>VZRW01011837.1:510074-580732 GCA_013398125.1 Aegotheles bennettii | reverse complement strand
GTGTGTGTGTGTGTGTGTGCGGGGGGGGCCGTGCGGGGCCGTGCGGGCCGGGGCTCAGCCCGGGTGTGTCCCCGCTCTCTCTCCAGCGCAGGTCGTAACCTGAAGGAGTGGCTGCGGGAGCAGTTCTGCGACCACCCCATCGAGCACTGCGAGGACACCCGGCTGCACGACGCGGCCTACGTGGGGGACCTGCCCACCCTGAAGAGCCTGCTGCAGGAGGAGAGCTTCCAGAGGTGAGGGGGCTCTCACCCCGCACCCCTCTCTCGGGCACGGCTGCCGGCCCCGCTGCAGCCCCTCTCGGCCGTTTGCTGCCATGGAGCCCCCCCGCCTCACCCGCTCTCTGCGGCAGCTCGGGGGGATGCTCCGCTCGCCCCAGAGCCATCCCCCAGGAGGCGAACCTGGAGCAGCTCTTGGGCTCTGCCCGGGTCAGGGTGGAAACGTAACACCGAGACAATAGGAACTTGCCCGTGATGGGGAAAACACACGAGAGGGATTACTGTTGAATGTAAACCTGAAACACCCTGCGTTACAAACCCTGCTAAGGCTGTGAGGGGGGGGGATCGTTAATTAGTTTTCCTGCACCGTGGAGAAAACTGCCTCCCAGCCTCAAAAAAAAAGCGTCCTTTCAGCAAAAATGAGAACGAGCCCCTCTTTCTTGCCACTCAGGCAACTGTGGCTCTTTGGACCCTTGGTCTGAGACTTTTGCCTTGTTTTTGTCGCATGGGAGCCCTGTGTTGGCGGGGCTGGGCAGCCCTCCCTGCAGGACAAAGCTAAAGCTTGGTGAGAGGAGGAGTGCTGGACCTGCAGCACCATCACGGTGGTGGGGGAGTGAGCAGAGAAGCGACTTCCCTGAATTTGGGGGTAGGTGGGGAGTGGAGATCCCCAAGTCTTCGAGGTTGAAGGGAGCTCTTTTATGGCAAGGCTGGACAGCTGAGGGCTTGACGTAGGGTTTATGCTACTCCTCTTCCTAAAACAGCTGAAAAAAAATTGTGGCATTGCTGTCCTAGCAAAACTCTGTAAATGCACTGTATAAAAACAGCTTTGTCCTGTACCAGTTACGCGGGCCTACATGGAGTGAGCTAGAAGAGCAAATCCACTGCTGCGCTGGCTAAAGAGCACTTTCACCAGCCTACATTGGCCTTAAAGAGTCCCTTCCTCTCTGCACGTGCCTGCCAAATTGGTACCCGTAGTGATTTGCAGGGAATTTGGGAGAGAGGTCTGGATATTTATGAGGCTTGTGGGGCTGATGTGAAATCTGGATGAGCATGACAACTGATACAGGTTATTTAGGACAGAATTTAAGCATCTGCCGGCCAGAGCCATCTCTTTCAATGAACTGGGAAGGGCTCTTGTGCCAGTATGGCCATCCAACAAGGATGCTGATGGCCTACTGATGCTGTTGGGTGCAGGATGCCGGTACCTCCCAAACTTCCTCCTTGCTGACGGGCTGAGTTTCCCTGGATTTGTGTTTGTGTCATCCCGTGGTGTCTGGCTGAGCGTGGATGTTGCCAGCGGTGTGATACAGATGTACACCTGCATTTCTGAACATTGCTCCCCTCCTCCTGTGTCCTCTTGCTGTTTTCCTGCTGCTTTGATGACTTCCTGCCCTCTTTAGAGCAGCATGAATTGAACGGTTGTGATCCCCAGCTTGGTCACTGCTGGTTTGGGACGTCTGCCTGTAGAAAGGGAGTATTTTAATTTTCTTTACTTGTAATTTTGACCAAGTTTTGAGGCAGGGTTTGTCCCTCACCGGTGTGTACATGCAACTTCTGGCACAGTGGAGCTGTGATAAAGCCCATCATTCAGGCACTGCTCCAGTACGTGCTGTAGTCTCTGGCTACTTAAGTGTGCAGCATCTAGTCAGGTTATTGGCAGGAGCTTTTCAGGGCAGCTAAAAAGTCCCAAAAACAGGGAGAAAAAGCTTCAAGGGAGCTGTGAGGGCTCTCGCAGCATCCTCCCGCAGGGCTGGGGTGGGTGGGGTGGTGCAGGGTGGCAGGAGGCTGTCTCTGACCCGGTGCTTCTCCCCCCTGATGGCAGCCGGATCAACGAGAAGTCGGTGTGGTGCTGTGGGTGGCTGCCCTGCACGCCCCTGCGCATCGCTGCCACCGCCGGCCACGGCCCCTGCGTCGACTTCCTCCTCCGCAAAGGGGCCGAGATCGACCTGGTGGACGTGAAGGGGCAGACAGCTCTCTACGTGGCCGTGGTCAACGGGCACCTCGAGTGTGCCAAGATCCTCCTGGAAGCTGGGGCTGACCCCAACGGCAGCCGGCACCACCGCAGCACCCCTGTCTACCACGCAGCACGCGTGGGCCGGGCAGACATCCTCCGGGAGCTGATCAGGTGAGAGTTTGGGTGCAGGCTGGAGATGGTGGTGGTGGTGAGAAGGTTGGCTCTACCTTCCCTTGGGATCTTTTCCATGGGAAAAAGAGCATCCTTTCCTTTCTCGCATACCAAGTGTCTCCACAGGCCTGGTGAAGCTGGCCAAGAGATGGACAGGAGAGAGAGTGGAGAGGTGCCCAAAGGGACATCCTTCTGTTCCCCATTGCTTGGTCCTGGCAGCAGGTCTGTGTCCTGCTGTGGGGCTCCCATGCCTGTTCTCCTGAGACAAAGCCCAAGGGAGGAGTCTCCCTTTCTGAGCCCACCATTCTCTGTTCAGTAGGATCCAAATCTTACACAGTATCTCTCCCCTCTGCCTCCATCTTGCCTGCCAGCTCCATACCCCTGGCTGGACAGACAAGTGAGGTGGATCACCCATCAACCCAAAAATGGGTTGGAAACATCTCTCTTTTGCTGAGCTCTGCTGCTCTGACCATTTTCTGTCCGTGGGAGGAGACATGCTCATCACCGGCACTGGCTGTTATTGACTGCCTGGTGTTTGCCTGTCACTAGGACACCCTCTGTGGCATCCGATTCAGCCTCCCCTTGCTGGACACCTGGTGCACACCTCTGTCGAAGGCATGGCACCTCTGGGGCAGGGAGTGATGGCCATCACTGTGAGGTGATGAATGGGTCACCTTAGCTGGGTGGTGGGTGGCTGGTGACCTCCTATCCCTCAGGAAGCTCCCTCTGCAGCACCAGCAGTGAGTGAGCTCAAGGTCTAGCCATAGGCTGTGTGAACTTGAGTTTCTTCCTCCATGGTGTGCCATGATACAGCCTTTCTTCTAAATGGGAAGCTTTTTGTGTAAGGGACCATGCTGAACAACTGTTTGGGCCATTGGTGCCAAATAGTAAGGGAAGGGAAGGGGAAAATACAGATTGTAGAAAGAAGTAGTAAAAGAGAAGAAAGCGTATTTGGATTCACACAGAAATACTCTCCAAGGAATCCCTTCGACAACCACAGGTGCTAGAAAATAACCTAAAGGATTTGAATAGAAAAATTTCAAAGTACTTGGGGGTTTTCTCTTTTCGTTTTTGCTTGTGGGGAAGTTAATGTTCATACAAGTGCAGTTTGAAGGAAGCTGGCAAGGAGAAAGAAGGGGAGATGGTTCCCCCTCCTTGCTCCTTTCTCAGCAAGCCGAGAGGAGGATGTCCCCATCGCCACGTGCTGCTTTGTACAGAGTTCAGCTCACGTGCTGCGTTCCTGAGAATCTCTCCTGGTATATTCACTAATGCAGGGTGGGATGTAGCAAATGGTATTTCAGCAGCACATGGAGAGCCCAGGCATTGATTTATGTGTCTACTCCTCGGGACACCTTGCCAGCAATATTAAAAGCAAGATTTTGGAAAACTTTCAGGATTAAAAATTAACTGGAGTTTGTCCAATATCTTTATATTAGACAATGTCTCTCCCAAGGCTGCTAAGCTAATACCAAATTGTCAGATTGCCCAAAATTTCAAATATCTTGGAGTACGGATTTCACAAATCTGTTCAGAGTTGCTTGCTTTATAACACGGTCTTATGTTACAAAGCTCACTCAGAGATTTTGAAAATGTTAATCTAAAGGATTTGGCAGGGGGAATGCACTAAGGAAGGCACTTTTACTGAGATATAAGGAAATATTTCAGCATACTCAGCTTGGGAGAGCCTCAGTGTCCTGAAGAGAAAACCCAACCCAGTCAGGCTTGCTGCGGGTATCTAAACATCACCTGGTTTGGGTTTTTTTAATCAAGTGGCAGCACAGTCAGGGTTCCTGAATGCTCCTGCAATTGCTGAACCAGCTAACCGAGGAAGAGATGAAATTGTATCCATTAATAGTAAATACATGCATAGCTATGGAATAGTGATCCATTTTATAAGGCGGCTGGCGGAAATATTTATGGTTATATCGCCAGGGCATAGATCGCTTTCCTAACAGCTCGTAACCTGATCGCGCTGCGATGAGATCAGGCTGGTGGATTGTACTTGCAGTGGGACTGAGGGTTGGCCCAGTGTAATGGGGATCTTATTACGGATCCTTTTGCCACACTAAGGCAGTGAAAAAGACATCTGACAAATGGCTGTGATGCCTCAGGTGCATGCCTAACTATGCTAGAAGTAGAATTCTGTATTTTGCTTTGAACTGGGGGTTTCCGTTGGGGATTTTGATGGCAATAGTGGAAAAAAAAAGGACTGAAATGAGGGGATCCATGCTGCCTGGTCAGGACCATGGCCACAGGAGGCTGTGGCACTACAGCAGCCCTATGGAAGTCCCACAGCAGCACAGATGGCTCTACCCAAGTGCTTGTGTAGTCTGATTTTAAGAGGTCTATCTACAGGCAACATGTGTATCTGCATCTCGCGCTTGACAGTGTTGTCAGTGCTTAGCTTCATCCTTTTCCTGTGTTTTTCCACCCCACTGGTCTCCTGAAATCTCAGCCAAGATGTTCATGCAGGGGAGGTCTTGTGTGGTGGGGTAAAAATCCACTGCATGCCATTTCCAGCTCTTAGACAAGTTTCCTCGGCCCTTGCTCTGTGCTTAATTTAAATGAGACTGTCCCCATCCTCAGGATTGAAACGCTTGGTTAAGTATTTGCTGGATAGGGACCAGTCCCTACTGGGTTCAATGAGAGCTGTGCTTGCCTTGAGGCAGGATTTGTCCCCAGGTGGTTTCCTTGTTGTTTTATTAACTGCAGAAAGGAATATAATGCTATCTAGGAAGAGAGAAAAACCTCATTCTCTGAATGTTCGGTTTTCCATTTGGGGAGGGGGACTGGTGGGTGAAGGAGCCTTTTGTCTCTGTGAGGAGAAGGGACAGGGCTTTGCTTGGTCTAAAACACTGCAATTAGAACCAGCTACTCCTTAGGGGATTGAGTTGTTTTCCTTCTTCTTCCCACCCAAGCTGCACGTGAAGTGTATGGAGTTAGTGTCCCCACTGCATGTGTGTTACCCAGCCTGGGGGAAATAAATGCTTATTTCTGCCATCTCTTCTTTTGGCAGCATTGCCATTTTTCCATTTTCATGCTTTTCCAGAGAGTGGCACTTGGTCTTTTTGCTCCCATGTATTTGGCCACGTTTTTCACCTCTTACAAAAAAAATGAGCACCACCAAAGCCAATAAGCCCTGATTTCTGCTCGTTTACAACTTAGTGCTGTCTGTACTTACCTAAAAGAAGCATGCTGCGGGTGCTGCTTCTGTTGCCTGACGATACTGATGCCTGTTGAGCAGGGCTGTAGCCTCTTGCATACCTTCCCTGTGCCACAGCAAGCCCAAGTCCGCTTTGCTCTGGTCACAGGGCTTGTGGAGCAGTTGGGCCACCATGGCACCACGCGGCAAAGCTGGGTTTCTCTGTGGCGTGGGGCGAGGCCCGAGCCAGTTGCGAAAGGCAACTGAGCAGTTTGCTGCTGCTGCTCGTGGAGGTCTCAGCACCTGGAGCGCTGGCCAGTGAATGGTGATCACTGGTGCAGTGTCTGGTGTGGTACATAACCTGTGAATTGAGCTGTGCCGGATGGGTGTGGAGAGTGCGAGGTCTGACATGATTGTTTCGTGTTTTTCCAGTTTCCTATGTGCTCAGAGTTGGTGGGTACATCCCTTCAGCCGAGCTGGGTGCGAGGGAAAGGCCTCTCTTTGTCTCCCTGGTGGGGTTTCTGATGGGATTTCAACCACCTCAGCTCCTTCGGGAGCAGGATTTTGTCATTTATGTTTCACTGTTGAGTGCAGATTTCTGTTTCCGTTTCCCCGCGGTTTGTGACAGTCAGATCGATGGCCTGTATTGCTTTTTGGCCTGTTTCATCCTGGTGAGGAAGTTACCTCACTGCATCTCTTCAACTGAGTCATCTGAAAGCATCCCCGCTCCCCAGTCAGTTCATTAGCATCTGGCATTCCGTGGTGCTGGCTCAGGGCTGAGCCGTCTGTTGTGCCAGGGCCCTGCTTGGCACATCCAACAGGAGGGCAAGAAAGGATGTTCCTCAGCTGCTCCTCTGCCCTCCGAAGCCCAGGCTGTTGTAAACAGAGAAACAGATTCTTGAAGATCAGACCATGCTGGATATGGCATCCCTGCACAGAAGCCCCGCCAAGCCCATCTGAGGGTGGGTATGGGCTGTTCTTGGGTGGTAGGCCCCAGAGGTACCAAAGACAGGCAGGGTGCTCACCCTCCAGGTGTCTTTTGGCCTCATCCCTTGCCACTTTGTCACCCTGGGCTGCAGTTGTGGTGCTGTTGCCCCTGTTTCCAAACCTCCTCTTTTCTCTCCCCTCTGCCCCAGGTACGGTGCAGATGTGGACGTGAATCACCACCTCCCTTCTCGGGTTCCCAACCTTTCCCTGCGGCCACTCACCACGCTGGTGGTCTGTCCACTGTACATCAGCGCTGCCTACCACAACCTCCAGTGCTTTCGGCTGCTGCTTCAGGCTGGAGCCAACCCGGATTTTAACTGCTGCGGGCCCATCAACATCCAGGGCTTCTCCCGGGGCTCCCCAGTGTGTGTGATGGATGCTGTCCTGCGGCACGGCTGTGAAGCGGCATTTGTCCACCTCTTGATTGACTTTGGAGCCAATCTGAACCTGGTGAAAGTGGAGGCCTTGGGAGTTGAATCCACGGGAAGGGTCAAAGTCAACCCTGAGGCTCTGGAGGTATTCAAAGAAGCGAGGGGTGAGTGGCTTTGGCTTACTGAAGTGGTGCTGGTTTTATCTAGCTCTGGGTTCTCTTTGTGGAGAGTTTTTCTGGTGGTTACTAGCTGTTAAGGTGGTAGAATCTTAGAATCCCAGACTGGTTGAAAGGGACCTTAAAACCTATCCAGTCCCACCCCCTGCCATGGACAGGGACACCTCCCACCACACCAGGTTGCTCCAAGCCCCATCCAACCTGGCCTTCAATACTGCTAGGGAGGGGCAGCCACAGCTTCTCTGGGCACCCTGGGCCAGTGTCTCACCACCCTCACAGGGAAGAATTTCTTCCTCACATCCAATCTCAATCTCCCCTCTGGCAGTTTGAACCCGCCCCTGCTCATCCTAGCCACAAATAGTGGTAGCAAATGGCGGGAGGTAGCTCAGATGATGGTGGAAAAAGCTGGATTTTTGAATTTAATGTCATCTGTGAAACAAATGAGTTACAAAAGAAGTAGACCAGAGCCTCAAACCTGAACATGCCTGAATTTACTTGCTATTTTGTTCTTTTTATAACAAAAGCAACATCGATACAGTGTGCACCCTTGTTCCAGCAAGGGCAGCACCTTGTAAAACCACCAGGCTCAGCTGGTGAAGGCCAGGGCTTTGCACCAGGGTCGAAGTGAGGTTTCCCTCTTGAACTTCAGAGAAGTTTCAAGGGGATTCAGATGGTGGGATATAACCACCAGCCCCCACCTCAGAGTTATTCACGTGCCTGGTTTTTAAACCTGCCTGGACTTTTGCTGAGAAGAGGTGCACATAAGGTGGAGCAGGTGGTTTCCATTAAGCCTGGGTTTAAGAGGCAAATGGTGATGTAGGTTATTAATTGAAATCAGTAAAATTTGGGGAAAAATCACATAAGTGAGAGCAAAGAGACACTTAGAATAAAAGCAGAGCTCACGTAACACTAATGAGAACTGAAGAAAAACATCTCCCTAGTAGACAACAGCCTGTCCTTGAGACACAGGCCCTGCCAGACGGATGAAAGGGATGAGAGAGAGCACTCCTACACCTTGTCTTGGTAGGAACCAGCTGCGATGGGCTATAAAAGCCTTGAGCACTAGGTAGACAACACTTGCTAATTGGATTCACCTTACTAACATCCATTAGCATACTAAAAAATGCACCCACAGGCTGGAAAGACCCCCTGCTAACAAAAGCCCCCTCCTCTATGCCCATACGGGGTAACGTTTTTAAGCACTGTAGCTGTAAATGGAAGTGAGAGTTGATCATTCATCTATACGAGTGATAGAATATAAATAATCTTAAAGTAGCGTTTCATTATTCTGTCTATAAATCAGCCCCTGTGCCCTGGGGAGCTGAGCCAGCTCTGTGGGATCCCCTCCAGCTCCCTTTTCTGCACAGAACTGGAATGAAAGCAAATCCCTCTGCTCTCTGTGTGGATCGGCTTTGCACACCGGGCACTCGACTTGCTTTGGGACAACGATGGGACTCCTTAGGTAGAGCATGCGGGATGATGGAGTGGTGCCTTGGAGGTCCAGTTCCTGAATCAATAGGGACACCATCATCCTCTTGTCCCTGTGATGGAAGAGCTCTCCATGAACTCAAAGCAAGCCCTCAAAAGAAAGTTGGGACAAGCTGGCTGCCAACGCTGGTGATTCCCAGGGGGCAATTTAGAGCAAAAATAAAGTCCACATATTATCTGAATAGTGTAAAGCCTCTTACAGCGTCCCCCAGTGTGGGTTTGGCAGTGAGCTCTTGAACCGTCTCATGCAGGGACTAGCTCCGTGGTCACAACCCTGTGCAGTCTCCAGCTTGCCCTTCCAAACTGTCCCTGCAGCAGCTTTTGTTGCTCCATAAATTGGGCCGAAAGCTTTGGCCTCCTCACAGGGAGGACTTGCGCACGCTCGGCTCTCCTGTGCTGCCTTCGTGTTGCTGCACAGGGCATGGCCTCAGCAGGTGGACAGGGTGAATGGCTCCCCAGCTGCCAGACAGAGCTCAGCACAATTTACACACTGTTACTCCCCATCTCTTCCTCTGTCCACCCCTCAATGGATTTTCTCTGCTTTCTTTATTGCAGGCCGCACCCGGAGCCTCCTGTCTCTCTGCCGCATAGCTGTACGAAGAATACTTGGCAAATCTCGTCTGGATCTGATCCATATCCTTCCAATCCCAGACCCCATTAAACAATTTTTACTTCACGAACACAGTTAAAGGGCATCTGGCAGCTTTCTGGGACAGTGTGATCTGGTAAATGAGTGTGCTGATACAGCCAGGTGCCAATCCTAACCGTTTCCCCACAGTGAAACACCGTATTGCTCACGGAGTGCACATAATTCCCTGCCCCTGTGATTTTCCCTTCCAAATTTCGGGTGCAGTGATTTTGTGTGTCTATTCTTAAGCTACTGGTTATCTAAGTGGTGATCCCTTGTTTGCAACCGGTTGGGCGATGAGGCCAGCGAGCGTGTGTGTCTCACATGGGCAAACACAATATATCCTGTAGCTGCTAGCATATGTCTGTCTGTAATGACTCTACCTCCGTTATTGCTCTACCTTACACACACTTTGGGTCTCAGTGGCACTTCTGTGTGGGGAAAGTGTCCGTATTTAAGCCTTTCTTCCTCCTATAGCATCTAAGGGAGTCAGTCTCTCCTCACCTTGGTAAAGGTTTAAAACAGCACTGTTCTCTTTCTGCTGTCAGTACCTGGCCTTTCTCTTTCCTATGAAGTTTGTGATTGCTGCTGTAAAAGCAAGTGCGTTTTCTTCTGTCCTCTTCTGATGTGAAATGCATCAGGTTTCCTGTCCGGTGCCGTGCGTTACTTGGAAAATTGTATCCGTGTCTCTGCGTGCTGCAAGGTAGCTGCTGACTTGGCTTTCTTCGTGTAGAGGCCCCGTCGTGCAGACGGGAGAGTAGCAGAACAAGTAATCCTATCCTGTCTGAGTCGTTGCTGCAGAACACCAGACCTGCTGCAGCGGCTTGGCTCTCCCTCCAGCTCTGTGTTGGACACGGCAGAGGCTGGCCGGTCCTCCTCCTGCCTGCCTGGGACTGGATCGTCTCATGACTACCATAACATGAAAGAGAAAACATGGAAAGGAGCAGAAAAGGTCGTTTTGCCTCTAGAAACTGATGGCTGCACTGCCTGTTGTGGGCATGTGAATCCCTGCGGTTTGGTTGCCACTGCTTGTGTTGGCAGGACGAGGACTGTGATGCCTAGATGGAGCCAGAACATGAATCAGAAAGATTTCTGGGGTACTTTTTGGAAAAGCAGTGGCTAAATTAATCTTCTGTTCACTGTAAAATAGGTTTGAATATTTGGGAGTGGCCAGGAGCAACAGTGGAGGGGTTGCTAAATTAAACTGTTGTGTTGCTCTGCTGGATGCTGGTTGATGCAATGCCTGTGAATGTATCTGTGTGATTATGAAGAAAAAGACACCAAAAATGATCCCCAGACTGCCTGCTTGCATATTGCAGTGATTACAATGTTATTGAAGGCCCAGTAAAGTAACTGACAGTGTACAGCACATACAAATAGAAGTTCCTACCTACCTTTTACTCCATATCCCACGGTGGCAGTATGACCAGAGAAAACCCACCTAGGTCCACTCAACAGGTCTCTTTGTTTGCATGCTGCTTCTGCCAGCATTGTGGAGAAGGGAAAAGAAAAGGCTTTTGTCTTGAAGAGTTTGGAGGTTATGTGCTTCTCAATGCAGTGCTGCGTCCAGCAGCCCAGGCTCTTCTGGTTTCCAGTGCCTCTACATTGCTGTTTACCTTCATGTCACGAGCTCACAGAACAGAGTCATTCTGCAGTGAGTCGACAGCCTTTCACCAGGTTCTAGGGGTCAGGTGGCTCCTTAAAGGTATCCACGTAGTCGTTGTACAGGAAACATTGTCAAAATAGCAACCTCAGAAGAACAAGGATGGTAGTTGCTCAGGATCTCGGCTAAAAACCCAGGTGGTAACTGGTACTTGCGTTTGCCTTACTGGTCCAAGTTCTTTCTAGTCCCTGTGTTATAAGTTGATTTTTTGGACAATTTTTCTTTGCCAGGCATTCTTTGCCATGCCCAAGCAGTTGGCACAGGTATTTTTCCGTATGTGCTCCTAAAAATGTTGGGGATTTATTTATTGTATGTTGTCATTGCCCAGGAACCTGCTGCTGAGAGCTGAGTTCAGTGTGGGATGGCAAGGCCATTCCCCTCCTGGGAATGGGATCTAGCTCTGGTCACTCTTCCTGATCCCCTGTGGTAACGGGCAAGTGGGGTTATTTAAGCTACTTTGCATTTTGATTTGGGCTGCCTTTGGCTGACAGCCCTGGTTATGCCACCTCTATAGGAGCAGATCCTCAAGGCTGCCCCACAGACTTGCCCCATAGGTCTTGACACTAGTTACGAAATGTTCTTTTTCCAGAGGCATAAATGAATGCAAAATCACAGTTCAGCTTCTGGTGCTCCCACTATGGGATGTATTTACGGTGGAGTTCAATAAGCAATTATGTACTTTTTTGTATGTTTTATTATCTGCTGAAGAAAATGTGCCTTTACAAGATGCTTTCAGAGGGGGGGGGAAGGGCAGGAAAAGCACAATTCCTGATTGTTTCCTGTTATTTCAATTCCATGGCCAGGCTTGGAAGTTCCAAGTGGCACCTTACATTGCTCTGCTCATGGATTTTAAGATAAGGTGGCAAAATTTGCACTGCTGAGAACAGGCTGAAGTGTGGTGGTCACACTCAGTGCCCAGATACCAAAGCGAAGGATGCTTTCAAAGCCCTCATCAGGTGAGATATAGTGGCAGGGGTATGTAGCTGTAGGCATGCTTTCAAGGTGAGAAGGCAGCAGTTTTGCACTGTTTCCTGTTCAGGCTTGCAGATGGTTTAGCTTTTCACCATGCTGGAGGCCAGGGCAGCCCGTGAGCATGTTGCCTGAGAGTTCCGTGCTTGCTTTATAGAAGTGTTAACATGCCTGAAAGATGCAAACAGGTTGTAAAGCCTCTTGTCACCTTGCTGGTGGAACCGTAATGCTTTGCAGGAGCATGGGCTGAACGTGCTCTCTAGCTCCGAAGTAGAGGCAGAAAATGAAGGAGGTTGTCCTGAGAAAATGCTGTGGCACCCCCTTCTTTGAGTTGACTTCCCCTCCCCCCTTGATTTTCAGTTGTTCAGACATTTTTGCAACCTGGTCATGTGTTAGCGCCTTTTGGGAGAAGGTAGTAGGGTGGATGTGGAAGGCATATTGTCCTCTGGGGAAAGCTGGCTCCACCTGGAATGAGCTACGGTGAAACACCACGGTGTGAATGATGGAGGGTGGCCCAAAGAAACTTGGAGAATTTAGTAGTTCACTCAGTGCCTGATATAACTTGAGTGTGTAGTTAAAGCTAAGCTTCTGCAGATGACAAGTTACAATTTTAATTACAGATGCCTTCAGTATTTGATCTGTTGACCATTGTGCCCTTCCCTGACACTGTCCTACTGTGTGCTTTTGGATGTGTCCTACTGGTAAGCTCAAGCCATACTGGGTGTGGGGAATTTGGCCTCTGTCAGTTTACTGTTCTTTGTTTATAACTTGGAATATGATGGTCGTGGTGCTCCCAACAGTGTGCCGAACTTGGTATATATGAGTAGTTCTTTTGACCTCAAGCTTGAAAGGACTACACAGGTCTTCAATTCCAACAGCTTTGGAGTCCAAAGGAGTCCCCTGACCATGGATACCTCCAGCCCGTGATCCACAGGTTGAAGGATGGTTCACCCAACTCAATAGCAAGCAAGCTTGAAGTTCAGCAGTCACTTAGACATTTGCAGAATCAAAGCTTTGAAGTGCAGGAGACATTTTGCCTGGTCTGCCCATCCAACTCCCATCTTAACAGCAGGACTGTGCCTCTTGCAAAGGTCTCAGTGTTAAACCTGGATGCTCTGTCTTTTGGCTTGAGGGCCTGAAGGGAGTCCAGCTCAGGGGGACAAGTCACATAGCATTATGCTGTAAGTGCAAATACTACTGTTAGAGTAAGTCCCTGTGGACATTGGTTGCTGAGGCTACATAAACCCAGCTTTGCCTAAGTGAAGTGGCTTAATACACAGACTTAGAAGATCTGGAATTTTCATTGTCGAGAGATAATAATCTCAAAATGGATTCATGGTATTCAGAGACCTCGGTGTCCTGTCGAATAGGGCCAAAACCGATATCCTCCGGCTGTCCCTGTCCATTTAAATCCAAGAAACAACAGTCTTCCAAGATGAAATATGAGTAATAGTATGTGTGTATTGCATATCTTCACACTAGATAAACAGCATTTATTTTTGCCTTAACTCGGACTTCACCATTTCCTCCTATGTAGCAAAGCATTTTCTTTTGTAGAAGTATTCTTTTCCATGTTGTCCATGGAGCATGATCAGATAACAAATGAGTATCGTGCAGCCATGGCTGGGAAATTAAACATTTCTGTGGTGTACATCCCCTATATTGAAGAATGCTTATTTTATTTGTGCATAATGTATAAAGCCGTGCATTGTGTGGCCTTGCTGGAAGCTTGGGTGGGATGGGATAATAAGATTTGGGAAATGGTGAAGGAACCAAAACAGATCTGGAGTAAGCAAAGCAGATCCAAAGCAGTCTCTTTCATGTGGGCTTTCTGCTTGTCTTCGTTGCTATAGGGGATTTCCAGAGCACAAAATGGTGGTTGCTGGTACCCAAATACAATTTCCTGCTCTTGGGGAGTTCTGTAAAAGGCAGAGGAGCAGCATCTGTTGGGTTGAAGTGTTTTGGTTGGTTTTTTCCCCATCCCCAAAGTCACTTCCCACTCCAAAAACAGCCTTTGAGGCACGGCACCTCTTTAGTCCTTCCTGTTCCAGTGAAGAAGGCAGTGAAGGAACCTGCCCAGGACAGAGCAGAGGTGACAGAGGCCCTCTTCAAGGAGTGCCAATCAGTGGTCTGTTGGGGTGAAATGAGGTCTGAGAGCAGGCAGGAGGTTATCTGTGGTGGGCCTGGATCCGTGTGTGGTTGAATAAAGATGTTCCCGTGCAAGAGCATGGCTGTCTGCCTGATTATTTACCTGGCCACGGGGAGGAGGAGTACAGCTCTGTTCAGAAAGAACAGGGACTGGATGTGCAAAAGCCCGAGTCCTGCTGGCTTCGGGGTCTGGCGGTGGCTCCTCCGCATGTTTTGTAGCCACTGGAGGGGGCCGGAGAACCGTGCTGCTGCAAGGGGCTCTCGGGCAGGGACCGGGCAGTGGTTCCCTGCACCACTGCCAGCTCCCGCCTTCCCACCCCTGGACAGTTTTCAGGAGGGATATGGCAGCCAAATCAAAATGTAAGCCGTGGNCCCCCCCCCCGAATCCTCATCCAGAAGCTCGGTGTCCTCTCGGTGTGCTGGCCTCGGGGTGCTGTGGCAGCTGGTGGCAGTGCAGGGTGGCTGCTGTCGCCCATTGCTGCTTTGAGCAGCCCAAAGCTCTTGGCTTTCCACCTGGTCCTTCAGGACAGGCTGAAGAAGGCTCTTCAGAGCTTTGATTTCTGCTCCTGCTTGCTTTGTACCTAGCTCTGGAAATGCAGCTCCTCAGTTTGTCCTGGCACTGTGAAGTTGGTGTAATTCCACGGAATATTTTGATTCTTATAACTTAACTTTTTTCTGGCGTTTTCACTGGAAAACTCCCCACAAGCTTAAGCTGCAAGCATTTCTGGTGGTTCCTCCTGGGGGTTAGCAGATGTGCAGGCTCAGGTGGTAGAAAGAGCATTTTGGGTTCCTGAGGGCTTAGTCCCTGTAGCTACCTCCACTCATGGGCACAGTCCCTTTTTTAGGATTGCTCCTATTTTCACTTGGGAAATGTTTGTCTGAACTGGTGCTAGCATTTCCTCTAAAGGCAAAAAAGAGTTTCTCCTAAATTGGAAGAAAATGATTAAATGGGTTGGAATTATGGTGATTAAAAACAAAGCAAAACAAGCCCTGAATTGAAATTCTATCATCTCCAGCCTCAGTATTCCTCTAGCTCTGAAGCGGGTCCCTCCTGCCTCCCAGTGCATCTCCCCCCAGGCTTGTGCAGGAGCCATCCCAACTTGGCACCCATGGACCATGGTCAGTGATAGCATCTTCAGGCTGCAGCTTAGAAAGAACAGGAGATTTATCATCAACTGGGAGAGATCCATGTGTCTGAGCTGCAAACCTCAGGGCAATAAACGTGGAATTGTTTAAAGGGCTGCTAGACTCCAGCTGTAATTTTGCATGCTGTTAACCTTGTCCCCTCTGGGTTCTGTCTCTGGAGGAGACAGGCTGGGGTTTCTGGTCACCTCCCTCGTGAGTTTCATGTGTGGCTGGGGAGAAGAGCTCAGGGGTGAGTCTTCCCCTGGTTTGTGTGGCAGGATTGCAACATTTTCCTTATTCCTCACACTCATTGATCTTATCTTAAGATCTAATGTGGAGTTCCCTTTCCTGCAGCAGCAAGAAAAAAAATTTTGCCTTGTGCTGTGTGATGCTCAAATATTTGCTCTGGGCTATGAGAACCGACCAAGACTGCAGTAAATCTCAGGCAGTCTCAAAGCATTTCCTCCAGCATGCATTACTTCCACTCCCCCGGCCACTGCTGGGGAAGCCTCCACTTGCTTAACTTCTTTGGTTTTGTTCCCGATTTGCTCCTTCAGGCTTGCCTTCCCTCCCAAATGAGCCCTCTGTCCCCTGCAGGTTGCAACCTGAAAGAGAAATCAAGAGTTGGTGTGCCCAAGAGCAAGAGCAGCACAGGTGGGGTGCCCAGTCCTGAGCCCGTGCCACCCTGTGTGGGGGAGAGGGGGTTGCAGCCCCCCAAGACCATGGCTCATTGACCCATCCCCAGGTACATGCATTTCCTGCGGCTTTCAGCGCTCTTTTCCCCCTGGTGCATTTATACAAGCCTGATTTGTATTGTTCTGTTTTGCACTTTTTTTTTTTCACTTTTTTTTTGGTTGTTTATGCTTTGGAGACAAATGAAATCTGCTTTTGTTTACTGGAAAGTATGCTTTATTTTCCCATCATCAGGCATCTGGTGTTTGTAAAATGCACGGCGAGTCTTTCCAACAGAAAAGCCTGAGTGTTCACATGTGCCATGATCCTTATCCTAAAAAGGTACTAAAACATCCAAACCTGGAAAGTGCTGCCCAAACACGCTGCACATGAGTGAAAAGCTACAGGTAAAATGCTGGAAATCCCCATTTCCCATCAAATGTATATTCAACAAAGGCTGTGAGTTACCGCAAGGCTCAAGTAAGCCTTTGCCTAAAGCTTTGTGCAAGAAGGGAGCAGTGGCACGTGGTACATACCTGCAAGCCCCAGGAACACTCTTCTCCAAATATGCTCACAGGATGCTTCTGTCGCTCGGTAGTCAGAGAGAAAAATAAAGCTGGGATGGGTAAGATGGAGTAGGACAGCTGTTGTCACTTATGAATGGCTTCGTCTGTCACCCAGAAGGTAGCAGGATGACGTACGATCTGTACACAGCCCCCTCCCCGTGGCACAGGGTTCCTGTAAGCTTTCCAAACATACCAGGCTGAGGTGATGCTTGCAGACACGGCATTTTCTCTGATGGCATCTTTCCACAATCATCAGAAAGCTGCTGAGGGAATTTTGGAAGCTGGTTTCCAGCCATGATTCACTTGGCCAACTCTGCACTTGCCTTTAATTCTAATAAATTTGGCAACATCCATTTATTTAATGTTTTGCAAAGTGGGGTCTGTATTTGCTCAGAGAAAATGAGAGATGAAGGATGGTAAAATGCCTTCATAAATTAGAAGTTAAATTAAAAAGTCACTTGTAAAGCACTGAGGGCTGTTAGCTCCATGTAGTGGTGTTGCTTATGGCGTTGTGAGCTGTGGTACCGGTCAGAGGCATGGAAGGTTCAGGAGGTACAGGGGTGGATTGTTTTGGGGTCGATTGTTTTGGGGTGGATTGTTCTGTGGGTGTTTCTGGCCTTTTTGAACCTGTTTTCAGTTGCAGTTGGAATGTAATAATAGATTCATCCCTTGTTTCTTTTCCCATGAAACACAGTTTTTACCAGTAGATACAATATTTCATTTAATGTTTCAGTTTTTATTTTCAGATTATTAATGGTAGCTGCAGGTTGGTCTCGATTGGAACATACACCAAATTAGTTTTATTATTCTTTTAAATGAGAGCTGGTTTGCTTTGTTCCTTGTTGCCCTAGAATGCAGTCAAAGATTGGGTGCTGTAGCAGACACTGTGCGTGTTTTCAGGGGGTGCTTGGGCACTACTGAGATTTGCAGAGGGATGCTCTGAAGAGCAGTCCGGTGCACACCAGCATAGTGCCATCTTGCACAGATGCCTGACGAAGCCTTGGTCATGTGTCAGTGCCTGGTGGCATCTCTGAGGAAGAGGTCAGAACAAAGCTGCTGGGCCATGGAGAGCCTGGCTGTCTTGAGATGCTGCAGTGCTTGAGCCTCTGTGGCTGTGTAACAGCAGTCTTCCTCGCATCTCAACGCTACCCCAGCACTTGGACACGCACCTCCAGATACTTCTTGTCAAGCTGGAAAGGAATTTTGCTTCAAAATAATTGTTTTAAGATTTTCTGTTGTTTAAAGGCGTTTGAGTCCTTACCTTCATCAAAGCAAGCAATAAAGCCTCCTATAAATACTAACTAGGAAAACAGAAGTTTCCAATTACCCTACCTCCACTCCTAATATCAGTTCCTATAATTACCAACCTCCATTAGTGCAAGCTTTCTTAAAGCCAAAACATCATAGCAGAGTTTCTTCTTTACCTTAGTTGGCAACTGCCACCTGTCTAGAGATGGGTCATCTGTGCCTTCATGTGTGCCAGCAGCTCTTCCCCTGCCTGCTTCAGCAGCTCCCTGGCCTTCCCCTGGCACGATCCTGCAGTGTGCTGTCTGAATCATCCATCATTCAAACCAGGACTGGAGCCTACAGGCAATCTGTGAAATATGTAACTTGGGTATTATTTTTAACTCAGTAGCCTGAGACAGTGTCTGGTCCCTCTTGCTGGGTGTTCAGTGAACTTTGGGTTTAGTCCATAAACTCTCAGTTTAGTGATAACCCCAAATATTTAATGCATCGTAGACTATGAATGATGCGAAGATGCTAGTGAAACCCGTTGTGCCAAGGCAGTCAACTCAAGGAAGCTTCACTGTTCCCATTGCTGGTGCATGAACCTTGTTCCTCCGTGGCTGTGCAGCAAGGGAGGCCAAAAGAAGTGAAGTGCAGGTAAATGTGAATCCCATAATGCTATTCTAGCCAAAGACAAAAAAAATTGGACAGTTAAAGGTTGTTTGTGCATTCAGACTTCTGTAACACTGAGAGGAGCTCTGTGCCGGTTGAACTCTGCAGGTTTGTGTTTTCTTTCCAGCAGAGAGCATTTAAAATGCCACAGAAGGATGGTGAGTATGCATCATTCTGCTCCCAACTAGCACAGAACTCCCTGGGCAGCCTTGGCCGGACATACTTTCATGTGGGATCCTCTTCAAGGTCCAGTGGGAATATGGACAACACCACCCTGAAGTTCGAAAGAAATGACTTAATCGGTGATGCATTCATTTCATTTCCAAGGTCAGTGGAGATGGTAGGCATGCTGGCAAACGGGACGTCAATGGGTGTCCACTGTGAGTTTGGCTCTTTTCATGTTCCTTTTCTTTGGTATGAAAAATGATTCACCCGGCTTTGAAGTACCCAATCTTGTTAGCATGGGTCAGATGTTTAAACATAACTGAGGATATTATATGGGCTAATTAAATCAAGGCATCTGGCGTGCATATCATTCTGCAGATAGGTTTCCATGGAAAACAGTTTATATGCCATGAATGTCATTAGAATATTAGATTACAAATCAGATGGATCTTGTGTTCTTCCAGATGCCACCTCTCTTTTAAATGAGGTTTAGGCTACTAGATGGAGCTGGCTAAATATCCCTGGCTGCTTGGGTACCCATTTGGCCTCTGAGCAGTTGGTCTTTCACGTCTCCAGCCCCACTCTTCCCTGTAGCATCTGCTGTTCACAAGGAGATATTCTCAATGCTTCTGTCCAGATGACTCTAGGTGTGCATCAGTGCATCAGCATTTTCTCTTTTCAGTTTAAAGCTGCCTTTTTGCCTTCTCTGTAGCCAGCAACAAGAAAAGAGAGCAATGAGCTGTCTGGCTTCACATGGCTCAGGCACATGCAGTGCTCAGGTCCCCTGGGTAGGTATGAGCATGGCAGTCTTCAGACTCATTTTCTTAGTGACTCGGGTTTTTTCTTTCATGTTGCTTTCCTTCTCTCTGCCCAGACTTCCCTGAGTCCAAGCTGGATCGCTGTGGGCAAGTACCATGTCTGCTGCATGTGATTCACCTCCGGCAGGAATGTGTGATGCCGGGATGCGGGAAGTCCAAGACTGGCGATTCATTTCCCTGCAACCACTGAGCTCTGACGTTGGTTTATCCCCACTGGGGGTAGGAAGAAAAGGAGTTTTCACCAAACTACCCAAATGTTGACGTCCCCACGTGTTTCAGCTATTACTCACGCTCTCTTAAAACAGAAGTAGCCCCTGAAAGGATGGGTCTGAGCCTCCCTTCGTGCAAGTCCACATAGTCCATTGGAGAAGCAAAACCAATATGTACCAGAAGATTTTAATTAGTTCAGGAATTTAAAAGCCCAGCAGAAAACTGGGTCCGGGCAAACACCATTTTGTTTTGATGTCTGAGACAGTGCTGCATCTTTCACTCTTTTTTGAACTGCCTCCCCAGGTTTGACAAGGAGCTGTGAATCATGGGCTCTTCAAGCCCACAGTGGTCCGAATGATTATGTCTGTAGTGGGAGGACAGCAGGTCCCCAAGAAATGCTTGAAGTCCCCCTGTGCAACACAACGCCACAGGACAGAGATGGCCCTGGGTTTTTTGGGTCTCTGGCAGGTGGGAGACACACAGCATTGGCTTTTTGGGTGTGCTGTGCCTTGTGGGACTTTTGTCAGTCTGCAATTCAGCAGAAGCCGGTCTCCTCCCAGTGCTGCCAAGATCCAGGAGTTAAATCTTATTCCATGAGAAGACCAGAGCTTGCGTCCAGCCAGTTCCCTGAGGTACAGAGAAAGAAACTCTCTGAGAAATAAACACAGACACAAACACCAGACTTGGCATGCGGCTTCGCAGGCAATGGGAATATCTTTTAGATTCCCGCCGAGGTAATTGGACTGCAAGGAAGCTTCCCTGCTCTGCCCTTTGGCTCTCGGGGAGGGTCTGCTTGCCAAAACGCTTTGTGGTCCCTTGAGCTGCGCCTGGGCTGGACCCTGTGCTTCTGCCCAGTCCATCCCAGTGCTTGCTGAATTCCTCATCTAACCTATTCCCAGGGATGTATATTGAACCTCCTCCCCAGTAAACCCATCCTCTTCTTATGCATTGTATTCCCATTCTTGGTGTTCCTCATGAGAAAGCTTCTACTTTACCCTGGTGAGACTCCATCAGGAGTACTGTCTCCAGTTCTTGAGTCCCCAGCATAAGAAGGACATGGAGCTGTTGGACTGAGTCCAGAGGAGGCCACAAAGATGATCAGGGGGCTGGAGCAGCTCTGCTCTGGAGACAGGCTGAGAGTTGAGGTTGTTCAGCCTGGAGAAGGCTCCAGGGAGACCCTAGAGCACCTTCCAGTGCCTGAAAGGGGCTCCAGGAAAGCTGGAGATGGACTTTTGACAAGGGCATGTAGTGATGGGATGAGGGGAAATGGGTTCAAACTGGCAGAGGGGAGATTGAGATTGGGTGTGAGGAAGAAATTCTTTGCTATGAGGATGGTGAGACCCTGGCCAAGGTTGCCCAGAGAAGCTTTGGCTGCCCCTCCCTGGCAGTGTTGAAGGCCAGGTTGAATGGTGCTTGGAGCAACCTGGTGTGGTGGGAGGTGTCCCTGCCCATGGCAGGGTTTGGAACTGGATGAGCTTTAAGGTCCCTTCCAACTCAAACCAGTCAGGGATTCTATGAAATCTCCCTTACATCATCTTACACCTACTGAGGTTGTCCTTTCTGTGAGGTCTTTCCCATAGCTGGAATGGCATCTGGTCCTGGCTTGCAGGTACTGCTGTGTGAGGTGATGACTTTTCTCTCCTGAGCCTTTTCTTGCACCTTTGCATAGCTTCACACCTTTCTTAAAATTCAAGACCCAACCCCAGATCTTACCTGGATAATACACCAGCACTGAATGATATGCCAGAACCTGGGTGCTTTCTCCCATGGTGACATTACTCTGCAAGGTAAACATGCCAACAAGTTTCAAGCTTTCAGGAATCATGGGAATATGGAAAACCCCACACTTTACAAACCCTGTCTTTCTGAGCTATTACATTTCTCCCCAACTTCCTTTTGGTTCCTGCAGCTTTGCATCTACTTTGCAAATTTTAAAATGCTTGCCAAATTTTCTCCTTGATCAGGAGGGAGAGGAACTTTGCTCCTTACCCCCCCATTGAAGCATTTCAGCAGGTGAGAACTCAGCAAGGCTCAGTTGTTTGATGTGTTGCCACAGGCAGCATCCTTGGTGTGTGGTGGGCTGGCTGGGCTGATAACACCCCCTTAGAGGACAGCAGAAATGTGTGTTTGTGCGTGTGCTTAAATGGCCACGGTGCTCCGTGTGAACAGGCAGATTTCAGGTTGGTAGTGAGTTTGTTCTGATTTTACCTTCTGTCTCACATGAAGTGACACAGGCGAATGTGCCTCTGTAATTCTGTGCTTTCCTTTTCACTTGGTATTGATGAAGCTCATTTCAAAAACCAATTTCAAGTGTAAATGGCAGCCCGCTCATGCATGGGGCAAGACAAATTATTTTTTCAAAGAGAATAAAACCACATAGAATCTAGTAAATACTCACTTTGGGAAACAAATGGTTGTTTTGCAACTTAGGCTGGAGATACTTGTCAAAAATAGGTAATTCACCAAAAGTGAAAGGCAGCTTGTTTGTCGTGTGTCCTTCTTCAGGCAGGATTCCTGACAACCGTCTCTGTATCTTAGAAGCTCGACCATGCTTCATGCCAAGTGAGGAAAGTTACACCCTATGGTTTTTGAATTACAAATGGGAAATCCATACTGTTTTGGAATAAACAGCACTGGCCATTAGACAGTCTATTTGATTACAATTTGGTTACAACTGCATAAGGAACAGCTCTAGTGGAAAAAAAAGAAGCAGCAGTAACAGTCAATCGTCACTTTTTTTTCCCCCCTCTGCCTGGAAAACTTGGAGTTTTATGGCCTATGAACCACAAATTAGAATTGCAGGCAACAGATAAAGCTTCACTATAAATCCAGCTAATGCCAAAGCCTGTTGGCGACTGCAAGGAGGTGGTTGTCAAAATGCCCCTTTAGCAGTTGTTGCCTGAACGGGATCTTTCTGACCAGCAAGGATCACCAGGTGAGCTCAGACCCCTTCAGAAAGACAGTGTCCCTGTGCAACAGCCACTGCTGTTTTGGGGGCCTCCCAGCAGACAAAGGTCCCCTGGGTAGGGACAAATGAGGAGGCTGCTGCTGGTGCTCCTGCAGTCAACAGCTCTCATCCCACTAAGTCCTGAATCACAGAATTGTTTTGGTTGGAAAAGACCTTTCAGATCACCCAGTCCAACCATTAACCCAGCACTGCTGAGCCCACCACTAACCCATGGCCTTCAGCACCACATCTACATGGCTTTTAAACCCCTCCAGGGATGGAGACTCCACCATTGCCCTGGGCAGCCTGTGCCAGGCCCTGACAGCCCTTTGGGGAAGAAATTGTTCCTCAGATCCAACCTAAACCTCCCCTGGCACAACTTGAGGCTGTTTCCTCTTGTCCTATCACTAGTTCCTTGGGAGAAGAGACCAATCCCACATGGCTCCAACCTCCTGTCAGGGAGTTGCAGAGAGCAAAAAGATCTCTCCTCAGCCTCCTTTTCTCCAGGCTGAACACCCACACTTCCCTCAGCTGATCCTCAAAAGACGTGTGAAGGGCTCCTTCAGCATTTCCCACAACCTCCATTTTCTCCAAGGAGGCCCAAACCTGTCCTATCCCTTCTTTCCTTGAGAAAGCAGGTTGCTTGGCTAGGTAAGAAGGCTTGAGCCAGCTTGTCTCCAGAAAATTAATCCCCGCGCTTGTCTTTTCTGATAGAAAGTTTTCTCTGATTTCTGACCCGAACCCATCTGGCTGTAGTTTCAGTGGTGCTCTGCTCTTCACCGTGCCATGCTGCAGGGAGAGGACACAGGCCTCTCCAAATGTCTCGTGCACAGGGGCCGGGATAAGGTCGCTGCATGGAAAAAACATTTCAGACATCCTGGATTGGATTCAATTGCTCAAAGATGTTGCCACTTCAGGACTGGTGAGTTAGGCTGCCAAGTCTCCCACTGCTGCTCCAGAAGAATATGAGACCTCCATCACATCTGCCAGTGTTGCTGCCCGGAGAAGCCCAGAGGAGCTCCATGTGTGAGGCTCCCATGTTTAAGAAGGAACCCAAAAGGTCTCAGGTGGCCTTGGATGTTTCAGTGCTCACCAATGGTGTTTGTTCACGGTTTGGTCAGCTTCCAGCAGGAAGCAGGAAGCCTCAGGCAGCAGCTGCTCCTCCAGGAACCAGTAGGAAGCAGTATACCACTGTTAGGCATGTCTGAGACACCATGTCTGGGACTTTGTGTCCTGTATGGATCTGGTCCAAGGCCACTATTTGAGGAGCACAGGCCACAATTTTGACTTTTGCATTCCTGCTTAGATGGGTGTCTTCAGAGTACTTAAATGTCTTCGGTGTCTGAAGAATGTGTGTTCCTAAACCACTGATGGACATCAGGAAAACCTGACATCTCCTAAGCCAACAGGATGAGAGGAAACAGCTTTAAACTGCAGCAGGGGAGATTCAGATTGGACATCGGGAAAAATTTCTTCCCTGTGAGGGTGATTGGGTGTTGGAATTGGTTGCCCAGGGAGGTGGTGGAGTCACCATCCCTGGAAGTGTTCAAGATGTGTCTGGATATGGTGCTGGGTGATGTGGGTTAGTGGTGATGTAGGTAGGGGTTGGACTGGATGATCTTGAAGGTCTCTTCCAACCTTGATGGTTCCGTGATTCTATGATTCTAGGACTATTGTCTGAGCTGGTACCTTTTTTTGTTGAAAATGTTTGATGCGTGGAGTCCAGCTGGCTTGTCCTTGCTGCTGGAGCAGAGAATTGAAGATCTTGCTGATGGGAGAAAGTGCTGAGTTTCTCCTTGCTTAAGGCAGAGCTCACAACCTTCTTCTTTTATGCATGCAATTGCTCTTGGTAACCAGAGAAGATGTGCAGGGCAGCGTGACACCTTTTCCTGTCAGAGAAGTCTGCAGAATAGATCTCTTTGGCTATTCTGAGGAGGCAGATAAGGATGCCAAGGGAGCATTAGGGGAAGTTTGGGACCTTGCATCCTGCCTTGGGTTCGTCAAGGCACAAGCTTTGTTGCTCGCAAGCACACTTGGACTCCTGAGATCTCATTCAGATGGCAGGCAGAACTTCAAAGGTTTGCAGAGTCATTTCAGAGCATCCCATTACCATTCTTAAAAGTACGTATTTGAAAGATGAGAAAGAAGTTTGCTTTTTTTCCTTGCTCTCCATGCCAACAACAGAGATAGAGTATGGCTTACAGAGAAATGTATTTCATGACCCTTCAGAATATTTTTTTTTTTTTTTAATACAGGCATTCCTGGCACCTCTCCAGGGTTTGAGAGACAGGTTTACGAATGAGGTCCACGTAAGGCCCATAGCTATGAGACTACGGTTTTGCTGTTTGGCTTGGGAACTAATGCGGGGGGGCAGATGCTGTGTGTCAGTTATACACATTTCTTCCACTTTTTTCCCCCCATTAACCATCACCATTAGCAATTGCACTCAAACAAGCAAACAAATAAGTGCATTTAAATACTGTTTTTTTCTGTCCCTTCAACCATGAATAATTACAAAATAATCACCAAAGTCTGGTTTCAGTCGGCAAATGTTTCCAGGTTTTGTTTTCTTTTTAATTAATTCTGGGTTCCAGCAGTCCCACTCCCTCCACTCCCTCCGCTTTCATTTTTTCGGATGCGATTTCAGCTGGTCACATTTACTGATGCCTGGCACAGCACAATCAGAAAGCACGTAAGCTTCTTTAATATATTTCATCTTTACAGTGAACCTTTTCCCTGCTCTTGCTAATAGCCTGAGCACACAGCTTTTCCAAGCCAATGCAGCCCCAAACTACACCCCACTGCAAAAGCAGCAGCATCTACTGGCAGCACAAGTTTCTCCCAGTTAAAATGCAGGCCCTGAAAAAAAAAAAGCATCTTTTAGTCAGGCTAATCTCATGTGGTTTAAACCAAGTTGAAGTTCGGTTCCATGTTCTGTGTTTGTTGAAGTGCTACAGGCTGGTGTGGAGAGGGTCTTGGATGTGTGGAGGTCAGTGGTTTGCCTTGTCCTTCCTCCTCAAGTTTTCCTTTGTGCTTTGGTTCCCCCTCAAAACCAAACCCAAGCTTGCTTAGTTTTGAGCTCAAATGGGAAATGACTGAATTTCATCTGATTTTTTACCCATTGCTATAGAACAACTTGGGCTGGCTTGCTTCAGGGTGCAGGTTTATGGAGGGCAGGGAAGCCTTTGGTAGAGCAAGCAGGAATAGAAAGTTGAGGTTCTTAATGCAGCCATAAAAAAAAAAAAAACACCAAACTTTCACCTGATTGCACGGTGCTGCCTTTATATGGTGGCAGAAGCTTTTCTTTTGCTCACAACGTGCCTTGTGTCAGACATTTTGTGTCTGAAATGCAGGTTTCCCTTGTTTTACTATTGGAAAGGCAGCTGAGTCTGAAGACAAACCGTGTTGTTTCATTGCTGACATTTTAATTGTGCTGTGTTGCGTAACACTGTGGGAAAAGCTGCTAAGGCAGATTCCCTGGGAAGGTTTTATATGGGTCCCCATCAGCTACCTTCTCTAATAGCATCCTTCACCTCCCCCTGCCCTGAATTACTCCCCTGCCCCCAGGAAAACCTGTTGGCAATAACACCACTTTGCTGGTTTGGTGCTTTTCTCTTTGGCAGCTATCTTATTTTCTCATTTATCCTTTATTCAATGGTTTTAGGGTTACACAAAATATGCTATTTCTAATTTGTGTAGGCATACATGTAGGCAGGACGAAAGGTGATACATGCATGTTACGTGTGTTTTGTCTGCAACTGAAGTGCTATGATTTTATTAATATCTGTTACATGTCTTCCTTTTTATTGCTGGAGTCTCTGTGGATCATGGCAGACTGGACAGCCACAAGCCGCTGTCTGAGTCGCTGCAGAAGAGAAGTGGCTCAAGGTTTAGGAGAGGGGAAGGAGGGGAGTTCTGGCAACTGGTGAGAGGGATGTGTGTTGCGAGTGTTGCACAGCTGCCATGAGAGCTGTCTCCTCAAGGATGAAGGAGAGGAGATAGAGGGATGGGGAAGTGAGCAGAGTGATGCCATCTTACAGGAACAAGTTTAAATTATGTCCTAAGTAAATTTGTAAATTGATTGAAATTTGGAGGTGGACTGGGAGACAGTTATATTTATACTGGAGCTTTTTCTACCTACTTGGCCTTGCAAACCATGGCCTCCTAAAAGGTATGTCATGAGGATCAGACAAAAGTTTCAATTTGTGCACATCCCACCTTTACAGAGGCAACGAGGCACCCTGGGGAGAGCAATTAGCCATGAAAGCACAGTGGTGCCATTTGGTGGCTGTGCTTAGCCTTAGCCTCCCAAGTGGATGTGTAATCTGGGTCCCTGCCCCAGTGAGGACTCCCAGAGGAGCTCCCTGAATGCTTTAGGGTGCTCGTGGGTGGGCTGGGTGCTGCAGGTCTTGCAGGGCTTGCGGGTGTTGGGAGAAAGTAGGAGGATGGGAGGTAGAAGGTCTGGTTTGCCTCATGCCATCAGAGGCCACCTGGATGATGTACACCTTGCAGACATGCAGAGAGAGCACTTGCAGGATGCTGAAGAGCAGGCCAATGAGAGCGCATGGTGAGTTTGGTCAGCTTTCCAAGCCAGTAACCTCATCCCATCATGAGGCACAGGGAGACCGAATTAGATTGACCAGAGGCCATGATGAGATAGCTGTGATTTCACCTAAGCCTCATGTTTCTTGTGTGCTATTTATTCACAAACAGTAGAAGACAGGGGATTTTGACATGGCACATTTTCTGTGTCATGTAGCAGGGGACTGAACTCTGTTCAATACCAAAGGTTGCCTTTGGAACATGAAGGAATCTGGGATATTTGTCAAGCTGAGGAAAACCTATTTCTTCTTCCAGCTTTTTTTTTTTTTTGCTTGCTGTCCTTGTTCTGGTAGGCACGTTCCCTACTATTCTTTCTTTGCTGGGACCTCTGGATTTCTCTTGGTTCCTGGGACTCCAGAGGTGAATCCTTGGTTGGTCCCAGTTTGTGGGAGACTTCTTTGGATCAGGACAGCTTGAAATATCCCTTTTGTTCTAGCACTGATATCCCACTGCAGCAGGCTGCCAGATCCCAACTTTTCATGGAGAAAAATAGTATTTTAACCCTTCTGAGGTTTTGGGGCTCCTCCTGTGTCCTATCAGGCACATGGTATGGGAGACCTCCAGTTTCACAGAAGAGGGAAAGAAAGCATTTATGATACAAGGCATACACAAGGATGTATTTCAAGGTGCTTTCTGTAAGTCAAAACCCCTGGTTTTTCAAGCTTTTATTTTCCATGGATTTGCAGCAGTAATAGTGTTATGAGAAGGTGCTCCTGAAAGAGAGGAAAACTGATTGGTGTTGAAGCCCTGCAGCCAACACGGGAATGAATCCAGTGACTGGAAGAAAAAATATTATTAATAATTATAAGAAGAAGGTGAAGATGGCCAAAATCAGAAACATATTATGGAACCCTCCAAAAATAGTACAAAAGAGATGCCAAACCTAACAAGTGAAGTAAAGCTCTTAGGGCAGGGTAATATGCTAAGGGAAATGAAAACGGTGAGAGGAGTTTCTGATGGGACCTCACTGAGGGTGGCACCGTGGCCTCATGAGTTCAGCTGTTTTCTGAACTGAGGAGCACCAGAATTTATTTTTTTTTAAATATTTAAATATTTAAAAAACTAAAATAGAACCTATTGATTAATGCCAGTGCCGAATTTCCCAGCTCCTGTTTTGCTTCTTTCTGATGCATTTCGAGTTTCTCAGCTGTGCTCTTTGTAATCTCTTGCTCCGGGAGGGAAGGCAGCACCCTGACCACACACAAGCGAGCCCCCAGGAGCATCCTCTGCAGCAAGCAACCGGCGCTGCCGAGCCCACCAACCTCACCGAGCACCCGGGGTCAGCGACAGTCAGCTGTCCAAACATGCACACGTGTGTTGAGACCGGTGGAGGAAGACCCAACAGAACCAGAGAGCTCCTGGGCTCCAGAGGCAGTGCAGTCACTCTCTGAACCCGCCTTTCTTCTTTGATCTTTGCTCTACCTTCCTCTGCTGCTCCACTTCACACCCATTTGTTTTCTTCCTCTTGTTTCCTGAGGTGGTTGCGGTCTCTGTTGAAGCACTGATCTCCACCTTGGAAATACCGCTTTGGGCTTTCAAAAGCAACCAAAAGTGCCTCATTCCTCCAGAATTAACTCAGCTTTCACTGAGAGGGTGTCCTGTTCCCCATCCGAATGCTTCTCCCCCAGGTTGGGGGACTTCAGCCCACCACAGGGGACATAGCTAGGAGGCAAAGGCAACAGGCAATCACCAGTTTTTCTTGTATTTTGTGTATTTTCAGCTATTTTTTCTCACCCATGTTTTAGTCTTCCCTACAGCAGCATAACAGGAGTCAGGTCTTACTCCAAGGATTCCCTCCCTTGCTGGGGTACTTCCATTTTCCATCTAAAAAGCAGCTCCTTCGAAAAATAAAATGGGAGCCAGATGCTCTTCCTCACTTTAGTCAGACATGCTGGAACAGGGTATACACACACATTCATTCATCTCATCTAATACATTTGTTTCTAGTTTAGAGCTATTAAAAATGAGACCCAGCATGGATATCTGTCTTATTATCCAACAGTAGGTTAAAAAAAATAAACTCTGCTGTCTCTGTGGGAAGGTTGTAGATAAATGGCAGCTGGATACAAGAAGTGGATTTTCAGAAGCTTTCTTCCATAAACCAGGTAATGGGACTCAGTGCCGAGGAAGTCCATCCTATACTCTTGCATCTTCCAGAGCAGCAGAGGAGTTGGTCACCACCTACTCCACAAGGTCACTGTCACTGAGATTTGCACCACAGAGATGCTCAGACATGCTCTGTGAGAGCCAGAGGTCAACTGCCTTATTAAGGAACAAGAGATTTGCCCATAATCTAAGGGGACAGGATCTTGGAAGCGTTTCTCTGTCAGGGTCTGGAGGACACCTGTGCACCTTAATTGCACTGTGTACCCTCTGGCCTTGGGCTCATGGGCTCCATACTGCCCTGGACTACATGGTAAGTATACCCATCTCTTCTCTCACCCTGTCTCCTGGATGAGCTCTTGTAGACTTATCTCCAGTCCTGTCCCTCGCTCCATCTCCTGCTGGTCCTGGCCAGACCCCTGGCTTGGTCCTGGCATGGTCCATCCCTTTGCCTTGTCTCGTGGACCCTGCTCTGCACCATTGTGTGCAGGTGTGCTGGGAGAGCACGCTGTTGGTGTGGGACCCACCAGCGCCAGGGTCCCTCCTGGTTCCTGGCATGTCCCCCAGTATGGGGCAACCCCTTTCTTGCCATTGCTGACAGCCTGCAGTGGTAGGCAGAAGCTGCTTTAACAGATTCTGCTTGGCGTCGTCACCAAGACGAACGTCTTCTCCAAAGCCTCTCTAGGCATTGACTGGAAAGAGCAATATAGTGTGGAATGTGTAATGAATAGGCAAACTGGTTCCGCTTCTTCTCCTTAACTGAATGCATGAGCTCAGCCGTGTAAGGGGAGTCCTTCACCCTTTGGTACAGGTTTTGTGGGTGCTCTGCTCCCAGCTAACGCTGCAAGGGAGGCTATGGGAGGGTGAGGTGCGTGCGTGGGATGGGGATGGAGGGAGGAGAGAAGGAAAGCTTAGTGTTGGGCTATAATCTGAGGTTTGATGTGTTGGTGGAGCTGAGTGGTTTCTTATCGCCCTCTATTTTTCTCTTCTTTCATCCAGCATTTAGGTTTGCTACATATGTTCCCCTTTACACCATGCCAGAACTATGACAGAAGGAAAGGGCAGGGAAAGGGTGGGGGAAAAAAAAATCTCAGTAAAGTTTCTGTTCTGGAGAGAAAACAGGACTTTATCAAAATATTAGCAGAGCGCCAGCTGGTGCTGATTAGCAAACTCTCTCTGGGTGAGAGTTTGCCATTAACCTTGTGCTATTTTGCTTTCTCTGAGCTTCACATGGCCTTTCCCGAATTGTGAATATTTTGGCCACCAAGTCTGATCTGCTCTTCTCACCCAGCTTGGGCACCATTTCTGAAGCTTTGCAATTTGTATTCAGAAATGTGATGTCCATTCAAATTGCATTTGAAGATGCAATGTCCGTTCAAAAGCCTGGTTGCTCTGGGGGACCAGGTCCCATCCATACAGGCTGGTTCAGGTTTGTTGGGTAATGAGAGATGAAGGGTCATGAGAACTAAAAATATGTTGTGCTCATTAACTGAACAGTGTGGCTGGAGTGCCTGTGTCCCAGTAGCTGGTTTCAAAGGCAGCACTGCTAGGCTGGGTCTGACTCCCAAAGCTCTAGAGGGGTCTGGACACAAATGCTCTGCACCTTTGGAAGAGATGCTGCTGCATCCTGGACTTCAGCCCAGTGCTGGGCTATGGTGAAGCAAGGAAAGCCTTGCTCATTCATAAATGTGTGTTTTTAAGGATATTATTCTGGGATATAAAGTAGAAGCAGCTTTTAGAAGTGGAGGATAAAGATTTAGATTTGGCTGGGAACCTCTGAGCTGGAGGACCAGTAACTTGGGAATTGCTCTGAAGTGTTTGATCTGTCTTGGGCCAGCAAATGCTGAGCCAGCGCCTGCCGTTAAGTGGAAGTTATTTTCTGCATCCACCAGAGTCCTATAAAACCATTTCCTCTGGGACCTACAGGGACAGTCAGAGCTGCTTTTTTATTACTCCCAACAATATCAATATGTGAGTGCTAAGGGAAGGAGGACATGCTGCATGACAGACCTAGGGGTAGCCTTGGGGCTCTGTCACCTCTCTCTGAGCAGCTTTGCCAGGGCGCTGGAATTGCCTCCTCTGGAGAGAAGGCTGGTCTGCTGGTGCTCATGGAGCCTGGATCCTATACCCACCTTTGCTGCTAGCCCCCTGTGTCAGCCTGAGGAGGTCATGTAGTCCTGCGGGATGAGGGAAAGGGCTGTCTTCCCATACTGCGGGGGGAGTAAAGTTGGTGCCTGCATGCATGGGGGTTGTTTTAAATAAGCAGAGCTCTAACCCTGCAGGGCCACCTTTGAAGGGTTTGTACAATGCCTGGCATAGAGGAACTTGAGTCCCAGGTGTCCAGTTGGAGCCTTCCTGATGAAAGACTCACACCAAGTCAGGCTTGGGGGCTCCTTCATGATGGTACTTCCCTGGAGACATCCTCCATGCAAACCTCTTCCAGAGGCCTCTGATGGTTTTCTGTTCCTGGTCTACCCATACAGTGCTCTCAGCTCTGTAGCTGCATTACCCTCTGTTTTAATCAGCTTGTTTGCTGCTGCTGATCAGGGGAACAGACCTCGCATAGGTAGTGCAGACCAAGCTTCCTTCGAGTATTTCTGTAAATGCCTTGAATTGTCAGAGATGAGCTCCCTGTGCATCACCTCTCTCCGTGCTGTCCTTCCCTCCTCCTCTCACTTGCTTCTTGCAAACCTCCATCTGTTTTTTGAAGCATAACTGTACTTACTCAGCACCCCTTGGTCACTCTGGAGATCCCAACCCCATGTTGAAGCATATTCAGTCCTGAAAGGTGCAATCATAAGGATTGTGCTCAGAAAGTGCCACCACCATCCAGATAATACCCCTGGAGGCCAGCAGCTGGACATTAGGGGAGTGTTTCCTTTGAGAGGTGGGTGCTTTGTTAATGAGACCGTAGGAGCGATGAGAAAGGTGACACCTTTCAGCTCTTGCATTTTCCTGAGCCAATTATTTTGTTTGCCCTGGAAGCCCATTTGCAAAGGCTGAAGGAAAGAATAACAACTTTTCCCCCTGCTCTGCCCCACCACCTAAGTGCTAAAGCAGACCCTGTGAGGTGAAGCACCAGGAGGTGTAAGTGGGAGAAGACCTGGCAGGAGATCTCATTCTCCGGTTGTGCCTGGGGGCCTTTCCCATCAGAGCCCCTGGAAGGCCAGTGGGGAAATGATTCCAATTCCAGGCTTTCCAGCTTCCACGCTCGTTTAACCTGAACCATTTCCTACTCTCTGAGAGGGAAGCAGGGATGAGGTTTGCAGATTCGAAGTGAGAGGAGGAACTGAAAATTATATCAGCAGTTTTACAGCCCTTTCTTTTCTTTATAGCATTTCTTTCTAGAATGTCTCCCCACCTCTAGGACAGAAGGTGGAGGAATGGAAACGCCAAAACATTTTTCAGTTTGCCCTGATTATCTTTCCTCCCCCTGCAGTTTTATTAGGGTTCATAAATTCATCCTCAGAGCACATATTCCCCCATGCCTTTTAACCCTCTGTGGCCTCAGAGGTCACTCATCCCGAGATATTGCTGGCTGTCCAAGAGAAGCCACCTTTCCCCATCGATGCTGACACTGAAGGCTGTGGCAAGCAACCACATGGTGTCATCTCTAGCTAGAGAGAACAGAAACTACTGTGGAAAGTGTGTCTGAGGCAGATGTTTACATTGAGCCTTTTTTTCGGGGGGGGGGGTCATCTGTGTCTCACCTCCTGGTGTGCTCCCATGCAAACACCTTGCTTAAACTAAGCCTGCTGAGCAGAGGAAGCTGGTAGGGAACCCAGAGGCAGTACTGCATGTCTGTGGTCTTCAAAGCCTTCCCACTGGAGAGTGTTATCCCATCTGCTGGTGGTAGGGATCCTGCCCTTCAGGCTCAGATCTTCCCTGCTTTGAGGCTAGCTTCCTTCTCCTGCTTCTATGCATCTAAAGAAGACCCTCACAACAAAGACTTGGACCCTTGTTTCCCACCTCACTGGAACCTGTTGACCATGCCACATCTTTTCCTTTAAAACCTCTGTGTGACATGTCAGATCTTCTCAGAAGTGCCACCAGCCAAAGTATTTCCAAAAATACAGGAGGGTCCCAGAAAACGCAGCGCGGTGGGAACCTGTTAAACCAACAACCTATGCTAGGCAGGTGCACAGCTTTACCTGACCGCCCACAGCTCTATTGGAGAGCGGCAATGTTTAATGACGTATTTAATGCTGGTGCTTGCTAAGCAGTGTTATTCTGGTGTCAAAGTCTCCATTTTCCATGCATGCTTTGCTGAAATGGCAAAAATTTTTGTTGCACCAACATAATATTTTTTATGAACTTCCCAATCCAGAGCTGAGTGTATTTCCCCATGTGGGGGACCATCAGCTTCTCCCTGAAGAATGAGGTCCAGAGCGTTTCTCCCTATCTGCTGAGCTATTTGCAGTGTGGGGTCACCCACCCTGCTGTCCCTCCGTCTGTCCTTGGTGGTCCTCTAGAGGACAACCCAGATGGTGCCAGCCCTAAACTGACTGTTTCTGCAAGGGGAACCATTCCCTTCCTCCTGGTCAGAGTTCAGTGGTGAACTTGGTAGTGTGCTGGGTTAATGGATGGGTTTGATGATCTTAAAGGTCTTTTCCAACCAAAATGATTCTATGATTTTATGATATCAGCTTAGAAACAGGGTTATTTGAGTCCAATTCTTGCAACTGTAGCCCTTTCCCTGGCAATTGACTTGGATAGTTGTCTTTTTTTCCCCAAGAAGATGACAGACAATAGGAATTGATGATTTGTAAAGCATTAAAAACATACCTGGAAAAAGTCTGCTCCCAGCTAGGCTGGTTCAAAGTGACAGAATCAGTTTATACGTGGAGAATGCAGAAGCATTCAGTGCATTACTTGCTTACTGTTTGCTGCAAGGGAGGAGAAAGTCAGAAAAGCACAGTGGTGAGCTATGTTGCTTCGGAATATTTACATTTTTCCGTGTTTCCCATAGGGCATTAGCACTTTTCAATGCCCTCCTTAGCCCTCAGCACTGGAAGGACATGGACCTGTTGGTATGAGTCCAGAGAATTGCCATGAAGATGATGAGAGGCCTGGAACACCTGTGCTATGAGGAAAGGCTGAGAGAGTTGGGGCTGTTCAGCCTGGAGAAGAGAAGGCTCTGAGGAGACCTCATTGCTGCCTTTCAATATCTAAAGGGGGCCTGTAAGAAGGATGGGGACAGGCTTTTTAGCAGAGCCTGTTGTGATAGGATGAGGGGTGATGATTTTAAACTGAAGGAAGGGAGATTTAGGTTAGACATAAGGAAGAAGTTTTACACCGTGAGGGTGGTGAACCACGGCACAGGTTGCCCAGAGAGGTGGTGGATTCCCCATCCCTGGAAGACGTTCAAGGCCAGGTTGGACAGGGCCCTGAGCAACCTGGTCTGGTGGGGGATGTCCCTGCCTATGGCAGGGGAGTTGGACTAGATGACCTTTAAGGTCCCCTCTAACTCAAGGGATGCTGTGATTCTGTGATTTTCCAAATGTGACATTGGAGAAGCAAACGCTCAGTGGTGCTGGATCTAATGTTTGCTTAAGTACCATGACATATGTGCATATGTGTATACACACATACACACATGAGATATTTTAGTTCTACTACTTAAATTAAGGGTGGAATGCCCTTCAGCACTGCATTTCTCAGCATATGTGTTCTTATGCTCACTTACTCTTTGTTTCTGCCAATGCCTAAATTGGGAATACTAAACAGCCACAAATATGCAGCTAGCGGAGATGCAGGAATTCATTTGGAGGGAGCGAATTTTGATCTCAACTTGATATGTTTACAAGGGAAAGAGTCGCTACAGCTGCAGGAGAGGAGGTTTCTGTGGTGGTATCTGTCTGTAATGTGTATCGTGGCCTTGTTTTTGCAGGCGCCTGGGGGCAAAACTGAAACTTTTAAACAGAAAACAGCAAGTGGTTTCATTGCCACGTCGGGGATATGTGTGTATGTACACATATGTCTATATAGGAAATACCTCTTTGCACCTTGTTGACACTGTTTTTAGGTTTTTACACCACTGTGGCTACCACAAAATACTCCGGGGAAGGTAGGTGGTAGGTGCCTGGGAGGAGGCAGCATCCCCAAGGTGCAGTCTCTTGCCTTCCAGGTGAAGGCAAGCTCTTCTGGGGACAGGGAGGTGGCTGAGGGGGGCCCTGACCTGTGAAGCACTTGCCGTGCAGCCCCTTGACACGTGCAAGGTCTGCCTGTCCTCACACCAGCCAGTGCCACAATGAGCAATGAAGTGACAGTGGCTGGGAGTAGTGAGGGAGGGCTGGAGAAAAACAGGCAACCCAGTGGGTCCTGGGAAGCAGAGGAAAGGGAAACTCAACACAAATGCAAGTGTTTTACCTTCTGAGTCATCTTGGTGCTCCTCAGCCAAAATGCTGCTTTGGCTTGGGTTTCTGGAAAGCTGTGCCATGTCCCTTCGATATCCTGGTTATCTGCTCTTTGAGCTTGGTTTTTGGTCATCCCAGGAGATATTGATCACCTTCAGCCATAAGTTCTTTGGGAAAGCGTAGTAATCAGACTTTGCTACTGACATGCTCCCATCTCAAATGAGGACTGGGCTCACGTGGGAGGATCACTCATGCTCAGGCATAACTCCCAAGCTCGCTGTTGATTTCACAGCTTACCCTTATGCAGTTGGAAAATGATTAACCAGGCTTCAGGATATCTCAGCAACTCTGTCATATCAGTGTGCCCTGGACATGGGAAACTTGCTGCACCTCTGAGCTTGAAGCTACCTGCAAGTTTGTAGGCTGCCTTGGCCATGTCAGGCTTGCAAGGATGCTCAGGTGGAATGAGTCTAGAGAAGACCACAAAGATGCTCAGAGGGCTGGAGCAGCTCTGCTGTGGAGACAGGCTGAGAGAGTTGGGGTTGTTCAGCCTGGAGAAGAGAAGGCTCTGGGAAGACCTTAGAGCATCTTCCAGTGCCTGAAGGGGCTCCAGGAAAGCTGGAGAGGGACTTGTGACAAGGGCAGGGAATGATGGGACGAGGGGGAACGGGTTCAAACTGAAAGAGCGGAGATTGAGATTGGATGTGAGGAAGAAATTGTTTGCTGTGAGGGTGGTGAGACCCTGGCCCAGGGTGCCCAGAGAAGCTGTGGCTGCCCCTCTGTGGCAGTGTTGAAGGCCAGGTTGGATGGGGCTTGGAGCAACCTGGTCTAGTGGAAGGTGTCCCTGCCCATGGCAGGGGTGTGGGACTGGATGAGCTTTAAGGTTCCTTCCAATCCAAACCAGTTTGGGATTCTATGATTCTATGGGCTGCGTGCAGGCATGGGGGAATTCCCAGTGCTGGGGAGTGTTGTGGCCTGCCACAGGAGGGGGATGGCAGCTGTGCTGTGCCAGAATCTTTGATGGCAGAGCTGGATTGGGCTAAGGGGCTGAGGCAGAGTTGATGGAGCTGGGTTTTGGGGAGGTACTTGGTGACCTGCTGGTGAGAGCCTCTTGCAGCCAAAGGAAATCACACTGTAATAACCATCATGGGAACAAGCTTGGCAAAAGGGAAGATCAGGCAAGAAATGGAGCTCAAGGAACATAACTAAAGCATGGCTGTGGAGGAACTACAGGCAGAATTGGAGCCATTTCTCCTGCGCCAGACCCACAGCAGCACCATTTGTACAAGCAGGCACGCAGGTCACTTGTACAGCCACCACAGCCGGGCTCTGCCTGGTTAGTGTACAAGAAGGTCTGCATGAAACAGCTCACCTGAGTTTTTATATTTATTCCCATTGACTTGGAGCACTGAAGTCCCCTCTTCAGTCTCAGGTAAGCTGGACAATATAAGGATGACACAGGAGGCCTTAAATTTGCTGCTGCTTAGGAAAATGCACATGAACTTGCCCCGGTGTTTTGTTCACTGGCCAACACCGCAAAAAATCTGTGAGAAAGAAGTTTTTCCTGGAGTACACTGAAGGGGAATATTGGCTGTTAAAACGCAGTGATCTGTTTGGAAGTCAAAGGGACAAAGATTTCCGTATGAGAAACTTACTTTTCTGTGCTCTCTGTACACCTGTGGTGAATGCAGCCTCTGCTCTGATTCCTGTTGTAAAGCTGGGGCAACTAAAGCACTGAGATTTGCACTCACCAGCACTCTGTCCGTGTCTCGGCAGCTTCTCTGTGCGGGTTACACCTTTGCCCATCTCAGTCCATACAACATGCCCTAACGTTTCCTCACCCTGAGCTCTGAGCAGGGAGCACATGGGATGCAGAGACTGGGCAAATACCTGGTGCAATCTGTTTTGGTTACAAACATCAATTTCCACCTCCCCACACCCAGAGGTTTTTAAAACCACTGATTTTTTCCTTTGTTGTTTGTTTTTTTTTAGCAATAAAAGCATCACAACACGCAATCCTCTCGGCGCTGTTGCCAGCTTGAAGATATTGAGTGAGTCTCTCCAAGCGAGCTGAGCTGTGCTGTGAGAACTTGCCTACATCACCCACCATGGCAATAAAACATTGGCAGGGAAGCAGAAAGAAGATATTCACGACTCTCAAAATGGACATTGACTCCCCAGCTGTCATATTGCTTCCTTTGCTCCAGGAATGAGTCCCATCGATAGTATAATTTCATTTTCCTTGTGTGGAAATGGCATGGTAAAGACTTGGGTTTTATTTTTTTATTGGAGAGAGGGGGGGTTTCGAAGTGTTAGTCAGTCTAAGACACTATGGGGCGATGCAGTCCATTGATCATGCAATGAATTATAACAGAGATGCTGCTCTGGGCATGATTTGGCAACCTTGGAAAGGGAATCCCATCTCTTTAGGGGATGCCTGGAGGTCAGGCACCCTGCTGGGAATGAGTGATTCTTATGTTGCTGTACTTACCCCCCTACATATAGCACATTCCCCTGTCTTTAATGCAATGGAGCTCAACCCTTGGTACAGGCAAAAGAGAAGTCCAGGGTGATCAGACGTCCCCGAAACAGGTGAGATTTATTCAGGGTGGGGGAGAGGTGGGCAGTGGCTCAGAGGTGCTGTCTGCTGCCTTTCCTGCTGCCCCTGGCTCCAAATGGCAGTGTGCTCAGGGTCCTGCACCCTGCTTTGGTCCAAAGCAAGGTACCCTAAGGGACAAACTCCTTCCCACCCCACGTAAGACCCATCCCCACTCATGCATTAGCACTGAGTTTGCAGGCAGGTGCCCTTCAGCCCCATTCTGCTCAGCCATGCCCCTTCTGTTCAGCAGCTCCCTTCCTGCCCATCAACCTTCCCTTTTTGCATCCTCCCAGTCCTGGGAGGTCCATCTCGTCCTACCCCACCTCTCTCCCCTGTTTTTCACCCCACCTTTTGGGTGAGTTTAACCCCCCTCCTAAGAATGGGCAAAGGGGAGCTCAGAGGTGAAGCTCAGAGGGGGCACAGCAGCATCCACCGCCCCCAGCCCCGTGTGCCTCCCCCCACATCCCCGCGCAGCCATTGGGAAAGATCAAAGCGTGTGGCAAAAATAGCAAAAAGGGAAGAGCTTGTGGGTTTGACATCTGGAGACCAGAAGCAGCTCCTGCTTTGGAGTAGGCAAGAGGTGAAGGAGGAAGGGTAAAAGTGGGTTTACAGTCTCTTATTTTTTACTGGGATTAAAAACGTCTTATAAAGTTATAGGGTTGGCTGTTACTTGAGATAGCTGTGTCTGTCTTAGTCCTCTGCAAGGCCCTAATTTAAGAAGCAGGGATGCTAACAGCCCTTAGAAATAAAGTGGTGGATGTTTTCTGACAGGCAAAATACTGATTTATCTGTGATGCATCTTCTGACAGCCTTGCTTTTATTCCAAGGGGCGTTAAGAGGCACCTGGGAAATGTCTGTGCTGCTTGGTTGAATAAAACAGGTGCTATTTCCTTTTGGGCCTGGAGGTTTTCAACAATAAGGGTTCAGAAACCACCCCAAACCCAAGGGGATGTTCAAGTCAGAGCACGGTTTTTCGAAGCCTGACACTTCTAGGATGCCTCCAGTTCCTTTGCAAAATCCAGCCTCTGGACGATACTGCCAATAAGTGTGATTAAACACCATGCCACCAGGTCAGGGTGAGGTTTAAGCATTAAATTATTAATTTATTAACTTATTAAATTATTAACTGTGTAGCAGTGTCAAAGTGAATTGCAATATCAGTCTCACTCTAGAAGGGCAGTTGAGTGGGCAAAGTGTTCTACGGAACTATTTGTCTCCGAGTGGGATGGGAACCACTGGAGGCAACATAGTGTGACATTTTGTGGTAGAATCATTCACCAGAGAAAAATGAAATTTACAGGGGATGATTTGTGTGTTCAGCGTGATGAATAATTTTGGCCACAGGAAAAATGTTGGGAGGCAGAAGGTGAGAATGGAAAAGGGCAGTATTGGTTGGTTTTCTTTTAACAGGAGAAGCCCATGATATGAACAGAAAACTTCATTTTTGATGAGACAATACGTACCACCTGATCCCAAGCAGGTTAGAGTTTCCTTTTCCTATTTAATTGTTTTTTTCTTTAGCTGTTCAATCTGTCGAAGAGCTGGAGCTATTGGGAAGTGTTTGGTGGCCCACAGCATGTGGAGGTGTTGAACTCTCTGGTCCTTTCGAAACTTCTCTTCCATGCTCTCTTGCCCTTGACTGACTGGATGTAGGGTCAGTGATCACCTTCCACTCCTTGATCTACTGCTAAAATAGCTTTTTTGTTATTCCAGTTGTGGCTTCCAGTCACTAAAATGGAAAACACCTCTCATTTGCACAGGCTTGAAGTGTGTTTCTGGTGATTTTCCTCACCTCGAGGCAGGGTTGCTGCTCCCAGCCCCAGTGCATGGTACCAGACATGTGGCTCGTGATGATACCAAACCCTACAGGTTGCATGTCTGTGCTTGCATTGTGTCACTTTTGTCAGCATGGTGATTAACCATCTCCTCATGGTCTCATGAATTCCACTTGCTCATCACCCATCCTTTATACCAGGAAATCACAGAACTGGGCAATGCTCACCAGAAGGCTTGANCTTTTCTTTTTTTTTTTTTTTTTCCGTGGTGAGGGCAGACAGGATGATAGCAGCCTTCATGTGAAACTGGAGCTACATCCAGGAATGGTATTTATATGCACGGATGTAGCTTTCAATCAGGATGATGTAAACACTGCTGTAGAATTTTTTGACCAGGCTGTTTGGGAAACGTGATGGATTAAATATGACAAACAAGATTCCTGGACGTTTATTTATCCGCCTTTTCATTTGTGCCAGTTTCATGTTAGGAAAAGCTCTGGCTACCAGACCAATACTGAGCCTCGGGGGCAGGCAAGGCTGGGGGGGAGGGAGCCGCAAAGAGAGTGTTTTCCAAGCCTCATCTAATTTAAAGCATCTTTTGCTGAGTGGTGCAGCGAAGAGGATGTGGCTAACACAAATAAAAAAATCATAAAGGGATCAAAGTGTGTGTGCAAATTCATTCCTTGTGGCAGGAGTTCTGCCAGTTTGCTTGCTCGCTTACTTCCCTAAAAAAATTTTCTCCCCACCCCCAGCCCCCATAATGGGGTGAGCAAATCGCATGTCAGGATCTCTTCTGGATTTCATAAGGGTTTCAGCATTGATGGATGGCCGGGATGACACCAGAGCCTGTACATTGTGCCTGAGATCTGAGCCACTTCCCCTTGGTCCCATGGTTGCACATGAAACAGCCGCATGAGCGCGATCTATTTATAAGCGGTTCAAAGGCACCACAAATGTGGGTGGATGCTGGCTTGAAGCTCCAGGCCACCAGGAAACTCTGTAGTACTTGCAAGAACCTGACGTTACCCCAAAGCCCAAGCTCTTCCTGGCAGGGTGAAAGGTGAAAAAAGCTTGTCTTAACAAATAAATAAAAATCAAAACCTGTGGACCCAGGGTGATTCACGTGAGACAACATCAACTGAAGCAGTTTGGATGATTGGGGATTCTTATGAAGGGTCAAAAGCCATTAAAATGACCAAGTGGGCAGAACTAGTGCTGTACGGCAGAGTTGTCTCTGGAAGCAGACAAGCCAGAGATTTACATCAGATACAAGAAAATCTGCAAGATTCAGGTTAGAAGCCCCTACTGTGGTATCACGGTTGGTGTACAGGCTGTGCTGGGGGATCCCCACTTGTACGCTCTGCCAGAAAAGGGCAGGCAAGAACTAATGCTACCCCAGGGTTTGCTGTGCAATTGTCAGAGCCAGGGATAACCCTGATGGCAAGGACCGATTTCACAGGGTGGTTGTAGACCTGCCAGAGCACCTCCATGGACTACCCTGGGGCAATGCCAAGCATTGGCCACTCCATCGAATCTCCTGCTCTGAGCTCCTGCTTCATGGTGCATCTTGCTCAGATGATGGCCCCAGCCTATGTAGGGTTGGGAAGAACTCCACCATGGAAGGGGATCTGGGACCCCAAGGAGCCCCACTTCAGGTGCCATCCTTATGTCCTGTTGTCTTCTGATCCCCCAATGCCATTACAGATGTGGAGGAGAAAGCACTTGCCTTCAAGGCAGCTGTTGTAGCCATTGAGTCGCTGGCTACTGCCTAGTCCCAAGCCAGTTCTCACAGTTCAACAAACTCATACCACTGTGGAAACCACACAGCACATCAAGGCCATGGTTGCATTTCCTACGGGAGCTCTGGCCCGCTGGAATAACATCCACAGAGAACAAAGGCTGAAAGCCTGGGCAAACCTAGTGCTGAAAAAAGAGTCAGTCTGAAAATCGAGGGGAACAGGCCTTCAAAAATCCTGTGGCATTGCTAATGAAAAATAAACATCCATTTTGCATCTGCAGAGAAAGGAAAAGAAAATGAAGTCAAAGAGCGAGGTCTTGTTCTTATATTCTAGGAATTTTCTCCATTGAAGATTGTCAAATACTGCATGCCAACACTTGGGAGAATGACAACAGCATCTTTAAGTGCAATGAATCAAAGCACAAGAGTAAATTTTTATGGAACCAAACTGCTATTCTTAGAAATCATCCACAATCAAAAAATAAACAATTCATCAGGAAAAGAAATGTTCAAACTCGCAAGGGAGATTAACTCTCATCTGAATGGAAACAAAACCTCAAATGAGCCACATCATCATTCCCACACTTAGTTAATTGCAGTATTGTTCAAGGACAGAACCAAGTGGTTGGAAGGCTGCACAATTGGTGTCTTAAGAGGAAAAAAAAGGCATAAGAGTCTTTCCCTTGTGGCTAGTTGTGGAGATGTTGCTTTGCCAAGGTCTAGGATGGGAGTGTAACAGACGGATGGAGATGACTCTGGGAAACGAAGATGCAGAAAAGAGATGGACACAACCTGAGATCAGGAGTTGAAATATATATTTGGAGGTGAGTAAGAGAGTAGTCTACAATGTCTTAGGTCAGGAGCATTTCTGAAGGCAGGCAGCTGTCTGGTCAAGCAGGCAGAGGCAGGAAGATATCTAGCTGTTGATGCAAAATCGATTGAGGCTGCAAGTGAGATACCTGGACACAGGTAAGGTCTCAGCCAGCCTGGCTGCAGATTTGGTGGGTCCTTCAACACAGGACATCTGCAACTGACGGTTTGACATTTTCTCCCCTAAAATTAGTAAATCATAAGATAAGGTTTTAGTGCCAGAGCTACTGAGTGAAAACACACTACCTGTATCTAGCCAAAATAGTTTCTTTTAAAGAAGAGCAGATGCCCATGCACTTCCACTGCATGGGAAAACACAAAGCAGATTGTCATCAGCCTGGTAGAGTCTGGTTCTGTTTCCAGCCGTGGTGTTGACACATGTGGGACTGGGCATGTTAGAGGAAAGCAGCTGGCTGTCTTAGCAGTTGTGGGATTCCCATTGCACATAGACCTTCCTTAGCTTGCTGTTTTCTGTGGGAATGGAAGCATCTTGGGATGGTCCTACCACCAAAGGGTGGCCTGAGGGCTGTGTGTGGAGGAGAGGTGTTGTACTGATCTCTGCCACGTAAGTTTTGGGGAGGAGAAAAAGGATACCTATAGGCTGAAAGGTGAAAATGCAAGTACCACCCTGTGTTTATGTCTCTGAAGCGCTTCAAAATGTGACTGTCCATAGAACGGATTCTTCTGCAAAAAGACTTGCAGTGCAAAATCTTTGTTTCACGTGAGATATCCCCAGAGAACAAAGCAAAAGTCAAATTTATATTTTTAAAAAATAAAACCAAACTAATCTTCTTGGATGACTCCATAAGAGCTCTAACAACAGCAGCAGAGAAAAAAAAAGCCTGGAAAACCAATTCACACAAAATAAGCACTGAGGGGCCTCTGTTACTTGTAGGTATATTCCCAGTGCTTTCTTTTTGGATTGCACAATCACCAACAAAATTATTAAAAATCACTTATTTCCTTTTATTAGCAATAGCCACAGCTTGATGATTCAAACCACATTCAGTTTTCAGAAGAGAGATTTTGATTGAAACATTTTTAAAATCAGATGAAAGAAGTATTATAAAAAATGTTCATGCAATATGAGCCAGGAAGTGGAAATGTCTGCCCGGGAGAAGAGATGGGAATATACCAGAATATGAAAAAAACCCAAACAACTGATAGTACGAATAACCATATAAACAGTGCTACAAGTCAAAGAAAGATTTACAGAGGCTGTTTTTTAATTCTCAAAATGAAGAACCAGTAACCACTTTAAAATATGGTTGACTCGGTCAACTTGTATGATCCTTCAATGGGAGATCGTTATTATATTATTTTTACTTTGGATCTTTTCTGGCAGGCTACAGCAACTCAGGTATGACAAGAACGGTCAAGTGTGACACAACCGGATTCTTCAGGATGGGGCCTTTCCTTCTTAGATGTCCTCTTACCATTTCTCTAGCGTCGGTGTCAATTTGCTGGGGAAACCTTTTTGATAGGAGGAGCTGGTAGAGATGAGGATATGGTGGGGGGTGTGCAAAGTTGGAGAAGAGAGAGCGAAAAGGAGGACAGCAGAGATGTGCAGAAACAACCTTGAGGAGGTGCATGTTTTCCTTGTGAGGAACTCTGGAGAAGATCCCAGCAAGATGGTAGGAAGTTCAGCTTTGCTAGCAGGGTTGTGTTCATCTTTGTCTGCTGGGTGGCTGTTCTGAAGAGAGTTCCTTCAGCATCCAAGGAATGCAATTAAACACAGAAACCTTCACCCTCATTGATTATAATGGTTTTCCACCCTTGTTTTGGCAGTGGGGAAGATGCTGTGTATCCTACATCATCCCAGCTGTAGACGGTTCTTGGGTTCCCTCCACCAAACAGCACTGCTACAGGGTTTCGATGGGCTCCAGCGTGGAGATATCTGCTTTAGCTTTAAACGCACTCACATCCTGGAAGAAGCCTAGCCATGAAGCTCAACATTGCCTAATTTACTCTGTCAAGAAAACTTCGGAGAATGACAGGAACTTGAGTAGGTGAGTCTGCACTCAGCTCTGGGCTTTGCTGGTGTCCCTGAGCTGCTTTGTTTGTGGAGACCTTGTGTATCCCTGCTCTCAGTTGCTATCTGTTGCATCAGCATTTTTGGGGGTGGTGGAATCACAGTGTTTGGGCAATCATCTCCCACTGGGACCTTGGTGTGGGTATCCTTGGTACCAGGCCCATCCACCTCCTGCCTTTAGGGAGGTTTGGCAAAGCTCCTGGTGGTCGAACAGCATGGCCCAGAAGAATATTGCAAAGGCAGGAAGGCAAAGTGTGATATTTTGTTCACAAATAGCTCATCTTGTGCCATTAAGAGTTGCTGCAGCTGTGGCTTTCTCCACAAAATAGTGGCTATGATCAAACATGTCAAAATATTCACCAAAGCTATGATTTGCATTACCACATCCATGCATTTAAACCCACCTGTTAAGAAGAAAAGGACCATATACATTATGATTGGCTATTTCCTGGGACAGCAATTTCACACTGCAAATGCAGGACAGCACCAGACACAACCACCACGATGGTTCCTGTGTCAAAGGTCAGCTTCTGCACAAATTTCCAAGTTTCTGGACAAATATGCTGGTGTGCCATGGGTCATGACAATGAAAAATTAATCCAGTCTTGGGGAAGAGTGGCTGGAAAGTTGCCTGGCAGAATAGGACCTGGGGGTGTTAGTCAACAGCAGCTGAATATGAGCCAGCAGGGGGTCCGGGTGGCCAAGGAGGCCAACAGCATCCTGACTTATATCAGCCATAGTGTGGTCAGCAGGACCAGGGCAGGGATTGTCCCAGTGTGCTCGGCACTGGTGAGGCTGCACCTCGAATCCTGGCTTCAGTTCTTGGCCCCTCACACCAAGAACATTGAGGGGCTGGAGTGTGTCCAGAGAAGGGCAACAGAGCTGGAGAAGGGTCTGGAGCACAAGTGTGATGAGGAGTGGCTGAGGGAGCTGGGGGTGTTCAGCCTGGAGAGAAGGAGGCTGAGGGGAGACCTTCTCACTTCTTACCTAGCCAAGCAACCTGCTTTCTCAAGGAAAGAAGGGATAGGACAGGTTTGGGCCTCCTTGGAGAAAATGGAGGTTGTGGGAAATGCTGAAGGAGCCCTTCACATGTCTTTTGAGGAGCAGCTGAGGGAAGTGTGGGTGTTCAGCCTGGAGAAGAAGAGGTTGAGGAGAGATCTTTTTGCTCTCTGCAACTCCCTGACAGGAGGTTGGAGCCATGTGGGATTGGTCTCTTCTCCCAGGGAACAAGCAATGGGACAAGAAGAAGCGGCCTTAAGTTGTGCCAGGGGAGGTTTAGATTGGATCTGAGGAACAATTCCTTCCCCAAAGGGCTGTCAGGCCCTGACATAGGCTGCCCAGGGCAGTGGTCCCCATCCCTGGAGGGGTTTAAAAGCTGTGTAGATGTGGTTCTGAGGGCCATGGGTTAGTGGTGGCCTTGGCAATGCTGGGTTAACGGTTGGACTGGGTGATCTGAAAGATCTTTTCCAGCCAAAACTATTCTGTGATTCCATGATACAATGATACTAAAAAAACCTGTACAACCTGAGAAGCTACAACCTTGTTTAAATCTGAAGACCAATCTGAAAGCATTCAGTTTTCATTATGAAATGAAAAAAGTGTGGTATTTTATTTATTTTCTTAATGCAAATGAAAATCTCTGGGCGTGTGGATGTGGTATGTGCATATTTCTGGTTCACTGAAAACCCCATTTTGATGCATTTCCAAAGAGAACAGGTTTTTCAGCGAGGTACAGATTTTGGTGAGTTTAAGCCCTTCCTCTCAGTTTCTCTAAGCATTGTCCAGGCCAGAACCTTTGCCAGAGAAGCTTCTCTGTTGTTTTTGAAGCAACAGAAACACTCAGCAGATGTTCTCATCTACTCTCCCACGCCAGCCATGTCCCCTGCACTGCAGCTTGCTAAGGGTGGATTGGCAGAAGCCAGCTGTCCAAATGAATGGTTTCTGATTCATTAGCAGTCAAAAATGCAATGAATTCAAGTCATATCAGATTTTTTTTCCTTGCAATTCATCAAACCAAACCACAATGCTGGCAATTCCAGGTGGAGTGAACTATTTTGGTTAAGCTTAAAAGAGAAATACTACCTTGCAGTTCTGAGCAAGTGAAAATTGCATTCAAACACTGAAGCAAAACAAAATAAGGAGATTCAAAAGCAAAGGTGGTTTTGCATGGAAAATCCACAATGTTTTATTTCAGAATATATGTCAAAAGAAACCCACATCCTTAGAATTTAAGAAACATTTCTCAACCGAGCTGCTCAGTGAGGCTTGTGCAAGCTTTTGCAAAACATTCTGAAGCTTCCAGACCTGGGTATTTTCATTGCAAAAAACCCTTCCATTGAGCACAAAACGCTTGGCAAAACTTCTGTTGCTTAGATCTAAGGCAGAAGGAGATGGACTGTGCCGGAGACCCGGCCCAAGTGACACACGTTCATCATCTGGAGAGGCTGATGCTGCGCTAGGACAAGAGCCAGCAGCTTTATTTTACAGATGACTAAAACTGGACCATATTGTGCTTGTTTTTGAAATGGATGCACAGCCAAACAGCACTCCCGATGCACTCTGGGCATCACTGCGCACCCCCCGCCGTGAGGACTCTCCAGAGCCTTTGAGTTTTGTTGCTGTTTAGTAGCAATCATCACTGCCATTTGTGCAGTTGAGCTGGGAGTCTGGGGAGATGTTGCACAAGGGCTTGGTGGGGCTGTGCCATGAGATGCTAAATATTCGATACTTAGAAGGAAGGGCTGTTACTGAACAGGGATCAGGCACATTCCTAGGAGAGAGTGAAGCTGTGCAAGAACTGGATATGATCTGCTGATATCCACGTGACTGCACAGAAAACTATAATTTTCTTTCTTAATCTTCAAACAAACAAACAACATGCCAGATAAAATGATGTAAAAAATGGATATTTCAGCTTCTTTTGCCATTTCCATCTCCCTTTTCTGCTCTCTGGGCGCATCTTGCAGAGCAAACCTCAAATGAGCAGGGTGCACAAGGGGCAGGAAGGACTGACTTGCTTTTTTCTTTTTCACTTTGGTAATCCTTTTTTCTCATGTTTGCCTGGTTTCTGGTTGGTTTTCTCCAGGAAAAAGGTTGCAACATCCCTGACAGGCATACATTTTTGACTCAAGGTTTCCCTTTTGTTGGAGCAGTGGTTGCCCATTGAAGATCCACTTTACAAATCATGGTTTTCAACCAGCTGCACCACAGAGATGGCAAGAGCAGTTTTCTGAGATTATTAGAGCTTTTTTTGTAGGAGAAGAAAGCTGGTAAAGAAATAGGTGTGCATGAGAAAGGGGAGGAAAGAATCCTCTGGATCCGCAGAGGGGCCAACAGTATTTTTGATCTAGTTGAGCCATGCAGCAGGAGGATCAGAGTGGTTTCTTATTTCGTTTGAGCTCCTTGCCCATTCCTGATTTACGTTGCAGGCATAGGGTCTGTTTCCTTTCAAGCATTTCACAGCAGAGTGCCCCTGCATTTCTCCATCCATCACGGGCTGGCAGGGCACGCACATGGCAAGGTGGCTGGAGGGGCGAGGGGAGAAGCAAAATTGGCCAGCACCTCCTGTGAATGCATTGCTGCTATTTGTGTTTTATTTGAAGAAATGATTAGAGTTTATTTTATTGCCAGGAAAGGCTGCCAGTCTTTATGATGACAAAATTGCTGAGTTTACTAGGAAGTTTATTTATATAGGCTCTGTAAGACAGACCTTGCAATGACAGACACCAGCAAAGACCTGGGCTTGCTGGCTCTCTGATTTCCCTTGGCTGTTCTGCAGATGTATTAACCCTTTACTCTGACAGGTTCCTATGAAAAGAGGAGTTAATGCTCCTTCTTCCCTAGGAAACTGGGTATTCGGGAGGGTTTGAGCTGGAGATCCAGACCTGAACGAACAAATGTTTTGGCAGATGTTTGCTGCTGGGGCTATGGACCAACTCCATACAGAAGGAAACAGCCTCAAGTTGCACCAGGGGAGGTTTAAATTGGATATTAGGAACAATTTCTTCCCCAAAGGGCTGTCAGGGCCTGGCACAGGCTGCCCAGGGCAGTGGTAGAGTCCCCATCCCTGGAGGGATTTAAAAGCCGTGTAGATGTAGTGCTGAGGGCCATGGGTTAGTGGTGGCCTTGGCAGTGCTGGGTTAGTGGTTGGACTGGGTGATCTGAAAGGTCTTTTCCAACCAAAACAATTCTATGATTCTATCTACAAGGATAGTAGACACATCCTCAGAGGATGAGTTGCCCTTAGGGCAGCATCATCCTTCCATGGGTCACATCTCTGAGACAAGTGGTGCTATGAGAAGTCCTCTCCTCTCCCACTGCTTCCCCTGCTGTAGGAATGGGATTGCCAAAACAGTTACTACCAACAAAAAATCAGTTTCAGGGAGGGTGGAATCATGTGCTTAATTAAGCCTTGGCAAGACAGTGGGTTTTAAGGAGAAAAATATACGTTTAAATTTTCTTAGGTGTCAAACTGCTACACTTTGACATATTAAAAATTAAAACATTTAACTTGGAAAGTTTTCAAACCTTTCATTTCATCGTTAATATTCATTCATTGGTGTTATTTTTCTTTTTAAAAGTGGCCTGAATTGGGAAGTTATCCAAAATAGACCAAGATTAATTAACACAGGAGTCTTGTTTCACCTTAATTCATTGTGCTTGTTTTGGAGTGAAAAATACTCCAATTTCTGCTTTGCTTCAGACCAAACTCTCTCCCATGTCTATGTGGCCATTGCGCAAGAGCAATCAACCCTCTTCCCTCATCACTGTCTTCACCAGCACCTCAGGTCTACTGCTTGGCCTGCAGAAAGCCTTTTCTTACTCCATGGGGATGGCAGGCAGCTATCATCTATGGACAAAAGACTGAGGAGGACGCTAGACATAATCTACAAGTATGTTACATCTATATAAGAGTGCTCTGTCTGACTTCCCATCAACTCTTGCATCAATATCACATATGTGGTCGTGATATCCATTCCTTCATTTCTGTTAACACCAGGTTCGAGGTCCTAATACCAGCTTCTAACATTTTGAACTTGTAGACAGCTTTCAAACAGCTGCCATTTTTTAAAGAGAACCAGACCCAAACCTCCGCTCTTTTCTTTTTTGCCTTAAAATGTGGAATTTCCCCCCCATAAAATTTTACTGATGTGTGCTCAGATGGGCAACGTTCAGATCTTAGCCAGAGACTTGTTTGATGCTTCACAAACCACCGGAGCTTGAAAGCCACCAAGAAGACAAGCTTTCACATTGAGGAGTTTAGTGCATGCCCTTATGCGGGAATGGTCAGGAAGCCTTTGGAGCAGGGGCATTTTGTGCTTTCTGCAGCTGGTTTTACACTTCCATGACCTGGCCAACTTACATCCTTTATTAAGCAAGTGTCTGGGATTCATGGGAAGAGGAATATACACAAATATATATATGTGTGACATATATGCACATACACATTCATTCCGTCTTTAAAAACACAATTTTCTGCAACATAAGTTCATGTTGACTTCATAACAAAGTTATAAAAGAGGTCATTGTCCTTCAAGTGGGCAATAAAACTGGGACTTTTGAGATGTTGACCGGCTTTTTTTTTTTTTTTAATTAAGTTTGACTACTTTAAACTCACATAGAGAGCTGCCAGTATTTCCAAAAAAGCAAAATACTAGCAAAAAGTGAAATACTGGTGAAAAACAATGAGGGATCTTTTCTTCATTCTTTTACCAGCTCTGGCTGGCATTTGTCCATATTACTCACTTACGGCTTCACAGGTTAAGACTTTATACCACATTACACCTGAAACTTAAGCGAGTACTTAAAGTTAACAGATTTCTTGAATCATGGCATCTTTCTTTGAGGAACTGAGCCCTCTAAGGTACTGAGCGCTCTGGCTCCCATCCAGCAGAGCACTCAAACACCAGCTTACATTTCACTGTGCTCAAGAACAAATTTAAAATTAAGCATGTGCTTAAGTGCTTTGCCAAAGAGGAGCGGGATTACTCACATACCAGAAGTTAAGCACGTGCTTAAGGTGCTTTCCTGGATTCAGGCTGGAACAGTCGGGAAATAATGATGCTGTCTTTGGGCAAGTTTTGAAAAAAAAATGTAATTGGAAAAAAGAAAGTCATCTGCTTGTTCTAACGGTGGCAGAGTGTTCCACCTGAAAGCAGTTTTATCTAACTCTGTCCAGACTGTGAACAGTGAAGAGAAAGGGAAGCCAAGTCTCTCTTGTACTTCTATAACTCTGTTACTGTAGCCTATAACTGTCAGCATTTCTGGGCTGTAAGGCAATGTTAGCATCCCCAAGTCACTGTAGGATCTGGACACCCCAAAGTGCAACAGAAGAGCTCTGAGTAAAATAGTAGGTGATGGTACCTCAGAAGAACACCCTTTGACAGGATCACCACCATAAGCACAACAGCTAGATCTGGGGGGAAGGATGATGTAGGAGGGAGGAAGGACTTAGCCCCTACCTGTTTGTCATATCTGACCTCACGGTTGGATTTCAACACGCCTGCCCCAGCTACTTCTGGTCATGGGGCTGAGAAGATCACCTTCCTTTCCCTAGCCAAGGCCTGAATAAGATCAGCCAGCAGGAACATCATGGTCAGTCACACCTCCTCCATCACAGTACTATTCTGCTAACCCTCTGTCCACGTTTTTGTCTCAAAGACCCTTAAAAACAGGACTAAAGTAGGACAGAGGACCCAAACGCAACTTTGGGTTGAGCCTGCACCATACCTCAGGACTCAGCACCATCTGTGGGTTCCCTTGGGGGAAAACCAACACAGCATCATAACCTTGCCTCCTGCACACCATTAGGCTTACTGGAGAAATAAAACCATATGCCTTTGCCTGTTACCAGAGAAGTCTGGACTATGCGGTTGTGACACACAAATGTAATGGTCTTAGGAAATAAAATGTTCTTTCTTTGGAGTAAAACAGTCAATCAATGTCAAATCTAGCCCAAGTTCCCCGATGGTCAGAGACGGGTGGAGACAGGCTCAGCTGTAGAAATGAAGGCCTGCTAACTGTCCTGATTTTTTGGGATGGCTGTGACTTATACCATCCCTCCTGCCTCCTTCCTACCATCCCTGAGCAGATCACAGCTAGTAACCACATGTCCCAGCATGCGTGTCTCTGCCACTTACCAATACAGCCTTAAATGGTAATTTTAACAGTTTTGGGGGGTTTTTTTGGTATTCTAATTCTTCAGTCCACTGAAAAGTCAGAATGGAGCAAGATGGTGATGTTTGCTGCCTATGTGGGAAAAGTTCTTGGCCCCAAAGGATTAAAATGTCCAGGGTAGGGTGGGGTGGGTGGGCAATTCTGCAAACTTGTCTCCATTGTGCCGTCTTCAGGGAATCTGGCTCAGTATCTGTTCCTTCACTCTAGCACTTACAGAGCTTTGTATTAGGGAAAACTAAGCCAAATTTCCTCAATCCTGTGTTAGTGTTACTAAAAAAATACCCCTAAATTAGGTCCGAAATTCCTGTGATCCTCATAGTCCTGAGCGGGGATGAATAGCTTTTGATAACGGCCCTGGATTTGGTGGTGTGGGGAGATTTATTTCCTGATCTTTTACCCATCAAATCTTTTTCTGATCTTAATTGTCAATCACATCATATGATTTCGCCAGAGAAATGAAAATAGCAGCTATTTGTCTTGAAAATTCACCCTTTGATGTCAGAATTCCAGGAAATAAAACACCTTTATAGTTATGGGATCCAGACCTGTCTGACTGGGATGCATTTCCATCAAGACTTGTGTGTGTTTGTTGACTCGGGTTTTAAGACGTTCTGCACCTTTTACAGGGATTCACAATGGGGCATTCACGGCACATTAATTTTTGCAAGAAGTTACCTAGCCAGGGTCATTTGCTTCAGGGACGCCTTGCCTTACAGGTGCCCGCTCTCTCCAACCTGGAGTGAGTTTCCAGGGCAGTGGTGCCCAACCTGTACGTGTCCAGCTCTCACTGCAATGCTGAAATAAAGGTCTGGACATCCAGACCTGCTCATGTGTTGGCTGTTTCCCTTCAGGCACTTCAGGCATATTTTCCAACAGACTGTGCATCAAAGGTGCCTCTTGACACATGGAGCTCCTCTGCACACAAGACTGTCAGGCACAACCTCTGCCTTGAAGGCTGAGCCTTACCCAGCCTCTGCTGATGGCCTGGTATAATAAGAGAGCCTGTCCTTGTCCCCACCATCCCAGACCACCTTTGGATCAAGGGCTAGCATACAACAATATCTTCTCCAACCCGGTGGCAGTGGCACCATCAATTGACCTCTTCTAGCTCAGCACTGGAGAAGGAAAACCTCCCTTTCACACAGCTCCATCCTTTGGGCTGGCTCTCTTCATGTCATCAGGTCAGCCAACCATCATTGCACAGCATACCTACCTCCACCTGGAGAAGTTATTTCTAAGAAAGACCAACTTAGTATATAATTTTTTTTGGTATAGATCAGGAGAATAAAGGAAAGGCTAAGTAAGAAAAATTTCATCACTTCAATGTCATTATTTTTCCATTGGTCTTAAGGAGTTTTGTAGACTTCGGTTGCAGACTTTGGGATTCAATATGTGCCATGACTTGGGGGAAGGATCCTTTTTGATCTTTCTCAGACGAACTCCTTCCCAAGCATGTTGGCTGGGTGGGAGTGTGGGTCTGCCACAGTGAGGGCACATGTATATATATTGATCCGTAACACTTGCTGCTACTTGCTGACCTTTTTCTTTCTACAACCAAGTCTGCGAGCTCCCATGATCCTTTCCAAGGTGTCACTCACAGTTTCTCACCTGCTGTTTTTTCTAATCCCCAATCTTTCAGCCCTTCTTTTCTTTAGAGACCCCTCTTTCCCCTCCTTCCAACTGAAACTTTCAGTTTTTATTTGGTTCTTCCCCATAGCTCACTCTGGTCCCTTGTTGTGGTCAGCTTGGCTGTGGATCCAATTTTCCCTGTTCTTCCCTCAGACTCTCACAAGTGCAACATCTACCATTAAAAAAACAAAACAAAACAAAAAATTAGTCAGAGAGCAAATTCTCATCAGCTTTTCAATGTGAATCACCTTTCCTCCTTCCCCTTCCCAACTCCTCTGGTGCCTTCTCGAATTTGCAGGCTATTCCTTCTTTTTTATTTTTCCATTCCACCAGCAATTAATCAATCAACCTGGCAACCTGGGACCAATCAAAAAATAAGGAAAAAAAAGAAGTAGCTCCCATTATGTGTCTGCGTGATACTCAGACCTCTCCAAAAGCAAAGGACTCTGGGAAATACCTTTTTTAATGCCTTTGCAAATAAGTCCTCTGGTGCTCAGAGCCTGGCAGGTAGCTGGAGGATGTGACGGCATTATTTTCAAAGTCGGCACTCCCAAGGTGGCGACTTTAATGAAGAGGAAGCCGATTTACTGCTGAGACAACATTAGTCCCTCAAGTAAAGCCAACAAGGGTCATTAGCACTTCATATATTTGGGTGAGTGCTGTTTATTCTGACATGACAACCTTGTGCAGGCTTCTGGAGGTTGCAGTCCAGCCTCATGCACAGCTCTCTGTCAGGAGTCAGCATGGGGAATGAGCAGATGACAAGGGATCAGCAATGCATGAAGTGCATGCTGGATCCCCCATGGGTACTTAACTTCCATCTCACTCACAGACAGCTCACAGAGGCTACCAAGTCTGGCCTGGAAAAAATTTGGGGCATAGCTGCTGCATCTCCACAACTGAGCCCTGCAGATTGGTGCTAGCCATTGCACGTTCTCTGCCTCTCGCAGATGTTAGAACCATAGAGTCATAGAATCATTTTGGTTGGAAAAGATCCTCTGTGCCTTACAGATGGGCTTAGAGCTTTCACAGTCACTCTGCCCTAGTACATGGTACTGCTTGTTGATGCAAAATTGTGCCCATGCTCAAACTATTTTATTAGAGTTAATGTTTAATTTGAAGACAAGCTGGCAAACAATGGGTAAGAGAATTGGCCTCTCCAAATTTTAGGCTTCAAGGCCAGAAGAGCGTGCTCACCTCATTTACAAGAGACAGGCAAGAGAAGACCACCATCCCCTGGCCCTGCATCAGCTGGAGCCCGTTGGCCAGGCCGGCATCTAACAGGGTTGAAGAGTCTCCAGCCATGTGACACAGCTTCCCCAACCAGAAGCGGGAGTGGCTTAGCCAAAATCACACACCAGTCACCTCTGCAACAGGCTATGGAGACTTCTTGGCTAGTTCGAATGTGGCTGGCTGAGCCCTCACACAGCACCACATGGCAGTAGGGTGAGTAAGCTCAAAAAACAGGGAAAAACAAGGCCTTAACCAGCTCCTCCCATGACCCCTCCCTGGTGACAAACTGCTCTCCCAGAAACATCAGCACTTTATTTTCAGGTAGTGCTCTGCTGATTTCCACCTCCTGCCAAAAAGATCTCATTTTTGCCTCTGCCTGCCAAGCTGAGGGTTTGGATGGTGGAGAAGGTGATTATTTATTAGCTGAAAAGAAAAAGAAAACCACAACCCATGGTTCCCCATGGTGCCTTGGTCTGAGAATTGGGAAGGAATATGTGGGATATCTCCCCTTTTGAGCCAACAGGCCCTCAGTGCCTTGCTTTGATAGGAGTCACACAAATTCAAGCTAGCACAAGGAGAGCCCTTGGCTGCTTGAGGACCTACCAAGTCAGGTGGATCCTGGCTGAGATCCCTGCCTGGATGGTGGCAGATGTTCAGGTCTCAGGCCCTCTGTGGGTGTTCTGACTGCTCAGCATTTTGGACTGCCCATTTTTCTTTGTGGTCTTCAAGAAAATGTGAAGCTTTGATCCTCAAGTGGAGCAATCACATTTTTTCACTCTCAGGAAACATTTTTCACTCTGAGGAGCTACAAAACCATTTCCCACTCAATTCCACTAGCTTGAAATAAGAGGAAAATAAATAATAAGCAGGAGTAGAAAGGTTTGGGTACAGTATTGAACTCTTCTGAAGTCTTCAGTGTATTGTGCCCTGGACTTTTTGTTCAGCCCATTGCAAAGAGGTGAGCCAAACACAGGCTCAAAGCAGGATGCTCTTGGAGATTAGAGGACCACAGATCCCAAGCTTGGGACTGGGCATGCACCTGAAACGTGAGACACAAAAAGCGCACATTTTGGCCGAAGCAGGCATTTACACAGAAATACTGAAGAGGTTAAATGCTGTGCTAGCAGCTGCACAAGGAGCGGTGCCAGCATTTGAAATCTGGGAATAATTGATTCCTGTTTCCATAATCATTTTTATTGAAGGGAGGGGGAAAAGAGATACACTGAGATGGAGAGAGAGAGAGATAGCTATTAAAAATTTAAACCAACAAGCTTTGAGCATCTGGTTATGTTGGCAGCTGCTGTCAGTCTGCTCTTCCACCAGTGCAACCAGACATGGGATGAAACAGACACTTGTGGGCAACCAGGGAGATGGCAGAGAGAAACCAAGGATCCATTTGATAAAGCTTTAAAAAAGCTTAATACTTCTAAACAGTCAACCTGGCAATGGCTCCTCAGGCGCTTTGGTGGGAAATACACTTAAACTGAGTAAACTGCCAAAAAAAAAATCAGAGTCATAGAATCACAGAATCGTTTTTGTTGCAAAAGACCTTTTGGATCATCAAGTCAAACTGTTAACCCAGCACTGCCAAGGCCACCGCTAACCCATGGCTCTCAGCACCACATCTACACGGCTTTTAAACCCCTCCAGGGATGGGGACTTCATCGCTGGTGCGGCCTCACCAGTGCTGAGCACAGGGGGATGATCCCTGCCCTGGCCCTGCTGGCCACACTATGGCTCATACAAGCCAGGATGCTGTTGGCCTCCTTGGCCACCTGGACCCCAGCTGGCTCATCTTCAGCCGCTGTTCACCAACACCCCAAGGTCCTTTCCCAACGGGCAGTTTCCAGCCACTCTTCCCCAAGCCTGGAGCGTTAGGTGGGGTTGTTATGACCCAAGTGCAGGACCCGGCACTTGGCCTTGTTGAACCTCACACCATTGGCCTTGGAAGACCAACTTATGGAACTATGATGGAGTTCATGATGGAGAACCAGTCTCAAAAAGGGATTAAACAGGCAGTCTTCTGCTTTCGACCAGAGGTCAGAACTGGAAATGAGTGGCAGAGCCATCACACTGCTCTGGACAAGATCAAAGGAGCAATGCAGCTCTGGAACTGAATGAGAAAATTCCTGGATGTGTTTGAATTAAGCATGTAGTGTAGCAAGTTATTTGTGGGAGAAGATCTGAGCACTGCAAGGCAGGACATCCTCTCGCACACCTACAAGATCATTGCCCATTGGAGGCTGACAAACATGATGTAGCAGGGGTTTCACACCAGATTAGGAGGAAACAGGTTATGTATTGAGTGTTGAAGATATTTTTTTTCTCCAGGAAGGACTGTTTGCTTGTTCTTTACTGATTTGCTGAAAATGAAACAGTTTTCCATAAGATTTTAAAAATGAGGTTCTGGATACCTGTCATTTACTGTTTCCAACTTGCTGAGCTCTTCCATTATGTTTAAATCAAATTATTCCAGGTTTCTTTAGAATGTGAAATGATACTATTTTTTACTGGGGATAGAAGTTGTTAAAAAAACAAAGAAGATAAATTAAACAAAGCCTCATAATTTATCTGAAATAGATTTATTTTTTTCCTGCAGATCTCAGTTGGTGGTTTTGGTCAAATTTTAATTTGATGTTACTGTTGTTCCACATTACATATTTTTCTTTGTTTACTTCATTGTTCTCAAAAACATCAGCATTTCTCACAGAAGAGGTAGGAAGGCTGTTTCCTGGTCAGTCTTCTCTGAGACCCAATAATCACTTTTATCACTGCCTCCCCTAAATCCATGAATCTGAACTTGATCATTAATTTTTTTCACATTTTAGCATTTATGAGCTCTCAGCAAAGAGCCACACTGGTTGGTTAGGAATAAAGCACACAGCTGCCCATCGCTTGCCTTTACCAGCCTGCAAGCTAAACACTCTGTTGAGTTGCATCTTGTGGTACCTTTTCCATCACGGTTGGACCTTCGGAGAACATCTCAATTTACTTTTGCTTGCATACTCTGCACATGCATGAGTTCTGCAGGGGACATCTGGTTTGCTGCATGTCAAGTTGCTCAGTAGTTCTGCAAGAGATCTATGGCAAATGAATCCCAGAGCTTTTCTTCTCCTGGTCTGGAGTCTGAGAGTAGATTTTCAAGATTGAACCTAATCTTGTCCAGAGAAATCTGATTCAAACCTGTCCATGGGACTTTGGCTCCAAACTTTTCAAAAATTCCTTTGGAAGTCCTTGAACTAACATTCCTCCCCAGAAGTGATCCCTCCCTATGCAGAGTCCAGAAGGAAATTTGACTCGCTATGATCATGCATTTTGTCAGTACATCTGGCAAGTAATACGCAATTTTATAGCTCTCAACTTGGGAGTCCATATTTGGCCACCACGAGAGCTTTCTGAGCTTCTTATGTCATTCTGATGATTCCTTGGTGAAACTCATGAGCAAGAGGGAGAGACTTGGCTTGAAGCTCTGGAAGGCTAGTCTGTGAGAGACATGTCTCATCTCCCCCGTGGGACAGGAGCTCTCTGGGGAGCATGCGAGGGCTGAGATGTGTTAGATAGATACTTCATGTTTCTCTCTCTCTTGTTAGTTGCAAACAAGTGTTTCTGCCCTGGGTGGAAAAGCAGCTGCGACGAGTTTTGGGAACAGGGATGCTGCTTTGGCATGGCTGTAGGGCGTAATTGAGGTGATACAGTGTAGGGTGGACAGTCATTTAATATAAACTGCATTATCTGTGTCCCCGAGAAGATGGTATAACCCAGGATAATGCTGTGAACAGCAATTTCCACACCCAAATTGAGACATTATTCCTCGGCCAGGAGCTACCTCCATCCCTCTACTGCTGGGTGTCGACAATCAGATCTCAGAAACCGATGAGAAGACTCAACTGAAACAATAAACTCCCACAGCAGGGTCCAGGCAAGCTCCCTGTTAGCTGGATCCCAACACATTTAAAATTTATCACCAATAATTGTTACAGCAAGCAGTGGCTGGAAATGAGCACGGCCAAGTCACAGCATGGAGCGGCGATGCTGCACGTTCATAGCAGCGATGTGAACACTGGTACAATGCTCTCTGTGTTCAGGCAGGTTGGGACTGAACCTTTTATAAGCAGGGAAAATTAAGCAAAGAAAAAAGAATTGGTGCATCTCTTCCACTTCAGCTTTTAGGCTTGAAAATGAAGGTCAAACCTTTAAAACTGATGCGTGCAAGCCTGCTGCTCGGGAAAGGAAATGGATTCAGCACATGCTGGTGTGTGTGCTACCAAGGCAAGCATGTCAGCAAAGCTCACTCTTCACATCCATGAGGTCATCCACCTTCACACTGCTGCTTGACTTCAGTACAAATGAAACCAGGAGCTACAAGCCAAGACAGGCTGAGGAGATATATTAGAAAAGCAGAAGGAGGGAGTGGGGAGGGGGATATGATGTCATCTGCACTGACAGTATGTTAGGTACGCACATCAGAGTGGAGAACAGAGCCATCATCTTTATTGAACAAGTTTCCAACGGGTAACAAGGTGTGTTCTTCTAGTTATTGCATTGAAAGAGCAACATCTGGCCTGGAGCTTTCCAGGGGCCAAATCCTTCTCTGCTGCAACCTGTCACTGTCAGCAGAGTCACGCCAGGGATGAATTTCCTCCTGAGAAACGCAAGCAATGAGAGAGGCAAACAGTTTGGAGTCCAGCTCAAGAAAACCCAAGTTTTTCTGTAGGGCAGGCCAGGTATCTGAGCAATAAAGATCACCACACTTTTAATCACTTTCACACAAGTGCTGAGCATAATAAAAAAGGAGGATTTTTTGGTTTGTTTTTTTTTCAGTAATTAGGAGGGGAAAACCCAGAACTAGCATTTCCTTACTCTTTTCTGATTTATTTCCTTAGCAGCTAAGCCACAAGATCAGAGTGGAGACACTCATTGGGCAGGCAAAGTTGGGGGAACATCTAACAAATTTCTTACCTCCTGACTTACTTAAAAGTCCAATAAAACATAAGGAAAAATACTACATTTTTAAAGGCACTGGGTGAGCTTCAGCAGCTGCCATATTGAGCTTGCCATAGCTCATTTCCAATTACTGTAAGGTGTCCAGAAGCTGTGGCAACATGGTAATAATCTTCCAGTGCCTAAGAAAGCTGCCATCATCTGTGAAGCAGCATAGCTAGGTATGAAGGTGGAGGAGAGAAACCCTGGACCAAGACACTTGCTGGTGGCCCAGCTGGATTCAGTGCCTCCCATCCCTGCTGCCATTCACCTGGAAGCACAGAGCAGGTGGAAGGAGGATGGTGATGCTGGCTGATGGAGCATCCGGCTCCCGTGAAGGATTAGGGTGACCGGGATTGCTTCGAGGGCTGCCAGACCAACTGCTCAGCATCAGCTACTGTGCTCGCTCTGCGCCGAGACGCTGCCTGAATGCTGACATTTTAACAGCACGGTCCCTTCCCTGCACATGATATGGTGCGAGGGAATAACAGGATGTATTAATGTCATTTTAGATAATAATATTCTTCTCAGAGTGGGCTTTCTGGCACCATATGTCCCTCTGCAAGAGAACTCTATCCCTATCACTTCAGCATTAGCTCTGAGCTTGAAAGTAATCCATTTGGGCCATTAAAATGACTTGTGAAATGTGGGATAGTTATCAAGTAATTAGGACCACATTTCCTTTCTCTCCTGGCCCAGAGCTCTGCACTGTGATCTCAGTTCACCTTCAGCTTCGCCTTACCTTTGCCTTTTACAGAGAGCCAGCTTTTTGGATGGTGCTTGTCCTCCGTTTCCCTCCCCCTTCTTGCTCAGATGGCATTTTTAACCTGCAGCACCTATTTCATATGCAAAAGATGAGAGGACCTGTGTTTGGAGAGATGCAAGGGGAGGTTTCGCCATTTTCCATCCTCTGTGCAATGGGGGCTGTAGTGCCTCTCTACCCCCTCAAAAATGAGATAGCTATCCTTGAAAGCACTATCCTTGGAAGCACTATCCAGGACTCATCTCCCATGGCCAAGAGTGAAGCTTTTGGAAAGATCTGCTGATAAATAAAACTGAAAGAGCCATATGGCCCTCTCTGAGCTGGGGATTACCACAGGGCTTGGAAAACACGCCTGAGTATCTGGCTCTGTGATACTGCTGGAGCCCGGTGTGGGGCTGAGGTCTCTGCTGGACTGCATTTCAAAGCCCTCTGCTCCTCTGCTCCAAGGCTGCATTGGAAAGAGCAGCTTGTTTGGACACTAGTGGGGCTGGGATCCCATGGTGGTGTGCAGAGCACTTGGGTGGGAAGGAGAACATCCCTCCTCATCCCTGCACTCCCCCAGGATGGAGGGTCCTGGGCTGGAGCCACAAGCTGAAGCCAGGAGCCAGCACTAGCAGCATCTCTCTGCTGGAGGTGAGCCCATGGATAACGCTGCCTCTGGCAGGAGAAATGTGAATGTGCAGTGGCCGCATGGATGCCGGTACAGGTCATTGCTCTCGGATGTATCTCACCTTGTCAGGGCTCACACCTTTGGCCACCATAAGTCTGCACAGGGCACCAAGCCGAGTGGTCCACATTGCCAGGACCATTGCTCAGGAAGACACCTCTTCCAGCTCTATCCCTCCAAGGGTTTGGCCACATTCCAGCTCTATTTTTGACAAAAAAAAGTGGGCTATGCAGACAGGCTTAACCTCTGTATGCTGTTTCCCCTCTACACTAGCACTGGCAGCACTGCTCACACCCAGCTCTTCATCACTGCGTCACGGTCCCATGCTGTCTGGGGAAGGGTGCAGGCCTGAAACCTGGCCATGCCTTCCTATGTCACACCCTGCCACTTGGCTGCCACCAACCTCATCTAGGCTCTGCCACGGATGTCTTTCTCCCAACTCATCCTTCCTCTGGCTCTTGCAGAGATGGGTCTACAGGAAATCTCCCCATGGTTTTTGTGACTCCACTTTTCCCTCAGCCCCACAGAAAGACAGATTAGAGACTTTCATCCCCCTCTTTCCTACCCTTACCTCCAGAATACCAAGCCCTCACAGAGGCTTATTTTTTGGCAGAAGAGTGCCCTGCTGGGTGTGCTCCTCACCACCCTTCCCTTTCTGCCTCCTGGCCCCACAACACCAATTCATAATGGGAAGCAGCGGGGCTGAGGACACCGAGTCCCAGAAGCACCTGGCTGAAGCCACTAAGTGATCAGCTGGGAATGAGTCATGTTTGCAGCCCAAGCCCGGGGAAACTCCGCCAGGTTCCTCCACACAGGGCTGAAATAGATTATAACTGGCTGATTACAGTCCCTGGCCAAGTCCTCATCAATTAAAGTGGCTTGCAGGGGGATGCAAGGATAAGGGCTATTATTAGCACCGCTATTTATTATTTGGGTAGCGCTCCTATTGTCTCAAGTGCTCTCTGAATTGTGAGCAAGATGGTTCCTGCCCTGAGCACACAGGATTTTTGGGATCCAAGGGCGTGACTGGAGATGAACTACAAGCAGAGGGATGGATGTGCTAATGCTCATTTGGCATGCAGGGACGAACTGGACCATTGGTTCATCCTGACCAGAGACAAGCCAAGACCAGGAATTGCCATGCCACGTCTGTCACTGAGGAGTGGCTGCAACCCAGTGCTGCGAGTTGGGGGTGGGAGTAGGACAGAGTGGTAGAAACCGGAGTGAAACATCTCACACAGGGTAAACGTTGGAAACATTTGGAGCAGTGGGCCAGGTATGTGTCCCTGGAGGACAGGCAAAGCTATCTCAGGCTTGGCTTTCACTCACAAGCTGGCAGGGAGGTGAGCAGCTGGGGGTACCAGACAGTTTGTCCTGCGAATGTCTGCTGTGTGGTCACCAGGGATGGAGAAATTGGTGTTGCCATCTAAAGCTCTGCTCAGAAAGCCCTGTTCTTCTGCAGAAATCTCAGCTTCCTGCTGTTGAAAAAGAGGGGGTGGAAAATATGACCCCAGCGCAACCTAAATATTAACAACACAGAAGCTTATTTTTAGGAATCTCATTGCTCATAAATCGAATTTTCACCCAAGTCTCAGGCTCTGGAGAGGGGGGAAGGACAGATAAATGGCCTCTACAGCTCCTCGGGTGAGCCCTGGTATCTCTCAGCTCCTCAGCGGTGGTGGCGACATGTCTAGACGGTCTGGGAAGCATTCAATCAGGAGAAGGAAGAATGGGTCCCGCTGTTAGGAACAATGCAAGAAGAACAGAACGGCCCACTTTTATTCTGTGCAGCTGTCTTTTAAAAGGACTATTAGGTCACTGAAAGTTTTAGTTACAGCAAAAAATAACAAAAAACAACAAAAAATGGAAATGAAACTGTATATATTTTTGGGAAATTGCTTTTTTAATTTTAATAGGTTTCCCTTTCAAGTCTTTTCCAGCTGATTTTTTTTTTCTTTGAGTTCTATGATTATTAGTGGCTGTAGCACTAATGTGCTTGGAAAAAGCTCATTTGAGAACCATGTTTTTTGGATTATAAAATATCTGAAAGATATTTTTCTTTTCTTCAGCCAACAATTGCCCAGTTTTCTCAAGCAGACATTTTTCCATGCCATGTCTTTGGATACATTAGACCAAAACCTGGCTTCTAAAATAAGCAGGAGAAGCCTGTTGCAATGTGGGGTCATCACTTCTACTACAGAGCTCTGTTCATGTCCATGTACCAGACGATTTGGGCAGAGGGGAATCTGGGGACCACGCTGGTCCTGGAGAACTCACTTTGACTCGCTGGCACATTAAGGGTTTTCTGATGTCACTAAAAAAACTTTTTTTTTTTTTTTCAAAAGTGGAATCCAGGAGTTCTGGAAAGGCCTGTGGATAGACATAGATGTGGTTTGTCTATCTGGAGCATGTTGTGGTGGTAGAGATTTCTGCTGACCAACTTGCTTTGCAGCAGACCTGTGGGGTTCCCAGCAAGGGGGAGGGCAGTGTCAGCCAAACTGTCTTCACGACACATCTACATTGTTGCTAGAGGGATGTCAAGGTGGTTCCACACAATCTAACTCTTCAACAAGAAAAACCACAGCCAACACTGAGTCAGCCCACTGGGGCTAACCCCCTGCTTCCCTGGGTTACATTACAGCCCAGCACTGCTTGCCTGCACTACCCAGCTCAAGGGCATGCCGACCATGCTTCATTGCCCTGTTGTCTCCAAACCGGGAAATTCAACCTGACAATGCCACAGGTCAATGTTACCCAATGGCATTGGCTTCACTTTCAGCAAAGGAAGCCCCAGCAGCCCAATCCCCACCTATGCTAAGATACACTCAATGTAGAAGAAATGCATAACAGTGGTCCACTACAGCTGTCAAGAGGAGGTGCCTAAGAAGAAAACTTATTAAACAGAGAAAGGATGGAGGCAGCTATTTCCTGTCAGACCTTGCAGCTTTTAGCAAACTTTTACCTCACAGCCAAAGCCCAGGATGTGGTGGATGTGCCTCTAACATCTGCCAACTGCCTCCTATCCTATCTTCCTGCTGAAGCAGAAGTGAGATTCTGTGGCACAGGTCCTGCCACCCTCATGCCAATGGTGGACGGGATGTGGATTTCCCAATCTCAACAGTTGTGGCCAGACTACAGCCTTCTTGAACCTCTCAGGTGACCTCCTGGATCCTTATGGTATAACAATGATTGCTTGCACATGCCCAAATATTTATTGTTGGGAGCCGACAGAGCTGCAGGGTGTTTCAGGAACAGCATTTAAGGTCCTGTCTAAGTGAACGGAACAAGGAGTTTCCCTGTTTGATCTCCAACCTGTACCCTGCCATCTGAAATTTAACATCTCCCTTTATCTCAACAGAGCAAGGAGTCAATATGCAGTTTCATGCAAAATAGTGAAATCAGAGCTTTCATTTTAAGGGAAAAGCAGAAATTTCAGCTGTAATAACACTAATTTGGTTTTAAATCCTGACGGGTTAGTAGAAACAGCAGTAACACAGAGTATTTGGAGATCTCTTCTACTCCACAAATCTATTTAGCATCCATCTGAGCAGCTCAGTGTCTCTTGGAAGCAGATTGGAGGGGTCTGGGAGTCCTTCCCAGGGTGGGGAAAGGGGGCAGAGCAGAGGTGAAGGCTGGTGTTTCTTCAACCTATTGACAATCCTTGCTGGCAGTGGGAAAGTTCATGGGCAAGGTAATACCCACCAGCTCCACATGCACGGAGACTAGATCCAAAGTACGAGGGGGCTTTAAACTGAAAGAGGGGAGATTTAGATTGGATATTAGGAAAAAAATTTTTGCTATGCAGGTGGTGAGACACTGGCCTGGGTTGCCCAGAGAAGCTGTGGCTGCCCCTCTGTGGCAGTGTTCAGGGCCAGGTTGGATGGGGCTTGGAGCAACCTGGTGTGGTGGGAGGTGTCCCTGCCCATGGCAGGGGGTTGGAACTAGATGAGCTTTAAGGTCCCTTCCAACCCAAACCATTTGGTAATTCTATAAAGCTAAGGAAAGCAGCAGTATGCAGACCTATGAAATAAGGGCAGGTAGGGTTCATCTTCAAGTGGTTTCCCATAATAACTGTTTAACCAGTATTTCCCTTCTATCATCTCCATTTTCTTGTGACCCTGGTAAGTTCAGCGCTCCACTAAAAATAACCTCTGTCTTTTATTGCTGGGAAAGAATCCCAGTCTTCACAGAAACATAATTTCTAATCTTCCTAGAGGCAGACACTGAGATACCCCAAAAGCTCAAAAACTGGCAGGCAAAATTAATGAGACTTTCCCACTTACTGTTAAAAAAAATTAAAAGTCTCCTGTGAGTTTGTAGCACTTGCAGGTCCAGGGGTCCTTCTTCTCTCCAAATAAACTGTACTTTCCTGAGGTTTGGGGTTGGCGGTGCTATGATACGAAATAGAAACGGATGAGATCTTTAGCAGATATATCCAAAATTAGTGGGCAAAGCCCCCAGCCTTGCTCTATGCACTCAGGTATGCAAGAGAGTGCTCTGGTCACCTCTCAAGGACTGCTGCTATTATTTTTTTAACCATCATCAAGAGAAAGCAAGGAAGGGACAAATCTCTTCTCAAGAGCCCTGTAGCCTGCAGACATCATTAGGAGAGGACAATTATCCCTCTGCCCAGTTGAAGCTGTCCATGCCTTGGCAGCCACTTCATGCTATTTCTCATGAGTGCTCTGGGCCGTCAAACTCCCAGCCAGCACATCTCTGGAGAGGTTCAGATGTAGGCAGACCTTTTCCAAAGCTGAAATTTTCATTCATCTCGGTCTCCACTTCCTTCCCAACTCCGTGTGTTTTGTCAGAGGGAAAAAAAGAAGCCAGCCAACATTCCAGCTTCAGAGTAGGGACAAAGCATGACAGCTTGGGATCTGTCCTCAGTTTGCTGAAAAATTTCAGAAGGGTAGGAAACCCTTGACTATTTCCCAGCTACCAAGAAAGACTGGTGAGCATTGCAAAGAGCATGAGGCTAGACAGGCTGTGGGGTCAGAGGCCTTCGAAAGAGCTTCCTTGCATTTTTGTTTCTGAGACTGCATTTTAGAAGACTATTTGGGGAATAGTCTTGTGTGCAAAGGTGCCCTCCGCCTTCTGCTAAGCATTCTGGGGAGAAAGAGTACAGAGGGACTCAGAAGCAGAAAGCACTAGTCCAATGCCACTTAAGGAGCATGGGGCAAAACCAAGGGCAGAGCTGAGCCTTTCCAAAACTCAGCACAGATGTTTAACTAGAACCATCCTTCCACTCCTCAGCCCAGCTTTTAGACCTGTCCAGTGTGCTCACCACTCCAGCTGGCACTGGGGACAAAGCTCTGCTTTCTGTAGCATGAATTAATTCTTCCTGTCTTTCTCTTGATGACGCTTAAAAAAATAATAGCAGCAATCCTTGAGCAGCTACCATGGAGAGGTTAACAGGGAGAAACTATTTTTAGATCTCAAGGTATTGGATCATCCTTTGTTATGGCAACGAAACTTGTTATTCCTTGTTTCCTCTGGTCTTTTATACGCATCATAGTCATCAAGGCTTCAATCCAGCTTACAGTAAATATTAAAAAAACTCCGGATTTTAGAATTACTTGTTGAGCAACTGGTAAGAACATTAAAAAAGAGAGGAAAGAAGAAAGCCTGTCAAAAATCAGAGTCTCGGAAGGAGGAGGACTCTAGCCTGAGGACAAACCTTGTGCCTCTAGAGAAATTGTCTTAGACTTTGGGTGGGGAAGCTACAGTAGATGACATCTCAAGGTCCCTTCCAGCCTGCACGATCCTGTGGGTCCACAACACCAAAACACCACAGCAAACCCAGACCAGAGCACAGGCAGGCCAGGGGCTCCAAAATGATGAAATGCTGCCTGGTTTCAGTCCAAACCAATAATTCTTTCCTCACAGAGGTTACTCTACACTTGGACCAGGTTCATCAAAAGATTTGCCAAGCTTCAGCAATCAGGTTCAGAGGAAATGCTGAAACCAGGTATACTGTGCATTTTGAGGGGGGGTTCTTGCAAAGTTCGTGTACACCTACAGGAGATATCTTACCAGCTATGGCAGAACTCTGCCTGCTCTGAGTCAGGGCAAGAGTCAGACCAGGAGCATGCACTCCTGTTTCTTCCAGCAAATTAATTGGGTAAAATGTTCAAGGGGAGCTTCATGTCTCGAGCTACCTCTTCAAGACCCATGCTAGCAATACAGAAGCTTTGTAAAACGCACACAAAAAGCATGTCGTAGATCCTTGGGTAGAGAAACCATCTTCTCCACTGTGTAATTGTACTTCACATTGCAGGAGCTTCGTGAGTGACCGGAGATCCTGGACAAAACAGGGCATCATTCCCTAGTCTGCCCCATTCACTCACGATAAAACTCCCTCTTCTGTTACTTTGTTTGATTAGAACACAACCTGTTTTGCTTTTGCCAGCACCACTTGTAGCATCCTCTCAGCTGCTTGGACTGCAAAAACCCGTGAAAACTGTGCTTTTGTAAATAGGTTGGGTTTCAACATTTTCAGGACAAGACATTTGTGTTTCAAAATGCTCCCGTTCTTTTAAAGGAAATGTGAATGGAAGAAAGACAACCTGCTCCATTTGATCTGAGTTTTAAATTTTACTGAGGAAAACAGAACCATTTTTTAAAAAGCAACTAGAGAAATTTGGAGGGAGCTGGCCAACAAGCAGAAAAAAGATCAGTTATTCAAAGTAGTGATCTCTAAGCTCTTCATCACCAAAACATCAGCAACTATTGGCTGATTTCAGCTTTTCTTTGTCTTCCCTATCTCAGCCACGAAGTGTCATACCCAGATGCTAGCTGGCAGAAAAGAATACTCTCAGCTTCTGTCACTGGGGAATGTCTGACATTTCAGTGTTTGCTCTGTGCTTTGAAACAACACAAAAAGTTGAAATTCCAAATAAGGCTCTGGGACTATTGCCCTGAAAAAAAATAAGTATATTATTTAGAAATGTCAGAACTGATGCAACCTTATAGGTGGCTTGAAAAGCTGAAGATCAGAAGAGGAGCTGAAATGCCTGCAAAATGCTTACCAGTATTAAATCATACCAGTATTAAACCTCATTTCCCTGCATGGCATGTCTTATGGTGAGAACAAGTGACCTCTACCCTGCTGGTGGCTGGCAGCAGAGAGGCTTGGGTGAAGGTTCTCAGTATATTTTCTGTCTCTATCATGCTCCTTCATGTAGCCCCCATAATCAGCTTGAAAGGAAATATGGGCTAGCTGAGCCATTTTATACCTTACAATTGTTGGATGCTCTTCTTTGGACTATGCAGCCGTGACCCTACATTAACACCATTCCCATGGACTCAGCCGTCACAAAAGTCGCTCTTTGCCTCCTGGGCATTGAGGTCTTCCTGAAAACACAGCCATAATAAAGAAAAGGAGCCAGAGCTGCACTTTCCCTGGGGGAAGTGGAAGTGTATTCTGAATTGATTTGAAACCAATCCAATCAAAAGAACGAAATAGTCCCCTACCAGGTCAAACTGACCAAAATGAAGTGTTTCATTTCAGGTTCATCTCGCCCTACTCTTTAAAATAAAATAGAAAGAAAAGAATAAAAATAAAAATATCACTGAAGGTTTTCAGCACAATCACTTTTCTTTCCCATAGGAAATCACAAATGTGTGGAAGTGGCAAGTTTCCTTAGAAAAATCTTTCCCATCAGCACTTCTCTATGCGACTTCCAAAAAGTCCATTGCTCTGATACGGGGGCTTCCCAGGAATTACAGCTCAGGTTGACTCTTGGATCTGTCCCTAAGTCAAACTCCCTGCTCAGAAGGTATTTCCCCAAATCCACTGCATGTAACAACACGATGTCCAACCTTGGACATTGTGAGCCTGAGACCGTGCCACATCTAAATAGGATTCCACCAAACACTGACCTTTCTGTCCCTTTTCTTGTATTTCTGCAAAAATAATGTATGTGTATATATACATCACAGATGTTTGTGTGTATGTGAATGTGAAAAATCCTATTTTTTTGCTGCTAGAAACCACCAGCATTTTTGGGGAGTATAGCTCCCAGCAGGTGAAGCAGGACTTGCACAGCATCGAGCCGTTTTCTCTGCTACACGGCTGAGTGCTGAAGTGCACTGAGCCAGGCATGACAGCAACACATGAGGGTCCTGGAAAAGAGAAGGAAAACCTAAGTCGTTTTCCTCTTTCTTGACTGCACAGCGTGGCTTGCAGCACCACCGTAGTATCTTTGCCATGCTTGCCCTGACACTACCTGGAAAACGGCATGCAGACGTGCAAAATGGTTGCAGCAAGCCGAAAGGTTGTGACATGACAAATTAGATTTTTAGAGGATTTTTCTGAGCTCAGAACACATGAATTGCTAACCACCTTCCCCAGCAGCACCAAGGGATGCTCTAGGGAAACAGCAAACCGAGAGTAGGTGAGGGAGGGCATCCCTCAGCACTTCACCGCCAAAGCACCTCTCCTCCTCCAAAAAGGGAGCTTTCAGCAAACCCCTCACCAGGACTCTCCATGTTACACCCACCAGCCAAGGAGTTGTGCAAGTAGATGTCAAACATGTTTGGAGAACAAAGTGTGTAAACGGGATGTAATGCAATACTACGTGTTTATTTCTGAACATGAATTCAAGCAAATCCATCCACGGCCACTTTGCAAGATGAATAAAATCTACCAGCTTAAGATGTCTTGAAGTATTCCTTCTCTCTCCTCTTTCACGAAAGAACCAGGATGAAATGTTTTTAATAAAAGGCTCCTTTTTTTTTATACATATGTATATCAAAGTTCAAATAAATCTTTACTATAATCAGAAGAATGCAGAGAATTGTAAAAGTTTAGAAGGGGTCACTTCTGACTGACCCCTACTCCATAAAGTACAGTTTGATGTCCTGTAGTTTATAGCCATACAAAGCCCAGCTCTTCTGCGTTCAGATTGGCTGTTAATGTTGTAATGATGTTTAACTGCTGACAAATGAATTACTGGTGGGGAACGCATTGCCCATTTAAGACAAGGACTGTTTAAGTAAAAAAATCTGTCATTTTTATTTGGTTGCTTTTTTATGTTTCTTTTTAATTCCCTCAAGCAAACAGATTAAGGAACATCATAGACTGTCAAGTAATGTATGTTTGTAAAAACACCACAGCCCTTTGATGCATCTATCATGCGCTGGAGAGGAGAGAGAGGGGTTTTCTTTCACTTGCAGTGTAGCTTCTTTTTATTTTTTGCCACTAATTATGGAATTTCTCATTAAAATAACAAGAAGCACGGCTGGCTGGGATTCCAGCACATGTTTTCACTTTTGGAAACCAATGGGAACCGTATGCTCTCCTCCTTCTCCCATGTCCCATGCAGCAATGGCAGTGCAGAGCCCAGCACCAGCATCCATGCTCTGCTCCACCAGCCCCATGGCCAGGCACTGGGAGAAGATGCTATCCCAAAGGCAGAAGCAGCTCACACCGGGCGCAGGGGTGATGCCACGGTCACCAGCTAATTTTAAACTTTTCAAATCATGACATTCCCCAAGTTTTGGACCTAGTTTTTATTTCTTTCCCTTTTAGGCCTTTCTCCTACCTTATTCCTCTCCTTTCTTGTCCTGTTGCATTTTTTTTCACGGCAAAACTAACTCACGCAGACCTGTGGCGGTTATTTATAAACTCTCCTTGAAGGCCAGAGTGCCATGAACAATCATTTCCCTCCAGTTTACAGGAACATTCAAAGTGTTCCGAAACATATTTTCAACATAACTCATCACTTTGAAGATGCATCCAAGCTTTTGTTCGTGTTTATTGACAGGAAGTTGTTTTTCATGGCTCAAATCAGGAGGGGAATGATGGGGAGTGGCGGGGG
>VZRW01011837.1:143324-509937 GCA_013398125.1 Aegotheles bennettii | reverse complement strand
GGGAGGAGGAAGGGGTTTTGCCAAGTAGTTGAAGCCATACCCATCAAAACCCATCCCTGCATTCCTGGTGTGAGTGTCGGCTTCCCCCAGCCACCCGCCATCCGCCACCCAACCCCACTCTTCTTTTTCAAGGGTGAAAAAACATCATTGGAGATTTAAAAGGGGTAAATTAGAGCAAGGACAGATGCAGACAGGTGAGAGGGAAGGAGAAACCTCTGTTATTTATCATGGCCATGGAAGAAAAGGGTGGGTTTGGGGTACTCCTTGGCCCTGGAGTGCAGGGGTGAGGCACAGACCCCGGTTTCATCTCCTGGAGGCAGGCTGTGCCGGGGAACGGGCCAACACAGCTGGATCATCCCCTTTCACAACTTGGAGGCTTAGAGGAAATCGTGACTCATGGAGGGGAGGAGCAGGAAAGGGGGGTCTGGTGAGTCATCCTGCCCTGGTGGGGCAGGGCTCTCTATCCTCAGCTCTGGGGGCTCACAGAGGGTCTTCTTGGGATACTCTCCATGGAGATGGGTAAGACATCTGCAGGGTGGCCAGTTGAGGACAGGAGCCCTTCCAGGCAGGGGCAAAGGGTGAGAGAGAAACTAGAGGAACTGGGCAGGTGATGATGGGAGAGGGGCAACACAGATGCCTACCTGCTCACCGCTGCATGCCAGGAGAGAGAGTCAAGCACTCCTAGTTCCCGTCTCAAGTCCCAGGCAATGTCTTCAGGGAGTATTCTCTGCTGGCTTCAATGACCCTGAACTTCAGTGAAGAACAGCCTCCTTTCTTGAAGGGCATGGTGATACTCATCTCCTGCTCTACAGGCCAGTCCTGGTGGAGGGAGCCAGCAGAGGAGCGGGACAAGTCCCTGGCATGCACAGGGAAGAGGCAGCAGAGTCCAAGATGCGGACCTCACCCAGCCAAAGAGAACTGCCATCACAAGAAAGCACCATGTGAAGCGCAGCAGACCCCTTAGTCTTGACCTCATGGACACATTCAAAATCGCTCAGCAGCCCTGGCACAGACCACTGCTGCGTTCTGTTTAACAGGGAAAAGAGAGGTTTTAAACAAGGCTGTATCAACCTTTTTATATTGACAATGGGACTGGTTATTGTACAGCATGCGCCCGAGGTTCTTCCACTGAAAGCAGCGTAATGCAACACTGGGGGCAATTCTTGATTCCACTTACTCCCAATAATTATTACTTCTTGGCTTGTTGCTACACTATATAGTGTAATGTTATTGCTTGGAATGGTATGTTAACTTAGTTTTTACTGATACCATGTGTTCCCCCTCTTTTATCCCAGTAGTGTGTCAAGAACTGTTTTTCTAAGGATGGTCAAGGGAATATGATTCTAATATTACTGTAGATGATATAAAAATTTTTATAGACAGTATTGCACGTTTGAACTGGGAGCCCAGAATCCAGCCACGAGGGCCTTAAATCAGACATTTGAATTGCAGGTTTTGGAGGCTCATATTGGCCAGTGAGGCAGAAAAGGCACTGACTTGGTTACAGGCAACAGCCAGCTTGAAAGTCATGGTTCTAGACCTGCACTGGGTTATTTTATATATATATACATACAATATAAGCCTGGCTTATAATATGCAATTTCAAGCATCATTTGGGTCCAGAAGCATGATTTAAAGCAGCCTGAAAAATACCCAGGGACACATTGCTTACTGTGTTATTCCCATGACGGGACCCATAAAGCTGTGCCTGTTAACCTGACAGTCACTATCTTTGCTGGCAGAGCTGGGGTATCACTCAGGTCCTCCAAAACTCAGAACAGAAGCTGCAAAAGGAGCTACAGACCGAGGTGTACTGATGATTATGAAGGAGTTTTGCTTGCTGCCTGCCCTGGCAACAAAATCCTGCTTGCAAAAGTGGGCTTTTCTTTTTATGTCACCATGCAGAGGCACACAAGGAAAGAACAGGGCAGTGGCTCCCTGCTTGCTTAGCCAGACACGAAAGCTCAAATGAGTTCTGCACAGCCCTGTGATGCTCCCAGACAATGGTGTGGTGCAAAGCACAGCCCCACAAACACTCAGGGGGAGGAGATACAGGGACTGCATCATGGCACTTGGAGCGATGCCTGGGCTGGGACAGCACAGTGGAGCTGAGCTGCTGGAACTTTCTCCAGGAACCAGAGCACAAGCATTTACTCCACTCACTAGTTTCTCTGCTTCATGCCAACATTTGCAGCGCCGTTTCTTTCTTAGGTCTGCATCTGGAGTTTATGGTTTATCCACCTTTGGAAGCTGCTGGGTCAGCTCCTGCGAGCAACTGCAGCAGACGGGGGCTCTGCACGTTAAGATTTCTGTGTTTGCTAACAGCACGCTTTCCTATCCAGGCGTCAAGGTATTTCTTGATATGTTTTATAGCAGAACAGGTCCAGCATGCAAAAGGAGGGGACTTTGAAGGCAGATAGCAACAGCAGGCAGAGTTTTCCAACTCTGCCAAACTTTTACGAGCACTTCCATAATGGCATTTCCAACACTCGGGCCCCGACTGCAGTGACAACTGACGCCTCATACATCATAATCTGCTTTCTATTTAAAAAACAACAGCGCTGTTTTATTTATTGCAGGTGATTACCTTTGCACGAGATGAACGTGCCTGGAAATTCCAACACTTTATTTTGCACTTTTGTACAATTTTTGCTCAGCCAGCGAGCGTGCACTGTCTGACACTCTGTTCATCATTGCAGTCATTGCTGGGGCTGTGCTCTCCTCCTTCTGCAGCTCACTGCATTGCCTTGAAATGCTACACACCTGCTAGTGGCTTCATTGCCAGAGCTTCAGAGCTTCCTTGGGTTTTTTGGCGCCCTCAGGTATGTCTTTTGGGGGTTAACGAACAAATATTTGCTCCTAATTATAGAATCACAGAATCAAAGAATGGTTTGGGTTGGAAGGGACATTAAAGATCACCTAGTTCCAACCTTCTGCCATGGGCAGGGACATCTCCCACCAGACCAGGTTGCTCCACGCCCCATCCAACCTGGCCTTCAACACTGCCAGGGAGGGGCAGCCACAGCTTCTCTGGGCAACCTTGGCCAGTGTCTCACTACCCGCATAGCAAAGAATTTTTTCCTAATATCCAATCTAAATCTCCCTTCTTTCAGTTTGAAACCATTTCCCCTCATCCCATCACTCCATGCCCTTGTCAACAGTCCTTCTCCAGCTTTCCTGTAGGCCCCCTAATTCAAGAGAGCTTCAAGCTGCACACTGATGGTGTGTTTTTCTGACTTGGTGACTGCTCAGGCAAATGGACATCTGTTTTTCTTTCTCTGGACATTCCATTTATTTCACTTTCAGAATCTCATCAAAGCCACCTTCAGGGACATCCTGTACTTGCTTGTTGTGCTCTGCACTGAGCACAAAGGAACTAGAGCAGTCACTAGCTTGTGCTTACCAAGGGCACTCAGAGGTGGGAGACAGGTGGGAGTGGAGCTGTGGTGTTTCAAGAGGGCTAACTGGTGTAGGACAGAGGAACACGGGGTGGGCCAAGGTGATGGCTAGAAGGAGAAGACCTCTCTAGCATAGCAAGGGCAGGGGGCATGGGGAATGCAGTAGGGTAGAAGACTCCCAGCGTATCACCAGGTGATTGGGTAGGTGGGCTTGGTCAGCTCCTTGCTCCAGCACCCCTGGAACAAGGAGAAGCGTGTGACACCAAACCTACCAACTCCTACAAATACAATAATGAAAATACTTCTACTCGCTGGCTTATCTGGAGGTTCTCACTTTAAAAAGTGAAGGCAAAGCCTTTCAGCTGTCAGGCTAAGGAGTAAACAAGTCAGGGTAGACAGATCTTGGATGAAATGTTAGCTTAGTTGAAGTCATTTGTTCGTAAGCTTCAGCCAAGCCACTGACTTTGCAAAGCACAGCTGGGCTCAAAGGACAAACACCTGTTCTGGAGAGCTCCCAGAGCCAGAACTGTCCAATACTGGGTGTAGCTGCCCAAAGAGAACCTAACTATCCCCAATTCTGCCTCTTCTTACTCATACTTGAATAATAGTCTCTCTATTAAAAAACACAGGGAAGTCCACATCTGGATTGTCTCATCCAAATGAGGAAGGTTGATCTCATGCACCCTGTTTTGGCCTTCTGAATGTGCCCCCCATCTCCTCTGAGGCTTTATCTACCAAGTGGGGGACACCCATGCCTTTGAAAGTCTGGCCAAAAAATCTGCCCATGTCTTGCAGTCTGGCCAGATCAACCCATTTCTGCACTGACGTAGCCTCTGTATACTAAAAAGAAATTGCTGTGGCAAGTGTTTCCCTTCACTTTCTGCAGAAACAAAGCTCCTTGCTTTACCCCAGCTCCGTCAGATCCTGGAGAGTCTGCCTGAAATGAAATCTTATGTTTGAAAACTGCCAGTCTCTGAAGGTGACCCGTAGGATCGCGTACTAACACGAGCTGAAAGTGAACCACTTGCAACACAGGCAAACTCTGCTGCACCCCTGGCCAGCTTTCTTCCCATCCACTTGACATCTCATGATGGGGCGAGAACACTGCTGAGAGACCCGTACAGTCTCTGCTGGGATTTAATGGCAAAGGATCCCATCTTGGGCCATCGGGAGCCTCATTTAACTCCTCCGCGATGTGATTTTCTTTGCAATGCATCCCAGTGTCAGTGCTGGGAAGACTTTGGTTCTGGTGTCAGACTGCTTCTCTTTGTATCCCCACCTCTGTAACTCTCTTTTCCCATCAGGAAAATGAAGATAATGCTTCAAAACTCCTTTACAACTGACTCTGAGCTCTCTGCAAGGGAAACTTGAGACAGTATTATTCCACAGAACACACTGGTTTGAAAGCTGTTGGTCCACAACTTGATAAATATAAGAGATTTAAGATACCAAAGTGTGAAGAACAGTCCATCTGCAAGGTTACAGCTTCTGGTTTCCCTCTCTCATGTGATGCACAACATAAAAAGCCCAATTTGAATGGCAAAGGTTTGCAAATGAATCACTGTTTCTTAATGAGAGAAAAAGGAAAAAAATAATCTGCATGCATGTCCACGGCCAACCTCTGCAGGGAGAGCTCGATGGATGCTGAGATCCAGGATACCTGCTGCACACACTGGACACTGGGACAAGGGGGGGGCTGGGTAACACCAGGAAAGATTACTCTGCCATATTTATTTTTCAGACAAAAGCCTGACCTGGAAAGCATCAACATTGTTCCAGCCTGAGGAGGCATTTTTTTTTTCTTTTTTGGGACTGACATGCAATCTTCTGAAGCTGAAACTGAAATTTCATGCTTCTGACAGATTGGGATGTCTTTTAGGGATCAAACTGGCACTCATCTCCAGTCCCTCCAGAGATGAGTAACGAGGCCAAATGCTTCTTGGGAATTAGCACAAGGACAGAATCATACTGTGCTGCAGAGTTGTATTTTTTAAAGAACAAGTTGGATCTTTTTCTTATTGTTGTTGTTAGGTTCAGTTGTGGGGTAGGGAATCTGATGGTGGGGGGGCAGCATCCTCCTGTTGATCTGGTAAACACATCATCTAAATACAAGCTGCTCTAGCAAACAGGCGAGCCCAGGGAGATGAAGGAAACCACATTAAAAACATGATGAAAGTTGCCTCGAGGCTCCTTATGTCACACTTGGGCTTTGGGCAGTTGGGGTTTTTTATTTCTTCCCTTCTGTTAATAAACCAAAACCTAGCATTCCTCACTTTGGTGTTAAAGGCTGAGGAGACCCCTCAGCTTCTCCCCCCAGACACACACACGTGCACCCTCCCTTGCGTGCAAGGGATGCCCATTGCCACCTGCCCAAGCTGCAAGCTAAGGGTACATTAAAAGCTCACGGGGAAGAGGGATTTGGGTTCTTGGCTCCCACTGGCTTCTTTAGGCCTGTCAGCAGTTTACCTGCCTCCTTGGGTGGAGACAAAGTGATTTTCCTGATAAGTAGTCAACTGAATGCCAGTCTGGGCCAAAGTAGACAATTCCTGTTGACATCTCCCAGTGGCTCCTCCAAGAGGTTCAAGGAACACAGAGAGGAAAGGGACAATGCCAGGTGGGGACCCTGTGCACCCTATAGGCATGACCCACAACGCATGATGCTTGAGAAGGGAGAAAAAGAGGCCAGCCCCTCAAAACTGCCTTACTTCTGCCCTGTTGTGAACTCCCTTCAGCAACGACAGAGCTAAATAAAACTCACACATGGTTTATTTTTGGATTAGCCTCCCTCCCTCCGCTCCCCTTCCAAATTGATTTACGGTGCTATTGTTCTGTACTCTGACCTAACACACCAAACGCTTTGAGCTTTGCAGCTCCCTCCCTGCTCCTTCCATCATGCAGGTGTAACTGCTGTAAAAGCAAGGGAGAGGAAGGAGAGGGAGAAACAGAAGAGAAAATAAGGGGAAAAAGTTGAGGCTGCAGATGCAAACATCTGCTTTCTGACTAATTCAGCGTATGGCGCACCCGTATGGGTCCCTTTTTATTGCTAAAATTCCTTATAAGTTAGANCACACCCCCCCAGCTTTTCCTCCAAACTTCAGATGTCCCAGAGGAATGTTTAAATTATTATGGAATCTCAGAGGAGTTTGCTGCTTCCCTTTTTAATTTGTTCCATGCTAGTTGCTGTTTTTTTAAAGCAGTGCCCAGCGTACTCATTCCTAAAGGCAAGCCCTGGGCTCCTTGTTCTGGCTCTGGCACAGAATTCACTATAACTTTGTTCCCTAAATCCCTGCGGGTTTATAGTGTGGCTGTAGTTATTAACTTGATGCTGAAATTTGTGATTACCTGTTCCGATTTTTGAGCTTTCGTTTAAATAGAAATGCTAAAAATACCAACATAAGCCAATCAAAAAAAGACATTATTGGCCATTTTTCACTTGGCCAGCTTTCACAGGCAAGCTGCAATCCTATAAGGCCAATGAAATGCCTGGTGTTATCCAGCCTTAGGCACAGGCTGATGTCTCTGCAAAGCCAGACCAAAAAAAAACTATATACAAAAAAATCAATGTATAGTAAAAAGGAGAAGGCTGGAGCTGGGTTTTGATCTTCATGGTCCAGCAAGAGCCAGCAACTGGGCTTGTGGAAGCACTATATGGGACTTGATGTGTTTAACCTCCTCAGCCTTCTCTGCCTTCCAGCCACCGTTCCAAGGTGGTCGGGCGATGTCAGATGCTGAGAAATTGGCTCAAGGTTGTCTAGAAAGTGCAGAGCAGAAAAAGGACTTAAATTTATCCTTCTCAAAATCAGGACTGCAGCTGCTCCCCAGATTTTATTTATTTTTTTTTTCCTCACCATGAGCATAGCACAGGGTGACTCTGCCTGGCTCTGGTCCCTCTGTAATCCCTTTGTCTGAAGGAAAACCATCTCATTGGCCTTATGAATGTCCCTTTGCAACAGTTTCTTCCAATTTAAAGGCAAAAAAGCCTCAGACCCAGAGCAGCCTCAAGATGACTGCACTAGGAAATGAAATTTATAAAACTCCAAAGTGTTTAGGAAGTCTTTTCTAAATATTTCCTAAACAAGGAAAGGAAAAAAAGATGACCAAAGAGTTAGGAAGGCAACGCATCTTGAAACATTCCTTGTTAATCAAGAGAAGGCAAGCAAATACGGGCCACACGTGTCCAATTGGAGTGAGAAACCAGAAGGAGATTTAAGGACATGAGAGCTGCAAAGTGCTGCAGAAGCCATCCAAGAGAGCACAATGTTGCCTTTATATGCCTGTTATTATGAGTTGTCTCTTCCTACTTACAGTCATTTCTGGCATGGTTTGGACCTCACTTCCCCTAAGGAAGAAGGTCATATCCTGCTGTTGGGATGGGGCTTTCCAGGAAGCTCTTGGGAGGACTCGAAGAAGCTTCACCACAGCTTTGACATAAGGCATCCCCAAAATGACAACTCTTCTCTGAGGTCTGCCAGTTTCTTCTGGTAAATGGAGTAAACCAGGAATTTCCCTAGCAAAACATCTGACCTTGTTAGTTGCTCATCCCAGATGTCCTGGTTCACTGGGACTTCAGATAGGTCCAGTACACCACAATGCACCTCTTTGATATTTGTGCGCAGGGCAGATGCTGCTTGTGCCCTTCAGGTACACTTATTCAGGGAAATAACTACTTTGTCTGAGAATAGAGCAATTCAGTAAGTTTCTGAAGACCTCAATGGTACCTCGAGCTGGCTGAAATATTTCCCCTACTACTCAAGGGCATGTGCCACTTGCCTGCTTTCACATCTCATTACTCTTCTAGGTCCCAGGATTCAGTTTAAAAAGACTTCAATCAAATAAACTCCACTAGTTTAGCTTGTGGGGGCAGGGGACTGGTGTTTGGGTTTGTTTGGGTTTTTTTTAACATTTCTTTGCAGTCGCCTGGCTCCACCCATGTGCTGCTTTGAAATACTCTGTTCACTGGTACCCAAAGTCAAAGGTAAAGCTTAGGGGAGGGCAGTCCCCAGGAAATGAACATGTACTGACTCTCCTGTGAACAGAGACAGCTGAAACTATGTGCCTTTATGGGGAAAAATAATTTTATGTATAATTCTCCCTTCCATTTCTATGTGTGGTATCCATGCTGTTTCAATTTCTGTGTGACAAAATGTATTATTGATAGGAACCAGACCTGTGGCTGCTTTAGTACTTAGATATCTAAATACTTGCCTGCAAATACTATCTATCACTAAAGTGAAAAACCATGTCACTTGCAATGTCCTCTGGGAAGGAGAAAACCACAATTCTTTCAAGATTTGCCAGTTACTTTACAAGTTAAGCCTGTCAGTTTAGCACTAAATCTTAGACTTAAAATGGTAAAATGAAAAACAAACAAACAAAAAGATCCTTGTTTCAAAACTGGAAAATTGAGTTTGTCTGAGATATTTTATGCTCGTGTTTGGGACTCGCGATGATTGATTCATGGGTTTGGGAACTGCGTGTGCTGACAGCTCTGAGCGTCCTTTGTGAGCATGGATTAGCTCTACCGTAAACAGGCTGAAATGAAGAGATGGGTGAACAAACAATGGTGCTCCCCGACTCACCATCACCTCCCACCTGCAAGCCATGGGCTTTCCAAGCAGCCTGCCCTCAGCTCCACCAGATGGGTGAGGGTTTCCCCACTTGGCTATTAGGGCTGCAGAGATGGCTGGAGCTGCTTGCAGCCACCCAGATCAGCATTTTAATTAGGGCCAGAAACTTGCATTACCTTCTCAGACAAGGCATGAGACCTTTGCTGGAAAAGGGTTGAACAAAATAATTTCAAGGTGTAAAAACTGGACCAACACAGATCAAGGAAGATGTGGTCTGGCTGCCGAGGACAATCAGAGCATCTCCCTCTCAACACACAGGGATTTTTACCTTCCTGGGTGTGCACGAGGCACAGAGCAGTTTGTTGCTCCTGCAGCTTTCATCTGGTTGTTTTGTGATGAGGACGCTTTGTGGCACGATGAACACAATGGGACGCTTTTCTCACCCTCTGGCCTGTCCCAGCAGGACCTTGCGTGGGCAGCAAGAGACAGAAGGAGGAAGAGTCAAGCAGCAGTGTCACCTGTGGCAATGGCCCCTGGCAGCCAGACCTCATCACTGCATCTGCCTTTGAACTGCATGGCACAGCACTGGGGGCAGTACAGGGCACTTCACAAACATCTGGAAAACAACAGTGCTGTAAATTTGCTGGACACAAACTCATCACTTTGGTCCTTCCCGTGTGGTTGTCCCATGGTGAGCTAGCAGCTGGCCTTGCTCCCCCCATGCTGGGGATGTGTAGGACCATAAACCCCAGGACCTCACTTGGTCAGGACAGAGCATCACCACTGGGAGAGGGACTGGTCACCATGTGAAGAAGCATGCTCAGCATGCCATTGTCCTTTTTCTTTGTAAACACATTAGCATACATACCTTACAAGATCATCTAGATCTTAAAAGATGCAGCTGGAGATGCCTTCAACAGACCACATCGGCAAACTGGTTCAAGGACTTGCTCAGATTTTCTGCAAACCCACAGGAGCTGCATCTCTTCTGGGCGGAGTTGTCAAAGTGCTTCACTTTGGTCTAAATGCGAGTCAAGCAAACCCTGGATCTCTCATCTCATCACATCTCATATCTCATCTCATCTCTCATCCAGAGTGGTCGTGGGATGGTGAAGAAGAGGATAAAGCTGGGGAAAGGAAAGGCAAAGGCTGTGTTTACACTGCTCCCTATCAGGAGGGACACCGCAGGATCTATGTTTGAAGTGAGAGGGTAAAAAATTCTCATTCACAACATTTAAGGAAAAACATCTCCTTTTTCCTTCTCACCCTGCCCTTGAGACAGTTTTCACAGAAATGACAGTTTTCAATTTCTTTCTTTTGGGTTTACTGAAGAGTAGACAATTCCATCTTTTCACCAATAAAACAATAAAAACCCATTAAGACTGGTGAAACAAAAATCAAAATCAGAAGAGTGAAAGAAAAGAAGGGATTGTACCATTTTAGCTGCAGTTTCTAGCAGAGAATGAGTCCTACTTACTTTATTACTCCTTGGAGCCTAATTGTCATTAGACCTTAATTGCATCTTGGCTTGCTTTGCAAAGCAAGGAAAGCAGCAGCCTGTGTCGGCCATCAGATGCAGTCATCTGCTCTTTTGATATGCATGTGTGTGTCTATTTACTCCTTTCATCTTTATATAAACTAGGAAGTAGAAGCCGCTGTGATCCTGCTGCACCTGACAGCTTTGCTGTTCCAGAGCTCCCGAGACCAAACCGAGAGTGCTGCAGGGGGCTGGGGCTGAAGCTGTCTGCACCAGATACAGCCTTCAGAAATCCTGTTTTATTTCTTCTGCCATCCCTTTTGTCCTGCTGCCACGTTCAGCAGGTGTTGCTCTTCCTTTTGTAGCAGATCCTTTTGAAAACACATCAAAAAGCTTCGTTAGGCACAAGAAAAGGGATGTTTGCTTCGGCTATGTTCGTTCCCTAATTATCACATACAATCTTCCATCACTAACAAACGGCCATAAGGGCCATATTTTTAAAAGCTTAATTGATGTGAATCAAGTTTCAGATTTGTGGCCAGATGAAACTCTTCTGCTTGTGCCTGAGCCCAAGAGGATTTCAGGGGAGCAAAGTGAGCAGCAGCCCAGAGCACCTGCCAACAGCATCCTCCGTTTTGTGCCACTGAACCTCAGCGAGCGACTGCTCAACCGAGGCGCATGGGAGGAGCAGGGGGGCTGAGCAGAGAGTGAACTCCCACCATCCCTCCAAACAGGCTGGGGCTGGTCCAAGGTGGGATCCAGGAAGGTGCTCCATGGCTGCAGGCAGCCTACAACAGAGCTGAAGCTTGCCCTTCCACCATCATCATCCTCCTCTTTCTCTCAAATAACCCCTGCAAGCACCAGTGACAAAAACCAGAAGATTTGCCCCAAACTTCTTTTTTTTGCTTAATTACCTTTCCTGGTCTCCATGGGACTGGTTCACCTCCTAGATTTTTCACGCTGCAGAGGTCAGGCAGTGCCTCAGCTGCTCCTCCGTGCACCTCCTGACAGAGTGGCTTTGTGTCAGTCCATCCCTCCCCGGCCTTCAAGCACATGTTCAGACCGAGGGGGTTGATTTCTGGGGCTGTGGTTTAGCTTCCTAATGATGCGTGAATGCTGGGGGCAATTTGTGGTTTTCTTTTTATAAATAGATGTTCTGTTTCTTCGGGTTTCTGGTGGTGTGTGAGGTTTAACACGTTCATTACTCTCAGCATTTTAGGGCTGAAAAAAAATAAATATAATAATCAGACAGTTTGTGATTTTTCTTAATAGCATCCGGGGGATGAAAAGCAACTTCCCCCCCCCTCAAAGCAACAGTGATTCAAAACATGAAGGCTGAGGGTGCAAAGCATTGCAAGAGCAATACCAGTAGCAAAGTCTACAGCCCTGTGGCTAAAGAGGCAGTGACAAAAGGCCCGGGACCAGCTGTCCTGTCTAAAATGCAAGTGTGTTCAGGAAGATCATTAGTAGAACACCATTATCAGCTTCACTCTGAGATGAATTTTGTTCAGCACTCCAATTCTCATGTAACCCTGCATACATTTCATGCTGTTTAGGAAGTGTCAGTATCTGAGAAGTGTTCATCCTGGGCTTCAGTCACCCTCGAATGGAGATTTTTTAGGCACCTAGAAATGCTGTTCAGAACAATCAGGGATGCAAAAGCACACTGAAAAGAAGCTGATACCTTACTGATTTTGATACAGTATAGAGAAGACACAATATGGATCTTGCAGTAAGTCTGCAACATCAATGGCAATGTTGTGCATCAGTAATTAGCACAATGCATCAGTGTTTCTGTCTGTGATGTATAGGGAAGCCAGGAGACAGGATTAGAGGTACTTCATGCATTGGCTGTAGCTGTGCAATAGTTGCCAAGAGAATGATTTTGGGTTCAGAACATCTGAATTTGACTACAGCCTAAAGCTTCAAGTCTGCATCCCTCATCTGTAAGAAAAAAACACCCAGAGGTCTGCGGAAATAATAAAGGTGAACACATACAGGTTCTGGGACACATCAGCTCATTATTCTTAGAGCAGTTCCCAACATGTCTTCTGCTTGCTTGCTTATGTGGTCATTTACAACTTCCATACCATCTCAAAGTCCTGAAGAATAGAAAATCCACAGAAGACAGGAACTGTGGCTTTCTGCGCAGTCTTGAACACCCTTTCTTGCATCCTGGAGAACATCTTGCCAATACTTACAACTGATTCTGAATCTTGCCTTCAATCCTGAGTCTATCAGCCTGTCCTGAGTATTGAGTGTAGCATCCTCAAGGACCACGTCCAAACATTACACCACTGCGTGGCAGCAGGAGACTCGAGAAGTCCATACAAACATATCTATGAAGGAAGACATTTGCCATGCACAGATACCTGGATCTTCTTTGCTCCTGTAAAAGCAAGAATAATGCTGTGCATTTCTGAATGTCATCTCTAGGACCTTTCTCCCTTAACTGCTCTGCTTGTCTCTACCAACAGGTCCATCCTGGGTCACCAAGCACTGTGCAGCAGTTAGCATTTGCAAGTGCTAGGCCTGCTCTCCACAAATAAAGTAGTAAACTTTATTTTTTTTAAGTTAGCAAGTTTTAATTTTACTGATCTATAAAGCCACCTAATTGAAAAGCTCTCCACATGGATGAGATTAGCTTGCCAACCAGGAACCCTCACTGTAAGCTGAGTGGGAGAATTGCACGGATAGTTCTCATTAGAGCTAATGCAAGCCGTATGTGGCAAGAGAATACACTTCAGAAGAGCTGGTTAAAGAGCACGTGCAGTGAAAAAAGTGGGGTAGGAGTGGGTGAAGACTGGGAGTGGACGATCTTTAGGCTAAATAAAGCTTTTCTGACAGACGTCCCGCAGCTTCTAGGATACGGACGAGGAACTCAACAGAACGGCAAAGATTTAACGTGCCCCTTGCACCTCCCTTCTCCCCCAGTGCTCTGGTCAACAGATAACCATTATCTACCACCTCTAGTTGGTGATGGCTGGAAGCTTGGGTCATGGTGGCCGAAGGTGTACAAACACATCAATGGGTCCCAGCCCTAGGGCGTTCATAGTCTGAGACATATGAGATGGTGCAAGAAAAATGGAGTGGGAAAGGTGATGAACAGACAATGGCCAGCAAAAACCCAACAGGTAATAAATCCAGTGTTAATTACACTTCACTGCTATCATGCCAAGGACCTGATTTAAGGAGAAAATTTGGAGAAGGACAATAGCCTTAGTCACTGCAGGGCTACCCCTCAGTACAAGGAAATTCTGAAACGTCCTCTTTCCCCTCCACAAAGTTTAGACTCAGTAGATTCAGTGACTTTTAGCCTTTCATTCTAGATTTCCAAGCTTCCATCGGTCCCATCACAGAGACAGCTGCTATCAGGTATCTGTCAGGCTCAAAAACATACCCAGACTTGCATGCACCATCTGCACACAGCCACAGGTCATCTAGGGCTCTCTAGCATGATGGCCTAAAATGGGCAGTATCCCCACAGACCCACTCATCCATCGTCTTGGATCCAAATGCAAGCAGGACCAGGAGTCACAAGCATGCCGAGCTGCACCCTATCATCCACAACACAGCTGAAGAAAACCAGGACATTCCTGGTTGCACATAATAGTAAGAAAAGCACAGGGAAGCCCTGGCTCTGATGAGGAGATGAGGACCCACATTGTTGGAAGCTGTCTATACACAGAGCAAGTGTACTCTGAAGCCGCGAAGAGCTTCAATTCAAGATAAGAGACAAAGTATTTCTGTTTATAGATAGAAAGTGAAAGCAGACACATGAGGAGTGGGATTTTGATAAGAACCCAGCTGCAGAAACCTGGCAAGGAGTGGTTTGGAAAATCCCTCTCTGACTGGACTGCAGTCCCACAAGAAGGCAGGAGCAAAGCAGAGACTTGCTTTCCTACCTCCTCATACAGCTTTGATGTATTGTTCTCCTGAGGAGCCCACTGGGCTGCTGTTTGCTCAGAGTCAAGCAGGAATGATGCACATGGCTCTCCCCTTGGTACACTGGAAAGCTTGAGGTCAAGACACAAATTCCTGGAGAACATTCTGAGCAGGAGTCCTCAGATGCTCAAGTTTAAGAAAGCGAAAGAGAGAAACTACTGTAGCATGAACTGCCTGCCCCAGATGTCAGAGACTATTGTGCTTGTCCTTTGGGCAAAGTCAGTGGTCCTTCACCTCTTCTCCTGCCCTTTCATCCCTACTGAAAGCTACAGTGACTACGGAAAGCTACAGTGACTCTTTTCTTTCCAGTGCTCTAATTAGCAAGTTTGTCTTTTTGGAGGTGCAGAAGGCTGAAAGCAAACTCACGGAACTCATCTGTCCTCCTTTTGGCTTTGTCTATGAGCCATGAAAAGAGAAACACTGTCCTTCTCTTGACCTCTTGGGTCATTGACACCAAAGCCTTGCCAGCTGACCCAAAGCTCTTCTCTCTCCCAGACGCTGACTGTTGCTTCTTCCTGTGCCTCAGCTTATTCTCGGCCACATCACTTGAAAGGATGACCAAAGCTGAACCAATTCTACAGTTTTTCTCTCAAGTGGTTTCTCCAGTAACCTCCCTCAGTCCTCTCTTGAGTCAGATGAAAATTTGCTGCAGCTATATAGAATCATAGAATCATTTTGGTTGGAAAAGACCTTGAAGATCGTTGAGTCCAACCATTAACTGAGCACTGTCAAGGCCACCACTAAACCATGGCCCTCAGCACATCTACACTGCTTTTAAACCCCTCCAGGGATGGGGACTCCACCACTGCCCTGGGCAGCCTGTGCCAGGCCCTGACAGCCCTTTCAGTCAAGAAGTTTTTCCTCAGATCCAACCTAAGCCTCCCCTGGGCAACTTGAGGCCACTTACTCTTCTCCCATTGATTGTTCCCTGGGAGAAGAGACCGACCCCCCCCTGGCTTCAGCCTCCTGTCAGGGAGTTGCAGAGAGCAGAAGGTCCCCCCTCAGCCTCCTTCTCTCCAGGCTGAACACCCTCAGCTCCCTCAGCCATTCCCTGTCACACTTGTGCTCCAGGCCCTTTCCCAGCTCCGTTGCCCTTCTCCGGACGTACCCCAGCCCCTCAATGTCCTTCTTTTCGTGAGGGGCCCAAAATTGAACCCAAGATTTGAGATGTGGCCTCACCAATGAATATGCAAGTTTCCCAAACTGCAATGACTTCCAAAAAGTTCTAGCCCTTGTAAATGCGTTGGAAACATCTTTCCACCCCTAAAATAAATGTAGCTTCTGAGGAAAAGGAGACTTCAGCCTGCCCATCACTGCAAGCATTTGCCCCTGGGCAGATGTCTTTTTCCTAAGGGAGATCATGAAAGAGAACTGTGGTGGAAAACCAACATGCTGACAGTTTAATTAATTAATCCTGTCCTAGAACAAATTCTTGGTAAATGCTGTAATGAGCCAGCTAAGCATGTTGTCTACAGAGGCAACAATAATAGAAAATGTTGCAAAACAGATTCTCTTGCAAAATCCTTGCCCAGGAACTCCAAACCTGCAATAACCTCTGGCTCACACCACAAGAAAAGGTAACTCTGGCTTTATCTTTCACCTGACACTTCCCTCACTGTCAAGTATTTTAAAACCCCACAGCAATATGTTTCATGTGTCCCAGACTGACTGCAAGTTGGGGGGTTGTGGAGGGGAGTCAGGGAAGTGAAGCAATGAGGCCAGCAGACGCTGAAATGCCATTTGCTCTGTGTACCTCAACCCCAGTCAGATTCCACCCCTGGAGCAGGACTCCCTCCGACAGCTTCTCCAGCTGTTTGCATCTAAGAGTTCCCTGGTGGAGAAACCAGGTGTCCCACCCTGGTGCGTGCACACGCGCTGTCAGCCACCATGCTTTTAAAAACCCAGTGTAAAACAAAACCAATAGAACAAGCTGCAGTCCATCAGGTGCTATCTACCTCCTTGCCTGAGGAAAATGGCTTCAGCATGTGCCACAGATATGAAGCTGCCTGTTCCCAAGGGTTCGCACTTCAGAGCTTCTACAAAGAGCCTCCTTCAACTGCCAAAAACCAGGGACGTACCTGGTTTTATTCTCTTTAACATGCCTGAGTGTATGCTGACAGCTGATTCACCTGCTGTTGTCATTGGAGGAGACTGGCAGAGCTGGGGCTGCAAGGTGAGAATTGCACCAGATACATCAGGGAGTCAAAGTAGAACCACATGGATGAAGGATGAGATAAATGGGGGACAAGTTTCATGGCTACTCAAACCTGACCCTTAGCCCTTGCTGTCACTTCTCACAGTCCTGCTCTGCTCCAAAGCACCTTTCCAGCATCATTATGCTTCTCCTTGCACAAGGTTGCTGTTCACTGTAATGCTCTCCTTGTATTTCTCTGATGAGACATCCTTTCAGGGGATTGTGATCACTGGACAGACTGAAGAACTACAAGAAAGCACGGAGGAAAGCTCCTTCTGCAGCACAGGACAAGGTGCTGTAACATTTTCCTTCCGTTTTTTTGCTTACAAAACCTCAAAAGCAGCTAGGGAGGCTGGTGGAGGAAGCAGCTGCTTCAGGGCAACACGTTGCTTCACTGCAGCCCTTGAATCCATCCTTGAGGGAAGCCAGATCCAGACAGTGCAAGTTAAACCCAATGCAGATACTAGCACTGATCTTAATGAGTGATAAATCAAGCCCTACTTTACACAGACCTGAGGCAATGCTCACAGAAAACCAAGAGATTTTCCTCCCTCCTGCTGTCTGTTGCCTTCATCTTAGCTTCATTTGGAGAGCAAAAGCAAAATCCACATTTAGGAATAAGTTAACAAAATCCCTTGTAGCTACAGAAGACAATTTCTTCTTAATATAATCAGTAAGAAAAAGAATGTCCAAAGCCTGTCCAAGCATCAGCTGGTACAAGCCAAATACTCCTGCTGTGGACTTCAGTGTTAGTCTAAACTTAAAACAAGATGAATAGCACTGATTTAGTGGTGATGTAGGTAGGCGGTTGGACTGGACGATCTTGAAGGTCTCTTCCAACCTTGATGATTCTATGATTTCAGCATAACAGCTGGACAGATGCAACTGGCAGCAGATACGGTTAGTTGAATCTAGTCATGGTGCAAGAGCTGGAGGAAAGCTAGCTTGGACTCGCTGTCTCAGCTTCCTGCATGAAGCTGGAAACAGGCAGATGTACCCTCCAAAAGAATCAATCACCTTTTTAATATCCCAACTGAAAAAGCGCAACTGTGAATCACTCTTGCTGGACCCTTTCAGCCACCACTTCCTAGGGCTGCCCGAAACATTTTAAGGGGAAGCAAAGCAGTAAGAACAATTTTAAAAGCCACGAGAGACTGGAAGTCTGGAAATGCAGTGTCCCTGCTGCATTTTTTTTTAATTTATTTATTTTTCCTCTTTTCTTTTAAAAGAGTTGACGGGAACCAGCAGAACAGGCTCCTCTCATGAGCCATGGGTGACCCTGCTCCACTGGGTGCATATTAGTCACATGAATAGTAACTTTAGCTGAATTGTCATGTCTTGGGTGTGAGCCAAAATTCACACTGGGAAGTTTCTGGAAGAGCCACAAAGTGAGCTGTGATCTTCCAAATCCCTAACCAGCATCACTGGACCATTCCCCTCACTTAGAGCTCACATTCATGTGTTCACATAAAAAGAAAAGGGCCAACTTGCCCCCACCCTTCCCAGGCCATCAGGCTTCCAGCAGAAGACCTGATCATGGAGAGACTCGCTCCACATTCAAGTTAGTCTCTTTCAAAACATAAACCCAAGATTTACTACATGGTTTCCTACTCTATCATGGGCATTCACAGTGACAAGAAGGCTAGTTACAAACGTGGGGTTTCAGTTTAGTTTATATTTAGGAACTGGTTGCAGGATGGAGAAGGAGAAATAACTTAAGGATTCCACAGATTTTCCTCTGGCCGCCAAAGACACATTATTATCCCTTGGTTGCCTTAAGGTTCCCCCTTTAAAATCCACTGAGATTTTGAGGCAGTTCCAACTGCAACGGTTCTGTTATTTAGCTATTAGAAAGGTGCTTTTGGTAGGTAGTCACTGGCTAGAAAAAGCAAGGCAAGGTATGACCAGGAAAATGTTAAAAAACAACCTACCGGCCTCATGCAAGAGAAGATAGCAAGTAAAACCTCCAGAGAGCTGGTGCTTAGTTCTTCCATGGTCTGTTTGATAACATTTCCAGCAGAAGTCATGCAGGAGATAAGACAAGTCAGGAAGCTGTAAAAAAGCAAGAGAGTTTCATTGGCAACAAGGAGAAGCAGCTCTGCCCTACAAAACTCACAAAATCATCCAAACCCCAGCCCTACTTGCCCAAATCCTAGCTGATGGGTGGTCCATCCCAGCTTTCCTTCTGTCCTTATGGGAAGGTGGCCTGTGCACATGTGGTGAGCAAGTGGTGCAACTCCTACCACGAGCTCACCTCCTCTCCACCGGGCTCCTGAGAGGTGCCACAGCTCTGAAAACCCCCAAACTAGGGCTGGTAGTGCCATAACACATCCTTGCCTTCTCCATATCCTAAGCATAGAATTTGGTTTTTCATACATGAATCTGGTGGTTCTTGCAGAGGTAAATAAAAAGAGGAGAGCAATAGCAAAGAGATCAGGGCTTGGGATAGGTTCTTTTTCTAAAGTGAGGAGTAAAAGCAAGTTTGAATTAACTTGGCCTTACTCTGCCATGTGCTGTTATCTTTAGCTTCAGAGAATTTCCTGAGCAGTTAAAAGGAGATATAAGGACTCCACATAAAAGTCATGAAGAACCAGAATATGAAATAATCGAGCTTTACTTTTTCAGTGCAAAGATGGGTCCAAGATGCATGTGAAAGCCATTTTGTGGAACTTTAAGTGTGGACTAGCCATGTAAGAATGAAAACCTTTGTTTTCAGCCAGAACAGCTCAACTTTCCTGTAAGAGTCACCCTTCACAGTGGATCTACAGGCAGGTCATCCATAGAACTTAGACCCAGGTCCTGTGGACTTAAAACACATTGAGGGACAAGGATGGGCAAGCAACCATGACTCGATATGAGCAGTAAGGTCTCCTGTTTCAATTCCAGCTATAAGCCTGCAGCAAAGATAAAAAATGGCTCCTGGCACAGGATATTCAGTGCTTTTGGCAGAATTCATGAGGCTTTTTCCATTTAGCTCAACACAGTCACATTCTGGCTAACAAAGAAACATCATCTATGAAGGAAATGCTGGAGGCATCTCAAATGGTTGTCCACCTGACCACAGTCCTATGAAACAGGAGCGTCATTTCAGGAACTTATCTGCACTTATCACAAAGGCACCACTTAAGAGGATCCTGTCTCAGGGAATACAGTCTCCTGCCCAAATCAGGACCCAGGAAGATGTAGAAGAAGCTAGGGTATCAGCTGGAGAACACCTCACAAGGAGCCTCATTTCATACTTTTATATGAACATGAGGTGCGTCAGAGCACTTTGTTTCATATTTTTAATTGGGTAGGATTCCCATCACGCCTCTCTCATCTATTCTTTTTTTCCCACCTGCCTTTTACTGTATATCTGGCTCTTTATGACCTCCCTTTCCAGCTGCTTACTATTATCACCTACGACTCTAATTCCTCCTTAACTGCTCACATAATCACCCCTTTATTTGGGAACCTGGATTTATACCCTTTGATCCACAGGTTGTCCTTGCATTTCTTGATCTCGATTTGTTCCAGGGCATCCAATGGTTTCAAACATCCTGGAGCCCTCATTTGCTTTAACCTGTCCTTTGCCACAGCATGGGAATGAAGGAAATAATTAGCACCAGAGCACTTGTGATTGACCTAGCCTCTCTGCTCCGGGATGGGCTGCAGCTTCCATGACCAAGTAGTCTTTTGAATTTGCTGAATCACATCTTGCATGTTATGGATGGGCTACAGAAACAGTTCTGCTTTAGATGCCATGTGTTTTCTTACCACTTCAGTTGTCTGAAGCACACTCCCAAATAACTTAGTGTGCAGGGATTTGGCTGCGTTGGAGTGACCATGAACCAGGGTGAAGTATTTTGGGGTTAGGAAGGAGTGCTTAGGCTCCATGCACGAAGTCTTTCTTTCCTTGCTTCTCCTGGCCACACTTGCCTGTGGCACCAGTCCTGCCCAGGGCTGACTCACATGTTTTGAGCAAACAGCTGTGTTTACCCCATCAAATCTCTTTTGTTCCAACTTCAGACTGGCTCAAGACATGTACTATTCTTCCTGGCTCTGCTAGAGCATTTTGTTGAAGCACTTGCTCTCCATGTCCATGATTTTACCCCTTGCCCACCACTTCCTGCTATCTCCAAGATCTCAAAGTTAGCAGAAGTTCTTGCCCACTGACATCTCCCTTTTTAGTCAAAAATTTCCACCGTCAGCCTTTCATTTAGAAAGTCGCTTTGTTTCATACCTCATACTCATAGCCAAACAGACCACCACTGTGGCAACCTACCCTGGCATCACTCATCACACAAACCAGAGGATTTCCTTGGATCAGGCACAAGAGTTTACATCTGACTGCAGCATACAACCCAGGAAGGAGCTGGAGATAGGACAACACCAGTGTGAGCCTTGACTTTTTGTGTGTGGTCTCTGAACGATGCTAGGAAATCACAGGCAAATGGAACTGCAACTCAGTGAAAAAAATTACCTAATGGTGTGTGAAATGAAAATATTGCAGTGGGCGTTTTCAATAGCAATCTAACAGACTCCTCAAGAGAAAAGACAGAAGACTGAAAGGACCAGCATGCAGGGAAACTTCTTCAGGCACCAGCAGGGTAAGCAATCTTAAATTGCCTTATGCATGTGCCAAGAGCTTCAGAACAGATGCAAAGCAGCTCATCCAAAGCTACAGCTCAACAAAGACCACTGTACTAACTAAGCATTAATGGAACAGAGAAGGAGACCAACCTCTAAGACACAACAGAGCTCCTCTGATAGTTCCTGTGGCTTCTGCCCCTCTGGCTGGCAGGGAGCCACATCAGATACATTTTAAAGTTAGCATTTTCTTGATGAAGGCTTCTCCCTGTAGTCATATTTCAAATCTGTGGTCAAGAGCTTTGTCTTTCATTTGAGTAATACTCTCCCTCCTCTTTTCTCTCCCCATGGAAAGCTCATCTGCTATTAAACTACATTAAGATGAATCTGAAAAAGAACAAGGTATATCTCTTCCCACATCCAAATGAAGCAATTTTAGTGCAATCCAGGAGCAGCGTGGGAACTGTGAGAATGGGAATCACTTTCCTCACTGTAGAATCAGTGGACTTCTTCTGACAGCTTTTTCCTGAAGTGATACATCCCTATGTCTTCACCTTCTGGATAAAACTCTCCCACATCCAAAACTGTCTCCCTAAAGAGGTATTTATAGATTGGGTGTGAGTCAAAACGTGCTCTTCTTCTGAGGAAAGTCTGTGTTCCACCCGTCTCCCTGTATCCTGTCCCTTTCATTACATCTTCAATGAGAGTGGAATTTTACTGCTGGTATTATATGAAAGGATTAGTCAAGGGGACCATGAGATAGACAGAAATCCTCCAATGTGGTCTGAATTGGATCCCACCAGATAGCTTAAAAGGAACCATGGTTAGCTAAACACCAGCTATAATGTAAATCATTGTTAAAGACCAAGAAAGTTCTGAATTAAGGGAAATTGTTTTTCAGAGATGGTCCTAACTGGGAATCTCCAAACAGTTGAATTTTGCAACATGCAGATGTTTTTTTTAAGTGGGAAATTTCTATTAGTCATTAATGTTAACATTTTTGTACGATTAGGTCAACACCACAATTGTTCGCCTTTGCACAAGGTTATACCAGTTTCAGCAGATCTTCTGACAACTTGCCTTAAATGACCAGTTTTTAAAGAAAACTGCATTTTGACTGCTCTGTGAGTGATTCAGGAGTCAGCCACCTGATTCACCCCCCTGTCCTGTTCCTTGAGCTGGTGGGATACATCCCACTTCTCAAGAAATAAATGTGCCATTTCTCTTTTCAGAGGGTAAGAATGGGCTCAGCTCATCAGAATCATATCTTCTACTGTAAATGACTGTAATGCAGCTATGAAGGCAGGTCAGTTCATGATTGGACTATTAGGGGAATACGTGGGGAACAGAGTATAAATCCTCCGCACTAGCTTTAATCACAGCTTCTCTGAGACATGAAGGATACCGGAGGCTCAGCGTAGGAGAGGAAAACCCACAGGAACCTTCATTGGCAAAACTCCACCTCTACCTGGCGCTTAGGAGTGAAGCACAGGTCAGAGCAATGCCAGTGTTGGCTGGACATCTTGTGTTACACCAGTCTGTCAAGCAAGCAGAGTCATCCTTCTCTTCCAGCAGCCACAGAGGAGATTCAAACCCACCCTGCAAAGGGCATTTTCTGTACAATCTCCTCAGGAGATCATCCCTTCCACAGGCTGTGGTTAGGGCCCACTGCATGCAACCTGGAGACTCAGCCAAGACCACAAGCTCAGAACAACCCCACACCACCTTGGCACCCCATCCAAGGTATTGTTCAATGTCTTTCTTACTAAACAGCTTCATTAGGTGGTTCAGAACTTGCTTTTTAACAAATCAAGGGGTGGGTACTGTTTTAAAGCCACCACAGCAGGGCACAGCAGGCATGAAGCTGCTCATGGGGCAGTGGTGGAGCTTGGTCTGGGTATTCACATGAGCTAATTCCAGTCCTACCATCTTTTAGTCCTGCACTGGGGCAACAGCTGCAAAAAGACATTTGTGGTCCTAGAACAGGAGCTGTGTACACCACTGGGAAATGAAAGCAGGGCCTTCCTCTGCCAGCTTTAATGTCATGACATAATTTTCTAGTCAAAGTCCTCCGTAGACAGACAAAAATCAAGTTTTCTCAGAAGGAAGAAGGAGACTGAGGCTGCCAAGAGAAACAAAGGCTCCTGTTCTTTTTCTGGTTTGCTTTGCAGAGTACCTCCAAGCATAGTGAGCATCAGAAGGGAAATAGGGTAAAGTTATACCAAAAACATTACACCGGTTGCTATGGCATGTTTTGCACAGGTACAGGAGAAACAGAGTATATTTTGCTGAGGCTTTGTCATCTGCAGCAGTGTGTAAACAAGGACCCAACTTGACTAAGATACGTGAAGCTTGTAATCAAAGATGTGCTCTGACACAAAAGCAAGAAAAAAAGATGTAGAGTAGGAATTTTTTTTTCACAGAGAAATAGGAGAGATATAAAACACTAGCTTACCATGCAGACCATCAGCTGAGAAAGCAGAGGTATCTCAGGAAACTTGGGCTGGGTTCATGATACTGGTATGCATGCCCTCGAGTTCGTCTGTGATGAGCCACTCCAATGCAATCCATCACCTCTGTCCATGTAGATCCGGACCTCTGCATCTCTGTTTCCTGTCCTAACCTGCATACACTTTCAGCACAAGACTGTAAATTGAGACCATGCAGACGGACACCACTGAACCCTAGAGTCCCAGTTTGCAATAAGACAGACCTCCAGACACCATCATTAGCAACCTTAACCTTTGCTTGTATCAGGCACCACACACCATGAACAGGGAGACATGGACAGGCCTCACTGTTATCCTGAAACCAGAAGCCAAAACTCAGGTGGGATTTCCCAGCCAGCAACTTGATTTCCCAGTCCTCTGTGTCTTCCCATCCAGGCTGTACTCTCATGACTTGCTGATCTCAACCCAAATCTGCTCTCAAGGTGGTGGTACTGGGCTCTGTAGGGAGGTAGTATCTGTAATACAAATTCCTAAACAAAGAGAGTAACGAACAAACTAAGTACTAACTCCATCCTCTCAGAAAAAATGCTTTGCTTTCTATCGTACTGTAACAAACACAGGTGGGCTCAGTGGGGAATGCACCCCAGGGATTTCCAGGGGGAACACTAACACAGACATCAGAATCACAGAATCACAGAATTGGTAAGATTGGAAGGGACCACAGTGGGTCACCTGGTCCAACCTCTCTGCCCACACAGGATCATCCTAGAGCACATGACATCCAGACAGGTCTTGAATATCTCCAATGAGGGAAACTCCGGAAATTCTCTGGGTAACCAGAGGCAACTGTTCCAGTGCGTGGGAACTTGCACAGTGAAGAAGTTCTTCCTCGTGGTCAGGTGGAACTTCCTGTGCATCAGTTTCTGCCCATTGCCTCAGCAGTCACTGGACTCAGCCTTTGCTTCCAGCGGAGATCAGATACCACTTACACAGTTTAAAGCTGCCTGCAGAAGTAAAACCACTGCAGCAGAAAACCTGCCACATTTGTTAAGTGCCCTGGAAGCAGAGATGATCAGGGTCAGCTCTTGGGTGCAGCACCCTCAAAGCCATGCACCACCAGGGTACTCTGCGCACCCTCGCCTTGCACTGCCCGGTGCCACCCTGCACACCAAACTCAACACACCATGCTGACAGCTTTGTGCATGTGCTTATATCACACGGTGTTAAAGAGCCACCCAGGCGAGAGCTACAGGTACTCAGAAGCTGGAAACACCTGATCCAGGCTTAGCTGGGCAGCCACAACTCAACTCCCTGTACTGTCTTTCTGGGAAACACAGGGAGTCAGGTTAATAAAGGCTGTATCAGAGCACATGTGCAAGATTACAGTGGCAACCATAAATCTGGCATTTCCTAGCATTTGAACGCTTGACTTCACCTGCAAAAATTTAAACAGTTTCCTAATGTTCCTTTGGGGTGCAGGGAGGAGAATTTAATAAGTAAAAGCCACAGTGCGCTATAAGCTTGTATCACCAGCAGTGAATGAACTCTAGTTGGCCTCCATTGGCATCCCCCATAATACTTGCTCTGTAGGACACAATGCTTGTTGCCCAGAGAAGGCAGGATGCTGTGTTCAGGTTCTTCATTGTAGTCCAGTCTCAGCCAATGGACCCTGGAGGAGACAGAGGTCCCCCCAGAGGACTGAAGTCCAGGGCCTTTCACACCTCCAAACACACTGTTCCTAAAACACGTGTTGTTCATCTCCAAGGGCAGAACCATGCCAATATGGAGCTATTTCCACAGGCTTTCACAATCCTTTTGAGCACTGCAAAGTAGAGGAAGGAAATGGCAGGGTTTGAAGACAATTAACTGATGCTGCACACCACTAATGAGATGAAGAGAGGATATTTATCAAAGCCCAGACTCATACCTCTGCTGTACAGACAAAACTTGTTTCAAGGAAAGGACTGAGGTGTTAGCAGCTTTGACCTTCTCTTCCACCAACCTGGGAAGACACAGGCCAGAGTAATTTTGTTATGAGGCAGTCCAAGACCCAGTCCTGAGGTTCTGTGTGACCTTGAGCACCCTCTTAATTTCTGACACATACATCCAACACCTACTTTGATGTCATGGGAAGAGGTCACTACAGTTATCAGATGCCTCCAGCTGCCTTCCTTCCTTTCATGGAGACTGTGGTCCTCCTCTTGTATCTGTTTGCAGCCATAGTCCCCCAGGGACAGGTCTCATGCTGCAGCACAAGGCAATCATGTCTAAGGCTGTCCTGGTCATTGCCCAACTCCAACATCTCGGAAGCAACAAAAAACGCTCCACCTCCCTTCAGCTTTTGATAAAAACACACACAATCCCACCATGGCTGCCATCTCCAGACAACCATTTTTGTGTGTTTTGCAAGATCTCCTTCCTCTTCTGCCCCTGTCCCCAGAGCTGTGGGCTGGGGCAGACCAGATCCATCTCACGGGGGCATGGTTCTCATTTCCTAGGCAGAGTCCGCAGTAAATTGCTCCTTCACGGGCTGGCTGCTCCAAATGTCCCAATTAGACATCCATGGAAGGAGAGACTGGCAGGACTGTTTCCTCCTGAGGAAGCCCTGAGCAGATCTGCAAGGGGAGAAACACTTCTGAGGGTGGTTGGGATTTGATTTTTAAGTGGCTGTGGCTGGTTTAGGATAACGCCTCCAGGGCTGCCACACCTGCTTCCTAGTGCCAATTACACCATTCCTATCCTTTTTTTTTTTGCAGAGCTGTGGATATCAGGCACCCTCCTGCTGCAACTACCAGTGAGCCTGGCTCTGGAACTGGCTCTGGCTCTTTGTCATTGGCATCACCTCCAACTTGGTGCATGCCCAGGACCTGATGTGCTCAGTGTTAGCTTGCTCTCCCCCTCAAACTAACCTGGTCATAAACCCTTCTCCTCAGAATTAGCATCTCTTGGGGCTGTGAATGAAAGTTTCCTAGTCCATCTATTCCCACAGTGCCATGGAGTTGGTCCCATCCTGCCAGCACTGATCACACCACTTCAGACTTCATTCACTTCCCTCCTCCCTCATTCCCCAGAGACAAGTAATCTTCTGCCTCCAAAGTGCTCCGAAGCAAAGGAGCCTGTGGGCAGCAGAGAATCTATTGCTTTTTGACTGGGAAACACTCATGTCACTCCTTTGTTTAGGACAAGCCCTGGGGAGCTGGTGACAAGGCTTTAGGCCAAAAGACAGCAAGACCTGGTGTCAGATCACACAGAAACTAACTGTGATGGCCATTCCTGCTGTCAGTAAGGAGAGGACCACTCAATCACAAAAGAAAGAAAGAAATATTGCCATGAAAGCTTCAACGACCGTGAGATGAATTCAGTAGTGAGAAAAAATTAAAGAAGGGGAAAAAACAACAACCCATAGAGTTATAATTTGGGATGTTTTCCACTGGTGCAAGGATTCAGATACAACTGGCCTGGCAGTCCACTCCAGCTCCAGGTCCTCAGTTTTCCCAGATATCTTTCTATTAGAAATACCACATTTTGGTTCTCCATGGTTGTTTTTAGGAGACCTTCACAGAATCACAGAATTCTAGGGTTGGAAGGGACCTCGAAGGATCATCTAGTCCAACCCCCCTGCCAGAGCAGGTTCACCTACAGTACATCACACAAGAACGCATCCAGGCGGGTTTTGATATACTTTTAGGCTTGCTAACTGCAAGGTCAGAGAGAGTGGTCTTGAAGCCACCCGAGGAGCAGCAGCATTCAGTAAGAACAAGGAACATTTCAACTGTTCTTGGGCGTATTCTAGTGACACGTGATAGCAGGTCAAAGTTAGGGAAAGCCATGCGGTGGGTCAGGGTTGGCATGTCTCCACTACATTGAAGTACAAACGGAGAGCCAAGTGGATATATGTTTTGGATCCTTTGGGACTGTTTTTTCCCAACCCCTTGACCTCTAGAGGCCCATACAAGTCTCTGTTGAAACCAGCACCACGGCTCAAATGAACTTCTCCCCTCGTGCATGATCCTTGCCCATTGAACCACTTAAAACTTTGCACATGGAAGAGAAACAGGATTGCAAAGGAAAGAGCTGGGCACACCAAACCACACAAGAGGGAGACAGATGGTCAAAATGGCACCTCACCCTTTTATGCCTAAGACACTTACACTCCTTTTCACCCCCACACAGCGATTACTACAAAGCATGGAAGCCTAAGGCAAATAATTGCCCAAATTTGCAATGATTTTACATGAGATTTGGGCACCTCCCTCCTCAGCCTCCTTTGAACCCCCATCCTTGCACCCAGCCCCTGGCCCTGGGGAGCAGTGGAGCGGTTACGTTATCCTGTGAGACCTCCAGCTGCCTCCGGCTCCTTCCTGCTCTCTGTCCCCTCTCGCCCCCTCACTGCAGCCTGCTGCTGCTCTCCATGGCAGGTGAGAGGCTGTGTGAACAATGGGGTTCAAGCTCGGGAGAATTATTTTTAAGCCCATTAAGGGAGTCACCTAGAGTTTTATGGTGCTCTGGTTTCAAAGCTCGGGAGAGCCCGCATTTGATGTAGAATATGCAGCCTGCGGGCATCATTTCACAGTGTTCACCTTTTACCCCATGCTGCCATGCCAGTTGCCAGTTATCTCGCTTTGCTTTGATGTCTCCCACGCTGACACTGACAATGCTGGTGGAAGAAATCTTAAGAGATACTTCATTATGAGAGCAGGACCCAGAGACACAGCTGATGGTCTTAAGATAATAAACATCCTGAGGCAAATAGGGAAATTTTCCAACTTTAAGGGCTCTTAGGTTTTTCTACATTTCAACTCACCAATTTCATCCGGGAGCAATTTGAAGCAATGCTAATTGTATGTTTTCCCTGAGCTGTGCAAAGTTATAGGCCAATTATTTCTCCTCCACCCCTGTGATGCCTGTAGGTTGCAGAAAACAGCGTGAAGAAGCAGAATCTTTTTGACCAAGGAACAAATCAGCACCATTCCTTAAAGCCAATGAAAAAAAAATCAAAATATAAGCAAGGGAGTGCAGGGGAGAAGCAGTTTTATGCTACCATTGGTTTCAGCAGGAAAAGAGTCCAGCTGGTGCCAACCACTTCTGGAGATGAGGAGGCATGAGGGGACTTTGCAGCAGAGCTACACATGCATTCTCTGTGTTATTAAAAATACAAAGTAGCTGCATGCAAACCAGCTGCCAGAGAAGCACGGCAATTTGTTCAGCTCTCTGTAGCCTCCTGTTTCAGAGGTAATTGTGCCTGCTGCCTTTATGATCCCAAAGTGTTGATATCCATACAATTTAACTTTCAATTTATAAATTATGTTTCCTCTGAGTAACAAGAATAAAATTTTATTCACATTAGAAATTTGGAAAGTCTGCATTTTCCCATCTTGGGTTCCTCTGGAACACAAAAGAGTGTCCCTGCTTCAGAGAAGACCCAATTTGTGAAATGCAGGTGCCCCTGCAGAGTTAGTGAGGCTTGCAAAACTTTAAGAAATATAACCCTGGGACCCTAATCCAGTTTTGCTTTAAGAGAAGATTCAGAATTTTAATTGTTACAGCTAAGCGATGAAGAAAGGGAAGATAAGCGTTCTGAACATCTTATAGGTGCACCATAAGGTTTGTGAACTGGCATCTCCCAAATCCAATTTCTGTGTTACACAAAGCATCCTGAACTACTCTGGTAAGCAACCAAAGCCAGTCGAATGGATTAACACAACTGGCTTAGAAATATGCCTATAGTCATATTATCCTAGGGTCATATCAGATTGTCCTAGGGTCACCCAGAACATGATTTTTGCAAGGCCAGCTGATCTAGAAACTAAGGAAAACATATGGTATATGATGTTACGCAGAGGCAGTAAGTACACCAGTCTCTTTCCCACATTGTCCCCAAACGTTCCTGGCTCCTATCACACTGTGGCACAATTGTCTCAGGAGTAGAAAAAGACACACGGAACCCCATGCTCACTATAGACACAAGCTATTTACTTCCCATTGGAAGCATGTGGTTATAGTGCCAGGCACACAAGCAGCCCACAACAGAGCCAAAGCAGAGTGACAGTAAAACATAATACAAACTTTATAATTAATACTTTCCATATTAATTAATATGGCACACAGCTAACAGAAAACCAACAAGCTCCCCTTCCGCAAACGCAGTGTCTTTGGCTACAGCCTTCAGTGCATTAACAACCTCAAATCCAGATGCCAAGCTAATAAGCTTTCCCTCAGACAGGCATAATTTCAAAGGCCAAGGCTCACCACCAAATTCTTCAAGGTTTTCCTTGCAGACAAGAAGCTTGTTAAAGCCTCTCACCTACTATAGGACAACCCATCCTATTTCCACTGAGATCACAGTCGCCAGTTGCTTCCAAGTTCAAATCAATAAAGATTCCAGGCTCCTCCTTGACAATATTGATCTGGCCTCTGAGAAGTCATGCTTGTGTCGCATTAATAAGCGGCACCATCATGACATGATTTCTTGCTGCATTGCAATGCTATTAATTGGGCCCCAGCAGAAGAGAGAGCAGAATAAGGCATCTCTTGGAGGCTGAGGGAAAGGAGTGTTTGTTTGCGGGTCCCCCAGCACTTTCATCGGGAGAGCCTCTCTGGGTGAGAGATCTGATTGTCTGTCTACATGAACACAACCCTGTTGGATCCAGCAGTGCTCTGCCAATGTGCATCTCATGCCCTGGTAATTCCTTGGCATTTCCATTAAGACCACAAAGCAGTTGCTTCTCCACTGTGTTGACTCACTACAAAAAGCAGCAGCTAGCCAGGTTCAGGGAAAGGATTTGGAGGTGAAAAGCTCCTTAACCTACTTCAAAAACTCCACAGCCCTGAACTGCGCCATCTGAGATACAATATTTATGTGCAGCTTATAGATCACAATAAAAGCAAGTAGGCCAAAGACCTATCAGCTCTTTTATGCACACTTGGCAAAGTTACAAAACAGCAATTCATTTCCCTGGGACCTTTTACTTTCCTAATAAATTCCAAGAGCCACATTTAAAAGTGAATTGGCAGATGCAATTTTTTATTGCAAGGAAATTTGTTTTGCTTCAGCAATAGGCAAACATCTTCAGTCACAAACAATGAAAGGGATGGTAGATTTCCACTGAAGCCAGCCTTAGTAGGCTGCCAGTGTCTTCATGCAGGAGGAAAAGTTGGATCGTGGGGCAAATTACAAAGAAGTTCTGCAGAAAGCTGAATAACAGTTTTTGTCCGGAAACCCGAAAGCGCAGGCACTTTTGGAAGGCTATGGAATGTGTTACAAGTTGTAATCCTCCCAGCAGAACCTCAAAAGCCTTGGCTTGTTCTGCTCTTTTAAATTCAGAACTTGACAGCTATTTAACCAGAACCACAAGTGTTAGAGGTGGAAAAGGCCTAGGGATTATCTAATCTATTCCATGACTTGAACAAAGAACAGCAACACTAAAACTGTGCTGCAGAAGCGATGTGAAAATGCCTGCAGAAGAAAGAATCAACAAAACTGGTGCTGGAAATCCAAGGAAGCCCATTCCCCTTGGCTTCTAACTTGTTAATTAATCTTTTAGCTTGAGTAGCTGCTATGGCTTTGCTCTTGACTAGAAGGATGATGGCACTGTAACCCATGCTGCTTCAAGGTTGCAAATGAATGCCCACAAATGAAGAATTAATCTTTGCAAGTGGCGTTAACCGACTCAGCAGGTTCCCAGCTGGGGAAAAAGGGTGATGGCATTCATCCACTACCAAGGCACGCATCTTTTATACTTTTATAGTAATGTTGCTTTGAGTCTTAAGAAACAAACTCTCTATAAATCACATCATAAAATATATCCAGACTAATGGTTTACAGGAAAGCTTAGAAAAATCAAGGGTAGAGTTGGGTCTTTTTTGTGACAATACAGCTTAAAAAAAACCAGTTTACTTCTGATGCTGGAGGTAGGACGGTTTATTGTGTGTGGATTAAAAGCCTTGCTCACAGTTTAAGTATTTGAAGTTCTATTAGCCACTGGCAACTGAATTCCACCACTACCACGCTATTCCCCACCCTTTGTTTTATTGGTACTAATATTTGTGCTTTGCAGGTCTGCTGTAGAATGGATTGTGGTTTGCTGAACTTTTCACCCTACTTATTCCACAGGGCTGGGAGCATGCCACGGGATGGATGGCTCAGTGAAGTTACGTGTGCACCAGTCGAGGAGGTGATCTAGGTCTTGACCCATGACTTCCTGACTTTCTGAATGATGGCTTAAAGATATCAGTCTCTTTCTCTGGTGGGGTGGGTAGCAGAAGGGTTGGCTAGCAGAGGAAGAAAGTCAGGCAAAGGTCCAACCCTGACTGATCTTAATGCTCTAAGAGAACAACTCATAGAGAAAATCCCTTCAAACCCCCACCTCTAAGGACAGTGCCCCTCTCTCAGTTTAAAAACCTTTTCAGATGAATTGTGCCGGGACCACAGCCAAGAAAAGCCATGAGAAGAGATAATAAAAACAGGGAATAGAGTGAGATCAGGTAAAGATTCATACACTGTTATAAATCCATTCAAATCCTGGCTGCCCTAAGCAACAGCTCACAGCAACTGGTGGACATGGGAAGCCCATGCCACCCTGTGTTGCCACCAGCTTAAAGTCTCCCCAGTGTCTTCCTGCTGGGATACACAAGCAACATACAGTTAAAATCTCATCTCTTGTGTGATCCTTTTAAGTCCTTAGTGGCCTGAAGTAGATTTTTTCCCATGTGGGATCTCCTGTGTTCACAGATGACCTTGATGCCAGAGGGTGAATCTCCTTCATCTGCACAGTTCCTTCCCCATCCACCAGGGTGACAGGCACATCACAGCAAGAGCAAAATTCTGCCTTTTGGCATGTGAGACATTTAATTCAAACTGGTCCCACCCAGGAGTCCCAGGTTAAAATCCAAGTCCTTCTGTGGCCATCTACATTGGACTGCAAGAAAATCCAGTTCTTCCCTGTATTATGCCTCTCTGATGGGAACTTTGGTACCCCAGCAGATCAGCTTGAACACAAGTCTCCTGGAAGGACACAACGCCTTTCCTTGGATGGCCCACCGGTTCCCACCAACATCTCTTCAGGAACAGGGAAGCTTAACTCTACCCTGGAAGCCCATTAAGGCAGAATAAAACTTGTTGCCTGGCTCGCTCCCATTCCTCAGACCTTCAAAGAGGGAATGAAGCTTTGCTTTCAGAGCAGCTTTGGGTATGGTGAAACATGCTAGTTGGGTGGCAGAGGTGAGCTCGGTTGAGACCACACATTGCCTCAAAAAGGCAGCCCACTACTGAAGCCCACGGTACCACTGAAGCGACCTGAAATGTGCATCTGGAGGCTTTGGCTCTAACATCTGTGCTAAGTACACAGCGAACCAATGCTTTCACGCACAGAAAATTTGCAAGCAGATGGCTACCACCTCTGGAGTGTTCAGCAATCCTTCCTCTGGCCTGGACTTTGCGTGCCACTGTCCTTATCAAAAGGAGTAATGACACATCCCCAGCTGGAATACAGGCTGCGTTGGCATCCAGCAGCCCAGATGCTTTGCTGAAGTCTCCCCATCCCTCCACTCTTCAAGACTGTGCTGGGAAGATCAGGAGCAGATTTTGCCTGAGATTTCTGGCACTCCTCCTTCCAACCATGGCCAGCAACTCCAAGAGAAATGCCTCTTATGTTTTGGCACTTCCAGTGTTGGCAGGAGGGAGGAGAACCTGAGGCTCCCCAAAACTCCATAAACAAACGAAGATTTCTTTTTAATGTGATTCTGAAGAGAGCCAGAATTCTGGGAAGCAGAAGGAGGAGGGAGAATTGTAGACTCCATATCGGCGAGTGTTTCTCACAAACACAGGACACAAACGAGCCTGCACCTCTCCTGCACGTTACACCATGGTGACAGCCAGCTTGGACGGCAAGGTGCTCTAATCATGAGGGAGAAACCCCTTACAAAGTGTCCTAGATGTGCTTGCTTGAGGGTCTGCCTTGCCCAAAGGCATTGGCAGGCCGAGGAAACATGTTGCTTAAGCCGGAAGAAGGATGGACAGGCCTGGACACATCACAGCAGATCAGGGAATTGCTTTTCCAGGTGCAGAGGCACATCCAACATCCCTGCTGGATCACAAACCACAATGGAGCAGCTTGAACTCTTGGGCAGGAGCTCTTCCAGAATGAATTTTTTCTGTTATCCCTCTACATATTGAGGTGGTCCAGACAGTAGCTGCTCTTTGCTGATCATGTTGATTATGTCCCTGAGCCCAGTGGGTGGCAGAAGGAGAGTCTGTGCTGCTCCACATGCCTGTTACACTGGGGCTATAAGATAAAAAATGAACTGAGAAATGGGTAAGGCAGGAAAAGCAGATGAGAGGGCTGATAGGCAACTTTTCTTTGTGACACCTCCAGTACCTGGGGAAAGCAGGTTTTCCCAGCTGGAAGATCTAAGCAGACCTGCAAGGTACTAGATGCTCAGGATGAAACTGCTTAATCAAAGTTTCCTCTTCTCCTTCCTCCTAAGAGCTGCTAGGATTGTTGCTGTCATTAAAGCACCCTCACTGCCCTTATCCAGGCTCCTGCCACTTTGAAACCACCCTAACAGAATATTCTTCTGGGGACTACGGCTTAATTTTGTCCCGGGTTACCCTCCACAGGCAGTGCAGTTCAATTTTACTCACAGATTAATTAACATCATGCTCGCATGCATCGAGCTGCACAAATTATGAGAGTTGTACTGATGGGCACTTGCTGGCCCTAACTCTAACCCTAACCCTGTTGATAGTACCAGTTTCTTACAAATCTAAACCACTTAAACTCTTCCACTGTCACATCCTGTCCATGCAGCCCTAGGAAGTGCTTCCATATAACTTGAATTTAAATATATCTGATTTCTTTTTTTCCCTGAAAATGGTCATACATGATAGAAACAGTTGTTAAAAGATGATTTGTTTGACACATTGCTTTAAGTAAGAGTAAGGTCAGGCGATCACAATCCCAAACACACCGGTTTGGTAAAACGCTGCCTCCTGGCCAAGTGTGCTGCTTGGCTGTGGAGTTGCTACTAGACAGATGTGATCTGAAAAAAAGCCAGCTGGTCAGATAACAAGAGCTGAGCTCTTAATCCCATCATTAACGAACAAGTAAGTCATGAATGAGTCACTTCTACCTCTCTGGCTTAGTTTCCCTACCAATAAAAATGAATAATATTTTCTTTTTTCTTCTTTTTTTTTTTTTAAAAAAAATTATCTGCTTTGCTGTTATGTTCTGCAGACTGATTAATGAGGTGTTTTTCTGTGAAACCAGGCAAAAGGATGCTGGTCCTGGGAACAGTCTTGTGGTGATGCTGCTGAAGAAGTGCATATTGCCAGGGTGACACAGCAGACAGGCCAGAGATTCAATTTACTGCTTTGCAGCCTCAGGGCATTATATTTCTGCTTCCCATCCAGTAATTTTCCCTTTTTGGATTGATTTTATCGAAAACAACTAGGCATTCTTCAGAAAGACACCTCGTGCAACGTAATTAAAAACTCTGTTTAATAAGATTAACTCTATAAGGGCCATTCTCTCCCTTGAAATAGCCGCAAAGTACAACGTACAACTTGCTGCTGCTTTATTTAGGCATGCATTTTCCAGGAAATGGATGCATGTATTTGTCCGTACGTATATACTCGTTTTAACATTGGCTTCTTTCTGCTCTGACTCCAGCACAAGAGCTCAACTCCTCTTGGAAGCAGTTCACACAAAGGGGATATTGCGAACTTCCGCGAGAGCTTCGCACGACTGGTGAGGCTTGCTGTAGGAAGGGGAAGCACACATGTACCCAGCCTTCTGAAGGCTCGGCCGTGTTTTCTGAGCCACAGGACTGGATCCTGGTATAAATTAACATTTTCCATTCCCAGATGTTCGTTTCGCCTTGTTGCGACACCTCTTACCTAGTTTCAGGCTGACCTTGCGCTGGGCTTGAGACTGTTCACGAGTTTTTTAGTCATTGTTAAGAACAAGGAAAAAGAAACAAACATCTGGTTAGCAGAGCTGCCAAGTGCGCATTCCTTCGTTGTTTTTCAACCTTTCAATCCCTTTGTTTTCGGCCTGAAATTCCATCTGATAAATGCATGAAGAGCCACGGGGCACTGATTAGATGCAATTCCTGTCCTGACCCCAGCCACCATTCCACCAGCACTGCTCAGGGGAAGCACCACTGACATTCACAGACCCCAAACCAGGAGTAAGGGCCTCGTGAATCCCTCCCAACCATGTTTACGTATGGGGCCCTGATCTTACTCCCGCTGAGGTCAATGGGAGCTTTGCCATCAACTTCAATGGGAACAGGCTGGGGCTTTAATGTTGTTCCTGCATTGAAATGGTGTTCAAGCCCATCCTCTGCCAAGATGTGGGCTTCTCAGTTTCTATAGCTGTGGTGTGGGTTTTTTCTTTTAATCGGAAACAACAACTTTATTGAATCTTGGCCTGCAGTACTGGCACAGCCTGACCATACCAGGTGGGGTTGTTCCAACAAAGGCTTGTGAAATATCAAACACAAAAAAGGCCACAACAGCTTCACCTTCTTTACCTTAGCTGCACAAGCTTCAACCTCCTGCACCTCCTCATGAGTACATCCTCCTGGACCACAACTGCTCAGACCTGCATGAACTTGGACCTGGGTGCATCCTCCCCAGCTATGGTTACCTCTCTACAGCAGTTAAGGAAAGGAGCTGCCTTAGAATTTGTGATAGAGAGATCCCTCAAGGAGTTGATTCAGACCTTGAGCAGGCTGTATCAACTCCCAGAGGCATGTGTCCTTTGCAGGAGCCTGCTAAAGAGGAGTTAAATTTTTAGCTGAACACATGAAACCAGGATCAAGAACTCAGTGTGAAAAGCAGCTTTCAATCATTTCAGAGAGATATCCTAGGGAAAAGGTAAGGCACGAAAGGACAGCTATGTTCTCAGTCAACAGGATGTCTTAGCATTACATTAGTTGTTGCTTGGAATAGCAAGCATTTGAGTCTTTTAAAGGCTTCCCTCTGTTTTTTATTTACGTGCGAGTGAGTCTGTGTCCCTGAAAACCAGATTTGAAGATCATTAATCTGAGACAAGAAAGCGCCAGACTTGTACAATGCTGTCCCACCCAGTTGTCAATCCTCACCGACCCCAACCTACGCAATGACTGACGCTGTGAAGTGGGATCGTACCAGACTGGAAACCCTCTCTTTTCCATCAGAGGCGCCAAATCTGCGGTGTGGCTTGATGATCCAAGTTGACACCAGCCATGAGACAATTCCATTTCCTCCTCGCCGGTCACTTCCATAAACGCCAAGTTTTGGGCAACACAATGCACGGCATTTCCAGCAAACCGCTGAATGATCTCATTTGCATTGCCAGTTGTTGGGGTTTTTTTAAGTGCATTTTTTTTCAGCCATACATTTTAGATTAAAAAATAATAATAATGCGATCTCTCAGGAAACTGGGCTTTCAAAATCAGGACACAAAGAAGCATGGTCTAGTGGACACGTAAGCAGGCAGACCTTACAGCCCTGCAGCTGCTTGTTGGATACCCTTTTTCATTAAGATTAGTTTCAGCTTCTGGCCCCTGCTCTCCCATCACAAGTCAATTTTCTACCCAATGCCTTTCCCAAGGTTCCCTCATTCAAGGGAACCACAAACTCAACAGCTGGTTATTAATTTCACTTGTGAATGCACGGTCCTCATCAAGCTTCAGTTCTCATTCAATGTGACTTCTGAGTGAAGAAATTACAACCCAAAAGAGAACTATTGGCTGCCCAGTTCCTACACACAGGAGGTCTGAACGTTATCAGTGATGTTGCTAAGAGATCTTCCAATCTCATATCTTAGAAGAAAAGGGATTTTGGCTGAGCTTGGGAATATAAATGCAGAAGGACCTTGGCATACTGGACTTGTCCTGGCATTTCATGAGCCTAGATGACAACACCTTTTTATCAGCTGGAAGGAGGAACAATGCCTCTCACAGCTGGAAATTACACAGTTTGTATCAAGAAATCTGGACAAGTATGGTGGAGACTATCAGCAAGTTCAGCTTTGTGGAATGAGAATTGTTAAAACGTTCCTAAGCTTTCTATCGGTTGCATCTATTGAGTCCTACCAATTCAGAGTGGTTTTACAGCCTCTGCAAACCAGCAAAAAGCATCCATAAAAATCTTTAATAAAGAAAATGTTTTGGAAAGCTAGTTTGTCCAGGTCTTCTCCAAATGAAGGGACTACATTCAGGCTTTGGAAATTCTTCCTCTGTGTTGTACAGATGCCCTCTCGCTGACCCATAACTTCATTTAACTCGCCTCAAGAGGAAGAAAGGAATCCCTGCTAAAATTATTGGCTTTCACAAAGAATATTTTCTTTGAGGAAATGGCCAGCACACGTGCTTTGCTTTCTCAAAGGACTCCCATGAATACAGAAAAAACTCTGCTCCTGGAGCTACGAGACTTCTATTTTCCCCAAAGGCAAACAGATATTAGTACCCTGTAATACTCTCATCTCTCCTGTTGCACTTTCCATGGAGATGCTACAGAGCTCAGCATATAGACTTCCCTCAGTGTTTGTGCTGTTTATCACAGCTACTTTGGATGCTCAGTGTCCCTTGGTCCCATATCCCACTTCTCTCAAACTGCCTTTGCTTCTGCAAAATACGAGTCCGTCGGTGAAAAGCGTTGGGTACTTGGTGGGTAGCAAAGATGTCCAACAACTTTAATTCCCTTTCATTCAGCTGCCTGCCCACCCCCAAAAGAAGTGTCTTAAAGTGGGAGATTTAGACCTGAAACGCAGCCCAGGGACGTTAGCTGGAGCCCCACCACAACCTCAGAAGACAACATCTGCCCCAGCCTCTTAGAGGGGAAAACCAAACCAGAACGAGTTTGCACAACATGTAATCGAACACAGTTGTTCTCCAAGGCGAGGAGATGCGTGCCGTTCTCCTAGCATCCATCAAGGGCCCTGTGTCCCCAGACTCTGCCTAATGTGATCGTGTTCAGCTTCTTAGTCATATTTTCTGCATGTAGCTGGAGGAGTTTCCCCCTCGTGGAGGTTTGCTAGCCATAAGGGCTGCAAAGAGCTTAGGAATATTAAGAGCAGTTGACAGAAGAGCTCTCAGGGGGACACGAAGGCTCCTGGCTTAACACTCAGTGTGCAGGCCCTTAGGATAATGCATATCGTCTATTGTTATAATTATTATTACTTTCATTAAAGTAGAGGAGATGGGAGACCCGCGAGGGGAGGAGAGCCTGAAATCATGCATACCTTTTTTATGACACCCAGTACAAACTGCAGTCCGAGCCAGAGCACCCAGACAGCCTATCTCATCAAATACAGCAGTAGTAGCGAAAGAAGACCTGCAAGTTATTTGATAAAATGCCACGGTATGAGGGATCATGGCCTCAGACACAGGGCTCTTCAAGGTTACTCCCAGCTATGACTCTTACAGAGTTGCCACATCTCAGTCCATGTTCAGGCTGCTGTTTCGGAGCATCCAGCAGTGCTCTCCAAGCTCAGATAACATTGCCCATTCTGAAGAAAGCGAGTAAGTCTCTTTTTTTGTTCAAGACCAGATCAAACACCCTTCTCAAATCTTCATTTCCCCACAGCAAGGGGGAAATGCAAGGCATTTTTCCCATGCAAAGCAATGCTTTGGCACCGTGAGCTCAGCCTGTCCAAATATTCCACCTAGAGATCAAATAATTTTTCGGTTCAGGCAATTATTCCACTAAATAAACCCCATGGCTGCTGAAATGAGAGCATGAAGCTAGAGGCTGCACACCAAACCCCACTCCAGTTTGCTCCCACTGCCGGATTTTGCAGGAATGCAAGTTTGAAAGCAGTGACTCATGGCTTCTGCTGGCACAGCCAAAGGGAGGAGGTCTTTGGCAGCAAGAGGAGTCAGGATAGGCAGAGTGAACATCTGCTCATGGCTGAAGCAGGCACAGCAAAACCATAACCTGCATCCTATGAGGGAGACGGAGCATCTCTCAGACTGCTACCATACTGATTCCAATGAGCACTAGTTAAGCCCATCACATCACCCAGCCAACACGGGTAAAAAGCGTTCCTGCTTCCTAGTATAGCTGCATACAAGCTGAGATGATGGCATATATCTGCATCACACCTTCCTGTCATATTTCAGACCAGAAATCAGGATAAACCACCAGTTCCCCAAATAAGAGGATGTTCATTCGCACAGTTGCCACCTCAGGTACTACAAAATGTGGCCTTATCAGCTCCCCCCAGTGCTGTGTGAGTACCACCCCCACCCTCCAAAGCACCTGTTTCTCCATCTTAAAAATGTTCCTCACTCTAAAATGTTCTTGGCAGCTCCATGCAGAGAAGTCACACACACACTCAACTGACCTTGAGCAAGACACAGTGTCACCTCCAATGCTGCATCCATCGCACATTCTTCAGCTCTGAGATGAAATGTCTCAGAATCTGCAAAAACAAATAGAAACATATTAATCATTCTGATCCATCTCCCTCTAATCCACCAAGGAGCGTCCTATAGCTTGTGACTGCTGGCTTATTACCCAGTCCTCCCAGAACACATTAATCACTTTAAGACATAATAAAGCTTTCTAATGAAGAGCAAACTACAGCTGTTAAGAAAAAGCAAATGCTAGGCTAGGTTTTGTGGGCGTATCGTATAGCAGTGCTACTATAGCAAACTTCCCATTTTGATGCACACGAATTACATTAATTAGCACAAACAGAAGGCTAGCTTTATGACCATCTTAATATTTTCATTTCATTTGATGCATGTGAGACCCTGATGCTAAAGAACAATGCAGTCAGTGGAAGCTCCATTGAAGCCACTGGGAGGCAATGGTTAGGCAATGAAGTAAACTCTTCAGTAGACTATATTTTAACCAGGGTTGGTAACTTGAATTAGTCCAAAAACATTAACGCTACATGCCTTATCTTAACCTCTATCTCAGTTGTCTACAGCAGATACAGCCAAGCTGCGTAAAGCAAGGTACTGTAGAGATATCTCTGTGCTTACCTTAGCAGAGGTGAGATGTTTCATGTAAAGCGTGGAGTCGTTGGAGTTGGGCTACTGCTAGTACCAGCTTGCTTTGCTGCAACTGCATGACCTGTTGGAAAGGGGCCTGGGAAAGGGATGGCTGGAGATCGAGGACACATGACCTATATGGAAAAGTTAAAGGGAGCCATGCTAAGCCAATTAACTAAGTAAAAGGCAAAGAGGAAGACAGAAAATAGGGACAGAGTGTGGAGCCACAGATACCAGTAAGGGACAAATTAGTTTGAACATTAGGATATGTCTTCTATTAGTAAGGATGGGAAAGCACTAAATGAGGCTACAATCACTACCAGCCTCTAAAAACAGGTAAAACACATCTGCTAGGACTGAAAAGATGCCATTGTTCATGCTTTGGGGAAAGAGGAGGGATTGCACAGCTTCTTGAAGACCTGCACAGCCACAATGTCCAGCAGGAAGACTTATCACATAAATGACGTATTTGGGGGATTTAGTGATTGGGGATTTTTTTAGGGTTTTTACTTTTGCAACATATCGGATTCTCTAGTGGTACCACATTGTTTCCAGCTGAACTGTAGGACTATGGCCAGTGCTAAACCCCATAGATTTAAAGCATCATGCTGATTGCACTGGGATCATACCTACTAAACCACCTGGTCAGGCTTACCTTAGATTTATCCACGCCGATCTGAAAAGCATGTCTGAAAAGTAATTTATATTAAACATCTGAAATAAGCATAACTTATTCCCATTCCCCCTCCCACCCCCAAGCCTTCTATACTTAAGTTTTCACCTATGGTCTCTGCGTACACATTATTTTGCAGAAAAACTGTCCTAAAGGTCAAGTTAGTTGGAGAGATATAAACCCTTGCACACAGAGAAGACAGATCTACCGTGCTCCTCTTAGGACTCATTCATCACCTTTTTTTGGACCCATGGGCCATGAAACTCAGCAGCCTGCCCAGGTTCTGCAATCATGAAGACTGAGGGCAGCCCCTTTCCTCCCCCTGGAAGCCAACTTGGATGACGGTGTGGGTTCACATCTCACCCATGCATGTGAGGGGTGTTGAATAACCCAGCTTCTGTATTCTACTGGCAGTAGCTTAAGTGAAGCCAGCTTTCATGAAAGCTAGACCACTGCCTTGTAATGCCCTGTGGCACACAGACTCTGGCTGCAAAATGCCTTGGTGCCACCTAAGATCTCTCCTCCCTCAGGGCAGCAAAAACTCCAATAAAGAATCTGTGAGCACGAGGGCTCTGGAGTTTCTGCAGCTTCACTTCAGTGTTAAGGATTGCCAAGAAAGACCCATGCTTGGTTACTTAGAGGCTAAATGAAGAACCAAGTTCTTAATTTCTGTGTGTTCATGTGTGTGTGTGGACACTGGAAAGTTTATTGTCTTTATTTGTGGGTTTCACTGGTATTTCCACCAGGAAAGGACAGTGCTTTGAAGCTGCGGTCTGGGTATGTTCCTTAAGAACTGGGGGTGATTCCAGAATGCAATTATATTATTAGTACAAATGAAGCATGACATTTCCTACTACAGCACATCTAGAAGGAATTTTTACATAGTTTTTAAGGCTCCAGAGTCGCTTCAGCAGAATTCCCCAGAGCATACAGGTTTCTCAAGAGATTTCCCATTTAAGTCTTCCTCACTACAGCTAGAAATTTCAGACAAATTCCTTGAAGACTGACTCAAGGAAGGCAGCCAGTCACTCTGGAATACCAGCTGCTCAAAAGAGCAAAGACTAGTTAGAAGAATGAAGTGTTTAAAATTTCATTCTTTTAAGAAGCGACTTTTCTTTGTCTTGCTTCATGGATTTTCAGTGAGCTGAATAGGTTGAGCAATACTTGAATTACGATCATGAACATACTTTTCTTTGGTGGACTTGTAGAGAAAATTAATACCATTTTTCCACATACCTGAGGAATAAAAGCACTTGTGGAGAGGAATCTCTCCCATGGGGAACCCTTGTGTACTTTGCAGTAGTATTTTATTAAGAGCTGGAGAGTTCAAGGGTCTCACAAATGTAAGTTTTCAATTAGCTTTCCATTGTGTCCCAAACAGTCTCTAAATACTCAACTAAACTTTAATCCAATCACTTGATTTGACTCCAAGCATGATTTATCTTTTAATCATCATCTGCTCAATGAGGGGGAAAAGAAAGCAAACTTGTTCTTGGCCCATCATGACTCATACATGATGTTACTGAGATCAGAGGTGTGTTTGCCTTTTGGCTGATGCCTTGGCAATAGCAAGCACTGGCTTTGGCTTTCTGTTTAGGTATGATCATTCCTGATCAATCCCTACCTCCCCAAAACGTTGAACAGCACTGAATGCTTGTTCTTTATACACTGAGGCAGGCATTTTTTAAATTTTTTTTTTCAATATCTTGATGTTGCATTAATCAAAAGTGTCTGCTATTTGACCTGAACTCAAAACACAAAGCATGTCTTAGAAAGGGGCTTACGATTTTACAGGAATAGCGTTTTTCCTGGGAGGACATATTACACAGGCAGCACAACAATGGCAAGGCACAAACCAGCCAGTACCTTCTGGGCATCCATAAAGAGTGCAACTGTTGGAGCTGGGGAAATAGTCTTTCCTAGTATTTTAGCGCTGTGGTGTGGGTATCCTTCCTCCATACGGCTGGCTTGCTGACCTCCTGAGCTGGTAACCATGGTGTTCCTCAGTTTCTCCATCTGAAAATGTTATTTTCATGCGGCACCTTTAAAATACTGTTCTCCCTTTTGTAAGTCCTCCATAACAACCAAATGTTATATGGCCAACGTGGCATATAGATAAAGATATAGATACAAACTTTCTGGGGGAAATGCACACTGTCAGTTGGCCCTCTGGGACCTGCTGCACTCGGTTCAGCAGCCAGCCACAGCTACACCATTTGATGACCTACCTCCCAGAAACATCCCGGCCACGTGCTTTTGTCTTCATGCAGCAGTCACAATTAAACACATCTCTCCAGCTAAAATAAGGAATGAACCCAACCTTTGCCCATGAATGGCATGAACCTTTGAGGTCTGAAAGTGTTGTGCAACATCTTGACATGCATTATTATTCATGTCAGCGGCTTGTACGATTGTTAGTTCCAGCTGACAGCGGAGGCAGAGTTTGCAAAAAGGCTGCTCTCATCACAACTTTCTGGCTGCCCAGAAGTGTTCGGTAGCAGAACTCCCCAGAGCATACAGGTTTCTCAAGAGATTTCCCATTTAAGTCTTCCTCACTACAGCTAGAAATTTCAGACAAATTCCATGAGGACTAACTCAAATTTCAGCGCAAGGTTAGTAGTTTTTGATAGTCTTCTATGAGTGCCAAGTTTTGGAAACAGAAGATTTCATGAAAAGCTCAGGTTTCTTTCTTTCTTTTTCTTTTTTTTTTTTTTGTGTGAATAGCAGAATACATAACCCCTACAGACTAAAGACAACTAACCTCCCCTCCAACGCATTCAGACGGAAAAGAAAGGAAGGGTTTTTCAGCTAACATCATGATCTAATTGACCAGTTCTGTTAGGCAGGAACAGATACTTGTCTACAGGTTTCACAGGAGCAGCCATGGAGCGCCTGGCTGGGAGTCCACACTCTCCTGGCTCTGATGCAGCCAGCACTGGATGCTTGTGGAAGGAGCATAGGAATCTGCTCATGTTAATAATGTCCCTGGCATCCTCCTCTAGCTTCCAACAACCTGCCATTTAGGGACTTTTGGAGCTGTGGCTGGTTCATGCTGAGGTTGCAACTATTTGAAAAGCCAGGGCTTCTTTCTTCATGGGTTTGAGATGCAGCCTGAATATCTGAGCAGGGAAGGACATGTACATAGGTATGGAGAAGGAACCTTGCATTTGCAGATGTTCCCTTGTCTGCAGTTTCTGATCTGTTTGGGTTCATCCACATTCAGTAAATGGACTTGTTTGTGGGCTTGCTGAATAAATATTCAAGTAACAAAACAGACCCAGCTTAGAGACTGACAGGGAGTCCGTGGTCACTCTAAGTGATATTCATCTCCTGGAAGCTGGTGCAGAGGCATCCTTCTCCCATTCATAGACAGTTCATCCTCCCCATTGTCCGCTTCCAGTTTCTGTCAGCATTGGTAAAGAGCATCCATTCAGCCGTGTTCAGGTGCCAACATCTCCTTCACAGGCAACTAAAGTCAGCTTTATAAGATGACTTTATTATCCATGCAAGTCCACTGGGGAACAGGCAGTGGGAATTAAGTGCCTCGTTGGAGAAGCAGCACTAGACTGCACTTCCCTGGTCCATCTCCATTTTGTTGCTCCTACAGCTGCTGCTGTGCAGCCCAGAGGTTCTCTGCCTCCAGGGGATCTGCTAGTTAGTCCTCCAGTGTTGAGCTAGGCTTCAAACCCAACCTTTCTTACCAGAACACTTGTCAGTAAATAGGGGCATGGTAAGGTCCAGGAAATCAGACACATGCCTTCAGCAAAGACAACAATGTCCAGCCACCACTTGCAAATCCTTTGGTGATCCATCACTCAGAGACTTTGAATCAAGATTGGATGCATCCTTTCAAAAAAATATCCAACTACAACAAGAAGATCCCACTTGGCTTGGGGCCAAAGTTGCTGGGTAACAACCAACAGCTCATGTTATCACAACAACAAGACTGGCGGACCTTAATGATTCCCTTCTGCCTTTAAATCACAGGAAAATTCACTTCTTGTTGATGTTGAGTTCATAGAGCAGGAATTCACGCTTGGGACCATACCCAAGATGGCTGGCAGCCACCGCAACCATCTAAATGCTTTACTGCTTTTACGGTGGGAGGCTGTATTCATGCTGCTGGGAATGGCTCCCAGGTTGTTTGCTCTGGTGCTCGTTTGTGCTGCTGCCTTCTCCATGCATGCAGCCCAGTAATCATGTCCTTGCTCTTCTACAGACCTGCCCCAGAAAAGGGTGCCACTGCTGATCACCTCTGATGCAGCGCAGGGAGGGAAGGATGGGAGATGGTGGAATTAAGCTTATTTTTGATTTAGGGTGATTCATCTGATTTGAATACTCCTCAAGACTCTGGCTCCCTCCTTATTACTGTGAGACACTCGCCTTGCACATAGAGACCACTGCCTCCTGTCTTTGATCCAGCAATGACCTGTTGACAGGAAAAAGGAAGAAACACCAAAAAATGGAGTGAGATCATCATCAACTGAGGAATTCTTTGCTGTGAGGGTGGTGAGACACTGGCCTAGGGTGCCCAGAAAAAACTGTGGCTGCCCCACCCAGGCAGTGTTGAAGGCCAGGTTGGATGGGTCTTGGAGCAACCTGGTATGGTGGGACGTGTTCCTGCTCATGGCAGAGGGTGGGACTGGATGAGCTTTAAGGTCCCTTCCAACCCAAAGTGTTCTATGATCCCTGGGAGGAGACCATGATGCTGGTCATCCCAAGCCTTCCTGGCACAGCAATGCTGGTGTAGCATCCAGCTGCAGAGCTGTACTCTTGCCAACCACGCTCAGTAAACAGCCCATCCAGGTAGTTCCAAAATTGCTTTTTAAGACTTGATGGTTGCATTTTCCATGGAGCATAGCAGTCTCTTCACAGTCCTTTGCTTGTCCCCCATCTTCTACTGTCTTTAGCCCCATTCAGATTTGGGAGAGAGCTTTCACTTCCAGACCAGTTTGTTCACGTGGCTCGCATTTGATCTTGTTCCCAGATCTCCAATTTTTCTCTCCTGATTTCTTAGAGACATTACTGCCACACAAAACAACTCAATAGGAAAAAAGAAGACTCTTCTCCCCCAGTGCAGCACCATGAAAACACAGTGTGACAGCTCTCCACTAGAAACAAGTTTCATGCATGCTCGGTCCTGTCACTGTGTCCTCAGCAGTGATCATGAAGCAAAAGTGATTTCTGCAGAGAAAATTACCAGAAGCTGCAATTTCTGACAGATTTCTGACAGGTTCATCCACAGCCCGATCAGTAACAAACACACCTTCAGTGAGGGCATGACTGCGTTGTCATGCTTCAGTGCCACCTTAGCTGCTATCTGAGTCAACCAAGGCTACAAGGGACTGAATTGCAGGCAAAGCACTGCAAGGTGATTGGTAGTAGCCAGGAAGAACCACCTCCCAGATGGAGAATGGAGCTCAAGCATCTCACACAGGTGGAGATTTTCCCAAGCTATTGTTCCTGTTTTATAGTGTGAACATGTGCTGGCTTCCCATAAAACGGTAAGAGCTGTCAGTCAAACAGACATCACTCTGTAAATCTGCCCAGGTGACTGTTTCCAAACCAGAGGTCTCCAGGCAGGTTTATGAGGTGCTGTCTGAATAACAAGTCCCAAGGACCACTCTGCAGGTGCAGCAAGCAGGAGGGGAGCATGGTTGGGGGGAACCATCCAGTAGGTCCCAGCCTAGCCCTGCCATCAGCCACACCAGCCTGGACCTCAGGCTTTGATTCAGTGGGTGCCACAGGCTCCAAAATCCTGCAAAGATGACACATTAATAGGAAATGTCATGGGATTCCAGTACCTGAAGGGACTACAGGAAAGCTGGAGAGGTACTTTTGACAAGGGCACGGAGTGATGGGACAAGGGGGAATGGGTTCAAACTGACAAAGGGGAGATTGAGATTAGATGTGAGGAAGAAATTCTTTACTGTGAGGGTGGTGAGACACTGGCCCAGGGTGCCCAGAGAAGCTGTGGCTGCCCCTCCCTGACAGTGTTGAAGGCCAGGTTGGATGGGGCTTGGAGCAACCTGGTCTAGTGGGAAGTGTCCCTGCCCGTGGCAGGGGGTTGGGACTGGGTGAGATTTAAGGTCCCTTCCAACTCAAACCATTTGTGATTCTATGATTTCTGACAGGGGTGCAAGCTGGAGCTGCACAAGGATGGGTCTCTTCTCTGCCTCACCCTTTTGGCTGGGCCCAGCTCTGTCTCCTTATCAGCCCTCCCTCCTGTATCCTTTTAGCAGAAAGTCTAATGAGGAAATTAGCCCCATTACAGGTGTGAGAGAAAATTTGTGGTCTTGTTTTCTTGGTTTTTTGTTGTTTGTTTTTTTTAAATATTTTTTCATTAAATCAAGACCACGAACAATGCAGATACTTATGACTGCTTGCACCCAAGGAAAGGGCAGCTGGCCAACAGGAACACAGAACCCACCCCTCTTAAAACTGTTCATGCACATTGCATAACACACATTTTCTACAATGGTTTTTCAAAGGGGCTGAGGTTTGTTTTCCTCTACGGGAAAGTGACAGAATAGTTTTCTTAGTTCCTGACTGGCTGAGTGCTGGCTGAACTCACAGCTCTAACAACACCTAGATTTTAAGGCACTTACCCATGAATGGGAGCAAGTTACCTAAAGTCACTGCTTTGAGATAGCCAAATAAACCCACTAATAACAGCACTAGACGTGACACAAATGGCAGTTTTTCCTACCCCTGGAGATACTTTTCTCATCAGTTAGTGAGTCAGGGTTATTCGCAGGCACCATCTGTAACCCCTGGCGCTGTATTAACCTTGCTACGGGTATGTTTTAGATGGATGAAGAAGACACAGTGAAACACAGAATTCCTAAGGTCATTGCACGAGGAACACCACTTTCCATGAGCAATTCCAACCCCTTAAGATCAAAACCATGCAGCTAAGCATAGGCTGACATACATGTTATCTCCCAAAGATGACCATTCCCTCAAATAAATCATCACAGACTCCATTGCCCTGAATTGGATGAGAAACTATTTGGCAACAATAGCCCAGAGGTCATCCCCCAACTCATAAAAAGCTCTGTGAAAAGGGGAAAACCACGAATGAGTGTTTTTATTAGAGAAAATACCTTCCTTCTCCTAGAGACAGGGATTAATTTTCTGTAACTTTGCAAACACCCAGCAGAAAGGTTGAAGCAACTGTGTTCACTTTTAAACACCAAAGACTTTTAAAGCAAAGACTGTCTTGACTAGTTTATACTAGTAACGAAATAAATCAAAGTTATATTAACAATCATTCACCAGTGCCTTCCCTCCACAAATTCTGACGTCTGATGTTTCTACCTTGTGAGTAATAAAGGTCCTGTTACCTTTTTCATTTAAAATCAACATCCTGCATATGCTGTGAAGGTTTCAATTCACAATTACTTGAGCATCTCAAAAACAGCCATTATCCCTTTGAAATTCCCTTGCCCTGGAAATCCTTGTTCTGCTTTTCATTACCCTGCTACATTTGCTATTGTTTTAGGTTAAAATGACGCTCATTCTGCTGTTAAATGATAATACTTGCACTTCTCTTGCCCCCTGAACTTCACAAGCAACCTGCCCAGTAGTTCAGGACTCCCAGGTATGGCATGTGGCTCAAAAGAAGGTACAGGAGCTTGGTGGTCCACCCTTTAGCTGTGGCTGTAAGGAACTCAACCAGCCAATCAGGAAGCTGACTCAGGTCATGGAGATCCCTTCGCGTAGCTGTAGTTTGGCAGTGCCATTACTAATGCATGTTGAATGAGCCACACCACCAAGACCTGTGTTCTCCCATCTGGATAAAGCATTCCCCAAGATTTTTGGCATCTCTCATCTGGTCTTCCCTGCTTGTCTGGGACCCAATTCCAAGCTCTGAGGATCAGCTGCCCAGCCCAGTGTTAGATTAGCAGCAATGGCATGATGGACTTGTACTTTGGAGTCATCTATCTTGAAAGTAAAGCAGTTGGTACTTTCTACATTTGTTCTTTGTCCAGGCCAAGGACTGACTGCCTTTACTAAGCAATTAAAGATGATGGAAACATGCTCACACTAAATTCTCAGCAAAATATAAGCAAATAAAAATGCCATTTTGCCAGAACTGGGAGGTTTCGCTGACTCCTCTAAAAATGTCATTGGGAAGGCTCCACAAGCCGAGTCTGAAATAAGGTCCATGGGACACGAAGTGGAGAGAAAAATCTACCTCCAAAATAACCTCAGGAGACCCCATTAACTTTGAGATACAAGTAGAGGGTGAGAGCTTTCAGTTGTTAAGGCACTGTGAAGAAAAAATCTGCAGTGGAAATATTCCCTGAAAACAGGTTTGTACCCAAAATTCTATGAAATAAGAAAAACTGCCAAGTCTGCTATGGGTGGATTTGTTTAAATGTCAGAGAAAGGGGAACATGACTGAGGAAGGTAATTCCCAGCATGAGCAGGGAATATCATAAAAGGAGATGTAGATATCTAGACCTGAAAGAACTCAAATGACCATGGCTCCATTGACTATCATAGACATAAAGCCAGGACAAAGTCTTCAAAAAAACCCAATTTGTTTTCATTAGACTCTATTAATTAAAAATGACCAGCTGCCAACATTATTTCTGGATCCCACTGAGTCCGAAGAGGTTTTGAGGGAAATGGTGATCAAGCAGATCTTGAAATTATACCAACATGCCCTAGTCAACATCATCCACACTCCATGTGGTACCTGTGCTACCTGGTTCCCTGTTGGAGACTCCTTCACCCACGTCTTTCAGACTAATGCAAAATTAGCCCAATTAGTTGTACATTCACTCCCTGTTTGACAAACAGAGCTGCAGAAACACTGGGAGTGCAACAGGTCTGAAGTTGTGCTAAGGGTTGTTCATATGAGGAATGGGAACCTCAGCTTCTCTTCCGAGACCTGATTTCTTTCATAGCTGGTTTCCTAAGGGGAAATCTTTTCTTGCTTTCCTCTCTTTCTTCCCCTATCCCCCCCTCCTTCTGCTTTGTCCAGAGTCTAAGAGAGCCAAACTCCCCTCGAACATGCTAAAAGGAGGCTTGCTGGAACATCTGCTCTCCATCTGTGGAGCCAGACATATCCCCAGGCAACACTATTAGCAGTGATGGATCTGGAAGGGAACATTAGCACTGAAGAAGCATCTGCTGAGAAAGAGGAACTCAGCACATAAAACTATGCTATTTGCTGAGCCTCCTAGTCTCTGCCCATTGCTCCCAGTGGACAGCAACGGTGTCCTCCAGCACCCTGTTTGGGAGGAGACCTGTCATTCTCTTACGGATTTCAGTATTTTCAAGTGTCTTAGGTTTGTGTCTAAGGTGACCAAATGAGCACTAGCAAGTGCTCAATGAAACAGTGACTAGGGAGCCACAGAAACATCTAAAAGAGAATCTGAACCCTGGGAGTTGCAAAGCATCCATGGGAGGCCAACGATGCAGCAGCAGTGCTGCAGAGGTGCTTTAGGTAGAGCCAGGGAGCTCAGGCAGGAAGGCTTTTCTGCTGCCTGTTTTCTGCATAGCCGAGCCCAAATCTGCTTACAGGGGTGTAGAAGGGATGGCTGAGATCAGACATGCAGCCCCGCTGCCAACCAAGGGGACTGTAGGAAGCTGTTTTGTTTGGGAACACTGCTTGTATGTGACACTGAGAAATACAGTGACACGATTTAAGAGAAACCACATTGACTAGAGAAGAGAGAACTCCACATTGACTGACCCAAGTTCAAGCCTCAGCTCTGCCACCTGTGACTGTGGCCATGCCTGTCACCCCTCCTGCCTCTCTTCCTGCCTTGTAGCAAGCTGCCTTGTCCCTTGTTGAGATTCATCTGGAGTAGAGGCTGTTCATCACTACAGACTTTCACAATACCACTATTTTGTTGTTGGGTATGTCAGTATCATAACAGATGATGAAGCTCCCACAAAACTAGTTCAAAATCTGTGCCCTGAGCTGACCAGAGAAAGCAAGACACATTCTTGTTATTTAACCACTGTTTGCTCTGTATTGTCACACTTGGCATTTTCCTTTGCCAAGCAGATTTACAGAATATGGGTTTCTTGTTCGATTTGCACAACAATAAGAAAGAAATAGTCCTGGCGTCTCACACACTGCAACTTTCTCACATCTACTCTTTGCAAAAATCTTTCCTGCAGACTGTTTTCTGTTGCCTGAAACTTCCTGGAGCAGGTAGAATTGCCACAAGGCAAAATCCCAGGTTACTAAGAGGAGTCATTAATAGTCTATGCCTTATCTTAAAATAAATACTACTATTCACAGAGCAAAGCTACCAGGACTGCAACCCAAGTCATCATTAGATTAGAAGGACCTATCATCCTTTTGGATCCATTCAAAATACAGGTAATTTTCTGCTCTCTGGCTCCTTATCTGAAGCTATTGAGATATGTGCTTTCAGTTGTCCTATCAGGGATCTCTCTGTGGCTTGTAAGCTTCATACTAGACATCTCTTGAAACTTCACACAGCTGAGGGACATGAGTCTGTGCATGAAGTCAAGCATTTGATTAAATGTCTTGATAAAAGTTCTTTATGACACGCTTCAGAAAAGGCATTTAGGTTTACTCTAACTTAAAACATGTTTCCATTCATTTAGACCCTTAAAATACCACTTAAATTACTTCTGAATTACTTAAAACCTTGTCTTAAGTATTGTGGAAATGAAAGAAACGGAAGTATTCACTTATGTTATAGAATCACAATCATTTTGGTTGGAAATTACCTTTAAGATCATTGAGTCCAACCATTAACATAAGTCTACTGAGTCAGGTACTAAACCTCATCCCTTATGCACTTGCTTCAAAGTTCTGGTAGTGCTTAAGACCTTCCACCTCATTTGTCCAGCATCACAGGGATGCTTGAAACCTCCCAGTTTCCAGCACTTCTCAAGACATGGCCCACCTGGTCCACCATTCTAGGACTGCACACATTGCAGTTATTTTCCAGCGCTTAGTATGCTCCGAGACAGAGCACTGAATGTCTGCATTGACCAGAAAATGTGTAATTTAAGTGTGAATCAGAAAATGCAGCAACCAAATGAGGTTGTGTTGGCTTACTTAATACGAGGTATCACTACGTTCCAATTTAACACAGCAGTGCATCCCACATCTTTGTCCCAACCATTCCCTTGCTAGAAGTGCAAAAGATGACACTAGCTTCTGCTGTCAATGAGGACAGAATCATGTGTTTCTGACAGCATTATAATAGTGTTTTGTTTGTCCAGCCACAGGAAAATATGGGGCTATTAACACTTAACCAAAAAGATAAAGGACTGTATTTTGTTTCTTCCTCCAACCATTCCTAACCCAAACCAGCAACAATAACAACAAAATCCCTGTGTGAACCCTACTCTAAATAGCAAGTGGAGGGACTGAACTTGGGGAAGAACTCAATAACTGCTTCAATGCATTTTCCAGGAAGAAGTCAATAGAAAACTCATTCTCTCTTGTTGCATTCATTCATATTGTTTTATAGTCAACAGCTAATAAAAAAAGAAGCACGTGTACTAATTAGTTTTGAGTGGAGAAAAATAGGATCATTCCCCTGCTGAGGAGCCATAAGTATTTAAATCATGAGTCCCACTTGGATTTGCAACTAGGAAAATTTTTGCGATAGTCTTCCTCAAGGACACAACCGGGAATCCCTGCAGTTACTTAGAAGAGACTTAGCTGAAAAGTAAAATTACTACATTGGTCCTGGACAAAATATCAGTATTTTGGGGGTAGTGGAGCATTACTGAAATTTGAGTCTCATTTTTCTGTTTAGTCTGAAGTCGCAAACCTTTCCATTAACTTGCTTCAGGCTGGTGGGTCAGAGAATGGAGAACTTTTGTTACAGCTATGAGCAGGAAGACTCCACTCCTGAATTCCCCTTCTGGGACCAGGCAGACGACTTCCTCCTAGACTGCTCCACCTCCCTGGAGGACCACTGCTCACTGTGGCCTTCCCCTGGCTGCCTGCCGGCCCCGGGGCTGGTGGCGGGGGGNCCCCAGCGCCGGGCCGCCAACCTCCGCGAGAGGAGGAGGATGCTCAGCATCAACGCGGCCTTCGAGCAGCTCAGGTGCCGTGTACCCACCTTCCCCTACGAGAAGAGGCTCTCCAAAATCGACACGCTCCGGCTGGCCATCGCCTACATCGCTCTTCTCGGTGAGATCCTCCTCTCTGGATGTGAGCCCAGAGCTTATGTGGAGTGGTGCCTGAAGGATGGTTTGCAAAGTCAACAGCGGGCAACCTGGAATACAAGTGGTGAGTGAGCAAAGGCTTGTATTTTTGGGGATCACAGTAACACTTCAGGTTTCCAGCAGGAGTGAATCTGTCCAGTTGTTTTTGAACACCCACTTGTCACATTCAAATGGAGCACCTCTCCTGTGAAGACAGGCTGAGAGTTGGGGCTCCTCAGCCTGGAAGAGCCTCTGGGGAGACCTTAGAGCACCTGCCAGTGCCTGAAGGGGCTACAGGAAAGCTGGAGAGGGACTTTTGACAAGGGCATGGAGTGATAGGATAAGGGGGAATGGGTTCAAACTGACAGAGGGGAGATTGAGATTGGGTGTGAGGAAGAAATTCTTTGCTGTGAGGGTGGTGAGACACTGGCCCAGGGTGCCCAGAGAAGCTGTGGCTGCCCCTCCCTGGCAGTGTTCAATGCCAGGTTGGGTGGGGTTTGGAGCAACCTGGTCTGATGGGAGGTGTCCCTGCCCATGGCAGGGGGGTTGGCACTAGGTGATCTTTAGAGTCCCTTCCAACCCAAATTATGATTCTATGATCCTGTGAAAGGTCTCTGACAACATACAACTTCATCCTAAAAAAAGAGTAGCTAATTAATGTCTCAATAATAACAAAAAAATAAATCTAACTTTGTCTTCTAACTTTAGTGATCTTTCTTTTTTTTTTTAAAAAAAGGACAGCTTACTAAGATCATGGGAACGGTTCTTTTTACAAACAAGATTAAAGATTTTGTTTATTCTCAGAGTAGGTTTTTAGATTATTTTTTTTTAATTCTACCCAAAGCTGTTCTTTTATAATGCCAGCTGACGGAGCCTGTAGAGATCCTCTTTATTTCTTTAGCTTTTTTTCTTTACTCACCTGAGTAAAACACCTGGTTTGGAACATAAACAATCTCATTTCTTAAAATACATATGTTCAAGTAACCAGGAGTTTCTCAGAGATATTACAGTTTAACACCGAAAACCAGGATACACAAGACAGTGAACTCAAATTTCAGCTTTGTTTCAAAGTCTAGGGCAGCAAATACCTATTTACCATTAACATTCTTACATAATTATTTCTGTTTTAAAGTGTAGGACTGTTATTCTGTTTTCTATTTAGCTTATACTTAATCCTGATTTATGTGGGATTGAACTCTGTGCTAACTTCCGCCAGAATATGTTGCTTCATCAGTCCACCATATGGTGAAGATGGGAAATTGCCCAAGTGCCCAATTCAGGGCCTCAAGTCTCAGATAGAAAGCAACAAGTTTTGTGTTACTTAGTGCAGGGAGGAGCAGAGGGGGATTCTCAGTAGTTCCTGGCACTTTACATTATAAGATAATTAAGCCTCTTTATAACTCTGTCCTTTTAAGTGTAAGTTCCTTTGTCACTTTTTGATTTTGTCACTTTTTGAAAATGGACCTTGAAGCACATCAGCCTTCAAAAAGTGCAGCATAACTAGAGAAAAGTCATCCCAGAGAATATTCCCCTTTCATTTACAGGGAAGTGTCAAAGGGACAAAGCCTACAGGAGAAAAGCAATCAGTTTACTTAAAAGGAAAAGTTAATTCTTTTAAAAGTCTTTTCTCCTTCCTCGTTAATTGCCTTTAGCTGCATAATGGAGAAAATGAATACTGATCACAATATTCTTCACTACAGAGAACATTTGTATTTTATTTTCCAGCTGCCTCCACCTTGAACAGATAAACAGGTTTTAAAACAACACAAATGGCTCTCACAGGTATCAGCTCTTTTGTCAGACTTCTAGTTAACTAATATTTCTGAGCAGCTCCACTTGGAAAGATCTAAATGAATGAGGCTGCTTTTCTGGAAAGGCTGAATAGTTGACTTGTTAAACTCTAATTTAAATGTTTTCAAATTCATCTGGTACATCTTTACTTTGTTTTTCCTTTCTCCCTGCTGTTCTGTGCAGATCTGACTGCCCGCCTGTCTTGGGTAAAGTGGGATTAAGCAGTACCTGAAAGAAAGCTCTTTAAAGGCAGCGCATTGCAAAACCTGATGACCTGACTGCTGGGTACCGGCTGTTAAATTCTCAGAACTGCAAGCAAAAACATGGCACTTACAACCTTACTTACTGTCACAGATCGCTTTCTTTCCGCTTGTCCAGCATCCAGCCTCCTTTGGTGATAATTCATTGCTCTGTAAGACCTTCTGCTGCTCGCTCTTCTAGTTTCTCACACAGTTTCAGGCTGCTCTTGCATGAAAATAACAAATCAGAATAAAAATCAGTGTCACTACAATCACAGAAACAACATTTTCTCTTCCACTGAATGAGAAGAGTGTCCAAACCACTTTTACAGGGCGTGGGAAAACCTACCCTTGATCACAAGAAAAACCTAAGCACCACCTGTTGCAACATATTGCTTGGCTTAAGATGTCCAGGGCCATAACTGTAAAGGTCACCAATGATTTAGAGCACAGAGACCAGGAAAGGCCCCTTTTTCACGAGGTAAGACACAGGTCTTTCTGTCTGTGTCTCTCTCAGAAATGTCTCATGCCTTCCTCCCAACGTGAGAACTTCGGGACATCTGAGCCCGAGGCATTTTGGTAAGAAAAGGCTGATGACTGCTAGCACTCGGGCACCATCTCCTCTATGCCCCCCTGTATGTGTCAGCTTGAATCCTCGTGCAAAGACAGCAGCTGACTTTTGACATCTTTGCAATAATGTTTCTGGTTGGTGATTATTTTTTTTGAGTGAATGCCAGCGACCTGATGCTGCCCCAGCACCAACCAGAAAGGCTCTGATGAACTTTTCCAATATGAAGTGCCACCCACATTCCCACTGCAACAAAACAGAGAGGCAAAGCGGTGTGTTCACACTTGGAAAATGGTTACCAAAGAGCTGTTTTCACAGAAAGCCCATCCTGTTCTGCAGCCCGTGGTGATAATGAGCATTTTTATATTGGCAAAAATAAAACCATGAGGAAAAGCCTATCGCTGTTTTCGACATAATTCTCCCATATTACCTGAGTGAACCCAGAAGCTGATATCGTGTTTGTCTGTTGAACACATTATTTTTCACTTGTCAGTCCTGTCCTGTAAAGAAGAGCCGTCACACATCTTGCACACTTCCTAACACCCTGCTAGTGCACTTGGAGACCTGAAACCATCCTGCCTTAGCATACTTTATCATGGTCTTCCTTAGCGGGTGGGATGCTGGATTTACATTAAAGAGAATGCATTTATACTGATTATTTCTCCTCCTAGCTTTGATCTCTACAAAGCAAAACTATGTCAGGAACTGATGGTTTTGGGGGGAAGCAAAAATGAAGAGTGGTCTTTGAGAGCAAAACTGAAAACAAGGATTTTCATCTCTGTTGTGACAATGTATTTCAGGCAACATAGAATAAAATATTTCATCTCAAGCTTTTGATTCTTTTTGTTCTTTCACCACATGAGATAATTGGATGAGTTTTTTACAGTAAACAGTGCCTGAAAAATGTGAAAACCTTAAAAAAACACCTGAAAATGCAATTTTCCACATTCACCTACTTCTCTGTTCATTTTGCTTTTTTTAAAAAAAAAACAAAATCAAACACCACAAAAATATCTATTGGATTTTACTTGAATAAGTAAATACCATAAACCTCTACAATCTCTAAAATAGGAAATAATTGGTGTTCCCAAATCTGAGAAAGACCAGTGGGACAAGATGGGCATGAAGGTTCTCCACACTGTCCTCCTCCTGGCCCACAGCTGCTCACCATAAAATGGCCTCTGTACTCCTGAGAGGGTGGGAAAATAACACAATTCAGGTTTGCCTGGTGGGGAGGCAGAAGGGGGAGGCTGTTCCTTTTATAGGAAATGCCATGTCATGGCACCCAGAGGAGGCCACTGCTCTGAGGGAGATGCACCTTAAGCTTCACCTGAAAGAGTAGGGCTTATACAACCATGAATTCAAACTCTTAAATAGCAGACCAGAGGCAAATACAAGGATTTCTCCACCTCTCTCCAGAGGGACTGCTTGACCCTTTGTAAAGGAGCACAGCACACTAATCAAGGAAAAACCACCCTGACACTCTCCACCCCTCCCTCCCACCTGCTCTGGCAATGCTGATCCTCTGTGTTACTAAAGGTGACACAAGTGTCACAGGTTAGCAGTGATGGGTGCTCAGAGAGATGACCACCTAGCAATGGGTGGTAAGAGATGCGTTAGTGCTTGGGTTCAGGTTCCCCAAGCATCTGGCTGGGACCTACAGGAAACAAAACCCTTCAGCCCATCACTTCCAACCTCTGCAGCACACCTGGGAGCAGTGGTCACATTGCCACCATCCCAGTGAGATGAAGGCAGGCTCAGTCTCATCAGCGGGACCACAGACATCCTCCCAGGGCTGAGAGACCTCCATACCTATCTCAGAGTCACACGTGGTAAGGCAGGACCCACACTCTCACTGAGGTAGGCAGGGGCAGGATTTGCCATGGGCTGTTTTTCCAAAGCTAGATAAGCCTTTCCACAGCTGCCCAAGGGTGGCAGGCTGTCCCAATGCCACAGCCCCCAGCACCTTTGGCCAGAAGCAGCTCTTTCGACAGCCCAAGGTGTGACACTCAGCCATCCATGCAGTTTGGTTTCCAGCCTGCAGCTCTGCACCAATGGGCAATGCAAAGATCTGCATGTCCCCATCTCCTGAGATAACACTACCACCCCATGTCTGCAGAAATGTGTCAACAAGGGAAGGGATGAATCAAGCCAGCTATTCATAAAGTGTTCAAATAAACCCAATGGGGCTTGCTGTAAGTTTTCATCAGGTTACATATTTCTCCAAGGTCCTTACTGATGGCAACAGGGACTTGTGACTCATCCCTCCAAGAGGCTTTCGGGCAGACCCCACAGGTTACACACCATAGTCATGCAGGAGCAATAGCTGCCTCTCTAGTGCTGTCATGGCTAGTAGTGGAATAGCCTCCAACTGCAAACTTACCTGTTATGAAAGATCCTTCACACCAAATGAATTTTGGGTGTTCAAGATCCCTGGCTCCTGATATCTCCCGTTTCAATGTTATCAGAGACCAGACTATCTGCCTTGCTCCTCTTTACATGGCAGCAGAGGACTGTGCTGGATACAAGACGATCATGCCACATTATGAAACAAACAAACACCTGCTGCAGGCACCTGGTTGCAAGCAGAAATCTCTTTCTTTGCCCTTTGCTCTAGCCTAGAAGTCCTAGACGATGACCTGTGAAGTGGGCTGGGTGTGTGCAGTAGCAGCAGGAAAACACACTCCCATAAAGGTAATGCCAGGCTATCCCTCAGGCCCATGCAAACCTGGCTGTGGACTGACAGCTAATCTGGAGGTTACACTGGTACCAAAACCACCCTAATGACCAAAGCAAGAAGAATTGTCCTGGAACAGATATTTTCCTCAGTGTGGTGACTCCAGCTAAGGAAGGCTTTAGCTGTAGTTATCAGCTAAAGGTGAAGTCCTCCTCTGATCTGCCACCACTGATGCTCCATGCTCAAACAGAGATGCCAGGAAAGACAGAAATATCTGCTGAGCTTCCTGTAGCGCAGTTCCACCAACACCACCATGGAGCTCCTACGGGACTTGCCAGTGGTTTGAGTGCAGCTGTGCTGTGGTCTGCAGCCTGGCAAGCTCTGTGAAGGGCCCGGCCATGGAGGCACTCCCACCTATCGCTGCTGCTGTCAAGGAATTGTCGCAACAGGCATGACTTTGAGGAACAGGCTGCTGGAATTTGATGATGACTCTAAGCTTGGAAAAACTGCAGCACATAAATCCTGCAGCAGGATATGTAAGGATTGGGGTTTGGGTTGAAGTCAAAACCAGAAATAAAAATGTTCCTTTCAGGAGTTAAAACTCTAATCCTGGGCTCTTGAGTCAGTAAGTAGGAGTCAATACATTTATTGCCACTGTTAAAACTGATGAAGCTGTTTCTCTTCACACACACTCTGCCTTGACACCAGTATCAATCCATCGTCTTCAGTGAAGCCACATTTGATTTATTCTGGCTAGAGGGGACAGTCCACCACTGTCTGCCCTCCTCAAGCTACCTGGAGTCAGACAGGCTGTTCCAGCTGATGCACCAGACAAAGGTGCTAAAACAAAGGACATTTCTTGGATCTCATCCTGTTAAATCATTTGGATGCAACTGGTTGCTAAAATGGTGAACGTGTCATGCCAGCAGACCAATCTCATTTTCATCCTCTCTCATGATCCCATTCATCTGGGATGAACAAAAGCAAATGAAGGGGGTATCAGTCCTCTCTGGCCGAAGGAAGCCAAGCCCATGCTATGGCTTCTTTCTGCAGGATGGTACAAAAGCAAAATCACAGAATTGTTTTGGTTGGAAAAGACCTTTCAGATCATCCAGTCCAACCATTAATCCAGTATTGCCAAGGCCACCACTAACCCATGGCCCTCAGCACCACATCTACACAGCATTGAAACCCCTCCAGGGATGGGAACTCCACCACTGCCCTGGGCAAACTGTCAAGGCCTGACAGCCCTTTGGGGAAGAATTTGTTCCTCAGATCCAACCTAAACCTCCCCTGGCACAACTTGTGGCCATTTCCTCTTGTCCCATCGCTTGTTCCTTGGGAGAAGAGACCGACCCCTACTTCAGGGATTTTTGGATCTTCAGTGATTTTTTCCAGGACAGCCATTCCTCAATAGCTCCAGTTCTGGGCACATTCATTCTTAAATAAGCTTGCCTTTTTCTGACTGAACTTCAGCTCCTGGAAGTGAACTATAAGGCAGAAAGGCCTTGGGGGTGCAATGATTTCTCTGCACTACATTTACACTCCACATCAATCCAGGGTAACTGCTGTGTGCAGACATGCTCCATGTCCACCCATCTTCTCTCCTGACAGTTCTGGCTCATTCCCTGTGTCACGCTTGATAGCAGACTGCCCAGTTTTCTGGTCTCCTGTCAACAGGCTTGATTGGCAGCACTACATGATTATCTGCCAGGGAACTACTTCTGATATTTACCCTCATTTTTGTGTTTCTTTATCTCACCTCCCGAATCCTGAATTTTTATCTCAAGAGCAGCAACTATAGAGTTCCCATAAATTATACAGATTCTGTTATACACACACAACCTAATTGTACAGCAGCCCAAACACAGTACGCTACACCTTAGCAGAGATCAAGATTTTTATATGACCTTACGAAGATGGAGGCCTATGTGACACTTCTCAGTTCCATCAGCATGTTCCCAGAGGAGCACACTGACTTTCAAAGCAGCTCTGAATGACCTCCCTGGTTTGAGATCCAGACTCCCCCCCCTCCTGGCCTTTTCAGCTCTGCTTCCTTTGCAAAGCAGCACAGATCAGCTCAGCTTTTTCCTTGTCCTCTAACAAAGCAGCAGGATCCTCTCACCAGAAATTCAATGGCCAAACCTCCTATGGAAGGAAGCCAGGAGGTGCTGAAGAATGGTACCCTCATATTGCAACCTCTGAGGACCAGCTTAGGGGGCCCATCAACAGCAGAGGAATTGTTCACTTGAAACATGGTCCCTGCTTCCAGCTCACCAGGGTCCTTGCCAAGAAAAGTGAGAATGATTTGTTACACCTTCTTTCCTCCTGAACTAAACTGCTGACCCTTTCTGAAACAATACACCATGGTTCTCCTTCATCAACTTGGAAACTCTGGAACAAAAGAAATCACATTCCCATTGCAAAGAAAGGAGTTGTTCTTTTGAGAAGGTGTTGCTAGTTTCTTTAAAGGACAGACCTGGGGGTGAAGGGACAATTTGCTTTTCCTTTTTTTTTTGTCCCAGAGCTACAGTAGCAAGGTCCGTTTCCAAGAGTCCAACCATGCCAGCATGAAAAAAGGACTTTCCTCTGTCACCTGAAACAAGACTGGACAAGTAATTGGACAACATGTTGCTTCTTAAGTGTTGCCCGAGCTTGGCCACTGGAAGTCTTGTGATTCACAAGATACCCAAGTTGTTGTGCTCAAGATCTGAAAATGGCTGAGAGGCAGGCATGCCTTCTGGGAACCCAGAGCCCTGATTTAAAGAGAACCCTCTTAGGGTCACTCCCATATTGGAAGTTGGACATTTTGCAAGGTGCTCTTCAAGTATCTGGTTGACTGTGCTGAAATTTTTGGAACAGGCACTTCAGAAAGGAGTCTAGATCCCAACAGCAAAGCATTGTGGCACCACAGAATTTTGTTATGAAGACAGACATGTTTGTAATAGGCAGAAATTACTCAGCATGCAGAAACAGCTCAACTGCACAATGATGTGTTTTATCACATTTTGGTAGTCAGCCACCATTTCATGCAGAAGAGACACCACAGTGTGAGTTGCACCCTGTAAAGCTGTCTGGAGAACATGGCCCCTATTACAGCTTCATTCCTTATGGGTAAGAGGAGATGGCCTTGCACTGGCTTTGTCCTGCACATGATCCTGCTGCACTTCATGTCTGTCTTTCCAAATCTCACTCCAGCAATGCGCGATCAGCCATAGAGTCTGGTTCCAGCTTGCACATCTCTGAAGGCTGGACATGGCTCCACAGCTGTTGTCATGATTATGGGTTGCCCCAGGCTGTAGCTGTCTCCACTCACACCACCATACACACCCTGGTAGATCTGTTCAGGAGGAGGAAGCTGAACCACAAGGAATGGATGTGTTAAAACTCTGCCCTAAGTCAAACACCAAGCACTGTGTCTTCACACCAGTTCCTTTTCAGATGCTGGACATCAGTTGGTCAGGAACCGCAATGTTTTTCACCAAATAATGGGAACATTTAGTACATGGCCAGTCACCAAAGAAGTTCCCAGATAGTCTTTTCTCCACTGCTTTCCTGTTGCAGAGAAGAATAAAGTTTCTCTGCACCTCTCACACTGAAACTCCCTAGACCTGATAGTACTACCACCGTGGTCTGCCCTGGACGTATTCACAGGTGGGATGGCAGCCAGAGCTGGTGCCATGTGGTGGGTGGTGGCTGTTCCTACATTGTGCTCGTACAGCTTTGCAGGTCTTTGCACGTGAATCTCAATCCATGTTAAAACAACTGGTGAAGTAGGAGCAGCAGGTCTGCTATTAGCGATTTGTATTTCTTACCTAGCCTCCCAGGTAGCTTTCTTGGCCCAAGAGCTGATGCGTTATTCATATGACTGACACTTCACCACAACCTTCATTCACCTTCAAAACAACCAACCTTCGCTTTGTGCAGGATTTCCTGGGCTATAAACCATGTTCTCACTGTGTTGAGCATGGGCTGGTGTAAAGATGTGGGATGTGACCCAGGAAGCTTGCCCAAAGAAACAATAGGAGGAAACTGCAACAGCCTAAGGGTTTCTTACAGGTACCGTTATCCTGTGGGGCCTTGGGATCTGCAGCAGAAGCTGGTTGCTCCTAGGTCTGCCTTTGGGAAAGAGGCAAGGAGCCTGTTCCCTTCTCATGGCCATAGAGCAGCTTGGCCTAGACGAACCCCTTGGTCAAAGTGGGACTTTGTCCTCTCCCTGTGGACACTCCTTGGAGCAAGATATCCAGCTTGCACACGTACGGAGTCAAACAGACAGTTTGTATCAGCCTTCAAGAGGAGATTAAACACATATAGTCAGCAGCCTAAATGCCTTGTGAAAGTCCCCTTACAACAATACAACACTTTACCCTCCTTTCCCAAATGGGTACCCTCAATAAATCCACATGTATGGAGCTGGAATATTGCCTTACGGGCTACCATCAATCCCTGACCTTTGGGAAGATCCTCCCAAGCCGCATCAGCTCCTTTTGTGGGAGCAAAGTGCAATTACAACTACTGTGTCTAATTTTAGATGACTCCCTCTCCCACCCAGTTTGTTTGCTTAAGTCCGAGTTCGTTTGAACAGGGAAACACCAGAGCCAAAGGGATTCCAGTCTCAAAGGTGATTTCTTGCCAGGAGAGGGGGAAAGGGGGGCGGGGGAGGGAATAAAATCAGTTATTATTTTGCACTACCAATCAAAGCCGGTGTACTGGGAGCAGAGGGAAATCCAGCTGCAGGCACTGCCCTCTCGTGGCACAGGATTAAAATCTCCTCCTTCCAGAAGCAGAGAACTCCTGCGAGCACCCCTGCTCCAGCTCAGCCCCAGCACAGCGGATAACCTCGGGGAAGACAGCGAACAGAAATGGCTGTTTAAAAATTGCAGATAACGTGTAAGTATAGTTATCTATCTCTGCTGATAGGTTATGGCTTATGCCTCTTCAACAAAACCCCATGGCTTTTATATTTCTGAAGACATTTTTATGCATCCTTCTGTCCTCTCTCCAAGTCCTATCTGCAAACCTTGCCTAAAGAGCCTGAAATAATTTTTAGCCTCATAATGCTCCTGCCTGTGTGCCTGAGGACTCAAACATTGGTGTGGTACGTGCACAGCACCCAGGGGAGCCAAGGTGACACAAGCTGGCACACAAAGCTTACGGGCAGAGCACCCACTGATCCAGAGCATCCCCAGGAAGCAGCAAGCCATTTCACTCTGGTCCTGGAGGCTGTCTGCCCCGTGGCGAGGCGCCTCTTTCTCTCATCACAGTCTCGCAAATGGCTAAGCCATCTCCTCCAAAAGCACTTTCCAAAAATAATCAAGCTGAGGCAGACACTGAGCATGGAAAATTTTAGCCCAAGCAGTTCCCGTTAGACACCGCTGCACACAGATGAACACAGAGCGAAGTGATGGGTAGGGTACTCACAGTTTTGGCTATGTGGAGAGCATGTATGTGCCTGTTCATGCATCCCTGTCTCTTGGAAATGTGGGAAAGGAGAAGAGGGAATAATAAAGCTTCACATACAGAGATCAGCAATTATTATCCATCATCAAGTGACATCAGCCCGGTGGGCCTTTCCCTGCAGCAAATGTTTTCACAGCATTTCAGTGCCCGGAAGGTTTCCCTCTCACCTGCCTCTCCAGTGACAAGTCACACTCACAGATGAGGCATATCAAAAATCCATTTCCTAGGTCACAGAGCAAGACTTAAGTTGGGATTCCCAGAGAGGGACTTTTGCTAAATAGCCACAAACTCCTCAGAGGGGAACCTGATCCTCATATCCCCTATGCTGAACCGCACGCAGGCGTGCGCACATACACATGCATCCTGCTTGAGTGTGCAAGAGAGATTTCCCAAGCTAACATTTGCACAGTTCTCCGGAGGACAATAAAGTTATATGAACTGTAGCAACCATTACTGGACATTATAGTACTAGACCCAGCCAGTGAGCTAATCTGAGACCTGGTTTTCAACAAACATCAAATCCTCTCGTTATTCAGATACCTGCGTTTCAGACCCACGATTCCCAAGGTTTTTGACTTGCACACGCCCTGCTGCAAGCACTTCTCTCCTCACACTGCCTAAATCATGGCAGATGCTTCTATTACCATACTCATTTCCCTCGTCCCATATTTTCCTCCTCCTGTGGAGGTACACATCAACCCACTCAAAGTCACCACCAAGTCCTAGTTGGTGCAACAAGGCATGTTTGCAAGAGCAAGGCACTTTCCCAGCTAGCATAAGCCTTTGCTCAGTTTTCTGCCCACCTAACAGGCTGGTTCGAAACATTTCTGTTTGTTAATCCCACGCCAGCAGCCCAGAAAAATGAAGTACCACCAGTTTAGGTTGAGCTGGTTTCAATGGGTTTGGTATAACAGATGACTTCTGTGTTCTGATGGATCGACACCTTACATTGAGTAGCTTACCACTTTTCCTTTCTGCTATTGAAACACATGCTACACTCCTAAAAATCAACCTTTTCCAGGAAGGTAATTCCATATTAGCAGTAAGTTTCCAGTATAGACAGTCCAGCTCTCCTCCTGACACCACAGGCTGGGATTTCTGCAGTGTCCTGACAGTACGAAACCTTCAAGCCTTAGAAACATAACACTGCCCCAGCAGAATGATGGATCTGCTTCCAGGGGTTGAAAAATCCTCAAGCCAAACAAAAACCAGGAAAGGTCTTTCAATAACTTTATTTTCCTTTTTCACATTATATTCTTCTACTGACTCTTACATCTTTGTGAACTGATCCCAGTGCAGCTTTTCAACAGCCAAGCTATTCCATGGGGTAAAACATCAGCAAAACACACAACTCCAAGCCAGCGCTGAAACCGAACGGCTTCACAAAATGAAAGTAATACGCAGTTGATACTTCCCAATTAACTGAATTGATAATGTTAAAAATCAATAGTAACTTAATAATCCTATAAAACTGCAAAATTAAATCCAGGAAAGGAGTTGGCAAACCCTTTAAAGTTTTGCTGATTAAAAAATTAGGAATTACCAACTTTCACAATATCTAAATGCCGTAGAAGAAGAATTGCACCCTATCAAAATAACTTGCTCCTGGAACATTCAAGTAAAATCCATAGCAATCCTAATCTTGGTTATTTTGCTAAAATGTGCTACCCTTGGTTTTGAGTGAGTTCATAAAACTGAACGTTATCTAAGGAAGAGCTGAGCACCCACTCTTCTGAAGGCATTTAGCACAAATAGGTAGGGGACCAAAATCCTAATTAATACAAACACTGATCTTTTCAAAGCAATAAAAAGCAGTCAGAAAACTGCATTGAATAAGTATTTATTGTTATTTGTTTTAATTCTCTACTAGCACACGAATACAAATCAAGTACTTTTTAAAATGCTTTCTCTCACTGCTTAAATAAATTTAAGACCCTGAATAAACGGCGATGGAAGTGATTTTTGGCTTCCTCAATCCCCCCCCTTTTTCAATTTCTGTTACCTTGCTACTTATTGCTAGCTTAAGTTCACAGATGCAGGGAGGGCTTCCCCCCCTTGCTTTGTGAGCAGATCAGCTTGAATCCGGAGGGTAATTTCATGGTTGTGGCTGTCTCCCTGCCTCCAGAGTTGAGGAGAAAGCTGTCTAGCCTCCCTTCGATAAAAACTGTGGTAGAGCAGATCGGTGCATTTGAATCTCAAACTAAAAAGAAAAACAACAAACCACCCTCCCAGATTTCATAAACTCAACCAGATGCCTTAGAAGGGCAAATATCTTGTTCCTCTTTAATTAAAAGGTATAGCAAATAAAAACCTGGTTTTAATTAAAGAGCAGGAATATAAAAATGTTATCTCCCCAAATCACTCTGCCACGGTGAATTAGTGTTTCTAGTATTTATTTTTTTTTAAATCCGCCACATACCAACCTAAACCTGACACACAGAAGGAAAACTTGGTTTCTATGAGAACATTTACATGCTCCAAGATAACCAGGTCTCAGCTCCTGAGCGGGTATAAACTGGCAGGGCCAGGGGTTTGTACTGGTTTAGACTAACACCAAAACAAGTCCTTCAGAGTCAGTCTGCCACACTCAGCACGGATGCTAACGTGAGCATACACAGGCTCACATATACGCACACTTTGCTTTGCACGCTGAGAAGCACAGGGAATTTAATTGTAGCCTTGAATTGGTTTTCAAGCAAGACCCGACAAGGCGCTTGCTCCCATCAGTCAGGGCTGTCCTCCTCCCACAGCCAGCACCCGCCTGGATGCACGCAGCGGCTCCCGGACTGCCAGGAAAAAGCGCTCTGTACAAAGGCATCCCCAAGCAGGGTTAAGTCCTGGCTTTTCCCAGCAGCGTGGTATCCCAAGCCAGGACTGAGCCTGCTTATAAAATAGTGCAGGTGTGTTTATTGTAATCATCTCTCCCTAAAAAGAAACAGGTTTCGGGGGTTTAAATATAATTAGCATGAGCTACACTCCTGCCTTTAATCACCACCTTGCTGGTTAATATAATCAAGAAGATAAACAAACCAGGATTAAGTCCATTAAATAAAAAAATATATATTCTACTGAGAAGCTTGCAAAGGAATTTTGGGTTTTTTATGCTTCTATGGAGCATCATTTTATTTCTGTGCTACAAATTATTTTTAACATTAAAATACTCTCCTCTCACTGTCTCTTCTCATAAGGAAGAGTCAAAATAAAACACCCTTTACTATTATTTCATATTCAACATAACTACAACACTTGGCATTTTCATAACATCTTTCTCAAGAAGACAACCAAGCACTTGAAAGTGTTTTATCATATGTCAAATATAAGATAGCAGTTGAATAACATACCTTCCACTCTGACAATTTATGTGAAATGATATGTCAGACATAAATACAGGTTTCAGTACATTCTGGTGTCCCAAAATGTTTGGGACAGAATAATACTGTGGCTCAGAATAATGCCGCTCATTTGGCAACCAAGAAAATGCCTGAATCCAGAACTGAGTTTTGGCTGTTTGGATGTGAGATGGCATATATTGCAAATTAGCTTTATCACGACGTAAGAATCACACCCCTATGAAGTAACTGGTTATTTGTCACAGAAAGCTCAGTTTAAACTGCTAAATATAGAAAATGCTCTTATCAGCAGAGATAGAGGCGTAACGCTTCAACACAAGGCTTGCGCGCTGCGATCCCGAGTTTCACGCTTGCAAGAGGAAGCCCAGATAGATATGGGCATGTGGATATTGGCCTGTTTGGCTGCGTGCATCTCCTTGCAGAGACAACAAATAGCTAAATACATTCTCCCCACTTTCCTATCTCCATTGTAAACCAGCCCTCTGTAGATATATTTAAAACAACCCTCCAGCTCTCCCCGAGAAGGGGAAGTCAGCTCTACTGGTATGTTTATTGATACAGGGCATTAAGTACCTGACTGACCAGATTTTGCTTATAATAAAGACACAAATTTTATGGAATGCAGCATGCCAGAATTTATAGGAAAATGGGAGATTGTCATAGTAACAGCACATGAGGGCTGCAATTGGGAGAGGTCCCTCTGGGAACCATACCACCAGCAGAATTTTAAGCATTTGTGACTATTCTATCTTTTAAAAAATTACTTCATATCTGTGTCAAAAAACATTCAGGGGAAAAAAGGAAAAGGAAAATATTGAAGTATCCTTCAGCAGTTTGCAAACAGACATCTGTCCTTTCCATTTAGAAGCTGCAAGAAGAAAAAAAAACCCAAAACATTAGAAGAGGACATTCCTCTCGGAAGAGCGTGTTTTAGAAGCAACACTGTCAGTATTGCAGGAGTCAAAACAGGTTAAAAAGATGCGCGGCAGATAGCTGCAGCTCACCGAGGCCACAGGCCTGGAAAGCATTACCGCTTAGGACCGTGCTCTACGCACGGCAAGCCCAGTCCTGCAGCAGTTTATTCAATGCACTCCCATTTTATTCCCCATGAGCAGCTCCTCTGAACTCAGGGAAACTCCTCGAGGTGCCTATTTAGAGATAAAAACCCCGGCAAGGTTCCTGCCACCCCAGCAACACGGCTCATGAGGTCCTAACACCCTCCATGCTCAGTCTGGCATTAAGCAGGACACTAAATAAAGCCAGGCTTAAACGCATCCCTCTGCTAGGTCAGAGATGAAGCAACAACTTCAAAAGTAAGCTGAGCTGCTGGAAAATTGCAGCTTTTGCAAGGGAAATGTCAATCACTTTTCCAATTTTCAGTGCTGGTGTCAGGCAATTCATAAAAAAAATGAATCAAATATACCTGCTTCCCACAAAAGAAATGTAATATTTTCCTTCGCTGTACCTGTATTTCCAGAAGTCAAACACTGATTTTACAGCAAACTGAAAATGTTTAATAAAAAATGAGATTGCTTTTGTTTGTAACCAATTTCTGATTTTACATTCTTTATTTTGGAATCAAAATGCAGGGGGAAAAGCCCCATCTCTTCCCATAGAAAATTTAATTTTTCTAAATAATAATAATAATAAAAAATCTTTAAAAACTGTCCAAGCATTTCTAACAGCAACTGTGAGAGGATACAAATTTCAGTCCTGCAGAAATGCAGGTCCTAGTTCTGCCTCTCATCGTTCCTTGGGTTGTCCAGGGAAGTCGGAGCCAGCAGGAGCCCATCTGCTCCAGTAGGCAGAAAGGTGACTTTAACCACATCTGTCCAGAGGCAAAATCCACCGGGGGAAATTCTTTTTCATAGCCACGGCCATACATGCTGTGTATACTTTTCATTGTACAGCATCAGAGATCACTTAAAGAGACTTATATCAAAGACCGAGATATAGCAAAGCTCTACTTTGAGGACAAGAAATATTCACACGCTGTATTTTTTTTTAAATGAAAAGATATTCAAAACTGAAATTGTATTCAAATTATAGGCTGATCACTTTAAATAAATTACAGATATTGCTGTGCAATAGCAATATATCAGTTTATGTATCTGCCCTCGGAAAATGACTTCAGGTGTTTATGAGCTTCTCCCGCATTTCGCACAGGTTTGCTCATTCCTGGGGTGCTTTGGCGGGGAGGCAGTGCCTGTGGGGCTAGGAGGGTCAGAGCTTCTTGACTCACGTCCATCCCCACAGTGTGTCTCGGCACGGGGCCGGTAGCACCGATCAGCCCTACACACGGAGCCAGATCCCCGTCTGCTGAAAATCAGAGCTGGAGGCAAGCGACATGCCACCCGCCCGTCAGCTGCGAAGCTGCAAGACCGACCTTTTCTGCTCATTTTTAGCACAACCTGCATTTGCTGGAACAAAGGCAGCATTTTTCCAAAGCACTCAGTGTTGAGCCCCGGCAATGCTAGCAAGATTTCCACCGGTGATTTCAACAGGAGCAGAGACAAGAGCGCAAAATGTTTCAAAACTCCTGCTGTCCTAACACCTGCAAAATCCCAAGGCTTTCCACGGGGTGGAACTGAAACCAGCAGGGACTTTCAAACATTATTAAAATAGGGATAAGACTGAAAAGCAAGTCCTTGTTACATTAGATCCTTCTTTCAGCAACGTTCTTTAGTCTCAAGAGCAGAGAAGTGCTAATACCCCCTTCCCTGCACCTCCCTGGAGCACCCCCTCATGCGCTGCCAAAAACTGCCGTGAGCTTCCTGCAACGTGACGTGGATGGTGATAAAAGCATGAACAGCAGCAGAGCCAGAGATGGTTGGGGAATATTATAAAAACAGAAGAGTAGGGTTGGTTTGGACATTGGGACCGCAGGTCTATTGTCACCACTTGGCGATGGTGGGGACCAAAATACCCACTGGTGAGCTTTGAAGCCAGGCTCATTCCCCACCTCTAATCTGTTTAGCAAGCAGCTGGAATCAGGTGGAAGAATATGGCAACTATGGAGCTTTGAAAATTCATGGAAACTGAGATAGATTTAGAGTCAGAGGAGATGGTATAGTCATGTCCTTTACTTGCTCATGAGAGAGCACCGTTAGCAAGAACATCACCATTAAGCACTGAAACAAGCTCTCTTGTCTATCAAGACCATGACAGTGAAAGCACATGGATGCATTCTTGTTGAGGCCAAAATAAACCACTAGTATTTTTCCATGTATTCCCCCCCCCCCTTTTGGAAAATATTCACCTTCTGAAACATTTAAAATTTTTCAATGTATCCTACTGTTGCTAATCTGATCAGCCACCCTCATCCGTGAAAAAAAAAAAAAAAGAAAAAAGTGAGTGAAAACAAGAAGAAAAATGCATGCAAATACAGAAAAAGGAATAATCCATTGTATTAAAATTCTGATTTCAAAAGCTGTCTTGCAAGACAAGAAAATGTATAACCTATTTTTGTAGACTGTAAAACAGTGAATCAACAGGAGCAAAAGCAAATCCTTCCTCCCTGCTTTTATAAGTGCTTCAGCAAGAGCTTTGTAAAGCATTTATTTTGGAGGTTGGTGGCTGAGCCCACCTCTTTCCTTCTCCTCAAGAAAAATCTAAGCATAAATATTGTTTGAGTTAACTCAAACATTTATTTTTTTTATCCCTTAGACCAGAAAACAGTAGGAAAAGAAATGTTCAGATCAAACATGACATTTCATTGTATCTGAAACAAAACGTTTTTGTTTTGGCTTGGGGTGAATTTTACACTGTTTAAAAACACAACATTTAACCAAATTTAGTCTCCTAATATCTTGTTGAAATCAAAACATTTCCCTTCTAAACTTTCAGAAAAAAAACCAAACAGTTTTAATTAAGGAAAAAACCACCCTTTTCAGTTAAATCTGACTTATATTCAACATGAACTCACAACTAGTTTTTGTCAAACAAAAAAATGCATCTTTTGGGCACATCATCAAAACACCACCTGAGTTCGGGTTTGTGTAGAAGCTGGTACTATGGGGTACTGACGTGCACTTGGGGGACTTGACTACTGCCACAGTTTGAACATTGCTGTCAAATCTGCCTGCAGCTGCGAACAAGGCTGCTTCACGCTAGGTGCTGTGGGAAGACTCAGGAAAATGCAAGTGTCTGTATTATTATTACTATTATTTTTATTACTATTATGGGAGCTGTCTTAGACATTCAACAATCAAAAAAAGGTGACGAAGGTAATGCACCCCCTTTTTTCTTTTTACTTTGGATTAAGCTATCGCTTCTTAGGCATTCCCATTCCCCATCATCTTAGCACCTCCTGCTATACTTGAAAGATTTGACTTTGCTCAATACGATCGATAGGTAAGAACAGCAGAAAGATATGATCATCAACGCAAGATCATAATATCTGCTTTGGCTCTTTGGTGGCTCTGAAAATGTGCAAGTATGGTTGGGGAGATGGAAAATAATATGAAACACTCACTAACAGCATGTAGCGTAGAAACTTAGAAAACCACTGTAGTCATTGACTCACAGATGGTCAAATGAACAACATGTTTCTATTCCTGTATTTAATTAAATCTTAATTATGCCACCAACAGGGTTCAAAACAGCATTATGAAACAGCTTGCATGAATACCAAAATACGATTGGCTGACGAGACTTTGAACTCATGTAATTATCTTCCCAAAAAAGCGCACACGTTTGGTCTATAAAGCCTCTTCGCCAAGCAGCCCATTGCACCACAGCACAAGATTAAAAATAAATTTGTGTAGAATACACTAGGTTCGAGATACAGAGCTGATAAATGGAGAGGCAAATTTCTGATTACCAGTCAGCCCAGTTGAAAGATGCTGGGAGTCAGAGGGAGACTTTCCAAGCCTGCAGTATGCTCTGGATAACACTCCTCCATGGAGGTTTTGCCTCTAACCTTTGTTGGGCTGTAGATAAAATTGATCCATAGTAGAATCAAGCAACTCTAATTTAATTCTTCCACCAGCTGATCATGCGAGTTAATTAAAAACAGCTGCCCAAAATACTCCTTTGAATTGTTTTTGTTTTGTTGTTGAAAGAAGGCCCTTTATTGAAAAGAAATATTCTGGAGGATCTCTTTCATTTTTAATACAGCAGCTAAAAAATGACGACAACTTATAAATGCATTTTCCCAAGGAGTTTAGTTTTTGCAGTTCTTCCCAGAACAGGGGGCTGGGAAGGCCCCAGGAAGGGAGTTCCAGCCTAAATTCAGCTTCTAGGCTCTTTTTCCACCTTTTAAAGCCATTTAAAGCTTCTTCTCAACTTGATATCAGAGCAGGCATCACGTGGCCCTTTCCCACTTGCAAACATTGCATAGAAGAGCTATGCATCTCAGAGCAAAAGAGCACAAGATCCAAGGACTGCCCATCCTATAAGTCACAGGTTCAAGAAAAAGCACAAGAGTTGTTTAAAAAAACCCAACCTATTGCTTCCAACTTTCATAAAAGGTTTTCTACTTTGGCAACATTCTTTGTTGGACACACAAAACACCTGTCCAACAACCCTTCAGCCTCAGTCTAAAAAGACACCTTTTCTGTGCAGAACAGTGTCGAAGGGAAAAAAGAGGACAATGAAAAGGTAATTCTAATTTTTTTCCCAGTGAGGTACTAAAATTTAAGACATTCTGTTGAAAAATAATTAGAAAAATTATATGATGCATTTCACAAACGGGTACATGAACTCTATTGTTTTTGGAGGTGGTCAGAGCAAATAGAGACAAAGGCTCTGTGGAGGTTTTACAATTTGAAAAACAAAACAAAATGCCACAAACTGCCTCAGTCAAAATTTTCCACCCAAGACCGATAAATCAGAGGGTTGTATTTTCAGTGAAAATTATACATATAATGGTATTAAATTTTAAAAATATTTACCTCCTCCCTCCACCTTTAGAAGGATTTTTAAAGATGAACTCGAATCTCTAAAGAAAGCAGACCCTTTTCAGAAAAACTTTTGATAGTGCAAAAAAGTCCACTGAGTGGAAGGAAATAACTTCACTAGAACACTTTAACCTATTTGAATCTTTTAGTTGAATTGCCTGCATTCAGAAGAAAAATCTCCATTGGAACTACAAAGGTTCTTCAGGAAAACAGAGAATGAGAAATCCCCTGGCTGGAAGGAACCCTGGCTGGAGACAACTTTACACCTGTCTCAGAGAGGACGTAGACTATGGAAGTCTCCAAAGCGTCTTTGCACCCTAAGTTCCAGATGCTACTGGGCATCTCCCATTGGGGCACGCTTGCCCAGGGATAGAGGCAACGTCCGCTGCCACCTCGCTAAGCTCACCAAAGCCCTTGGAGAAGCATGCATGGGAGCTTTTGCTCCCTTGAATTTTCATTTTGAAATGAAGTATGACAGAGACACACACTCAGTAGATGGCTGGCCGCGTTCCCGCTTCTTATAAAAACCCACCAGATCTGCTGAGAGAGAGAGAACATCTTTTCACGCCCATTACTCACACTTTTTGATTTTTGCCCTAATTTGATTACCAATTCGTCTTAAAAAGGAGAGCTGAGTTTTTCTCTGGCTTTCCTTTTTTCCCCAGTGAGGCCTCACGGTCCCTGAAATACCCAAAATTGCTGACACAGTGCGCTCCTCCAGGAATTCAGAGCCTTTCCCACTGAGTTACAAGCTGCCAAGGAGGTTATGTTATAACGAAGGAAGTTTTTATATCCTCCTGTAGACAGAATATTGAAAACTACCATGAAATGTGCATTATCTGAATGGTATTTGTTGATGGTTAGAATCAGCTTATTTAGGAAACTTCCAGCTGATATGTAAACACTCCATGGAGAAAGACAGAGACAGCAACAGTGATGTAGGCACTGTCTGAACCCTCTTGGCCCTGGTCCTGGGACTTAATATCTTAATAACTTGTCCTTATGAGTCACTGCAGCAAAGGAGCCAGGATTGCTCTTGTCATATTTGCTAAGGGGACTGAAATGCAGTCGCAGACCATGCAGTGGCTCAAGATGGGGCTGGACGAAACATCACCACCACAGCAGGGAAGCCATCGTTTGCTAAGGACCTTGCAGAGTTTAAAGGATTAAAAGGAAAAATAACATAGGGGGAAAAAGTGGGTAAAATTGAAAAGGAAAGATGAAAGATGGAGGTAGGGAGTGACAAATTGTAGGCAAACATGTGAGTGGACTCAACACAGGTGTCTGGCTGAAGTGGTTCACCCTGCCTTAAACCAGGGGATTAAAACAGACAGTCCCTTTTGGCATTAAACTTCTGAATGCTTGATTCAATCAGTGGAGAGCACTAATGGCTCCCAGAAGGCCAGCCTGAATCTTCACGCAAGCAGCATGATGCAGCCCATCCTGCATGTCCTCAGTTTTGCTCAGAAGGCGGCCATTGTACAGAAGTGCCCACAAATTCTGCCTCTTGGTGCTTTCTGCACCTGTGAAAAGGAACGCAAGCAGTCACAGCGAAGAGAACCAGCAGCAAAGAGGACTGGCAGCAAATGTTATCGAGCAGCCCAACTGATCAGATCCAGAGCCTAAAAATCAGGGTGACGGATGCTTCTCTCCCTTTCTGTTCTGCATCACTAGCAAGGCAGGCCTTGCAGGCTGAGTTACGGTCTAAGCACTGCCATGCAAGTCCACTGCATCCACTACCTTGCACTGATCTCCCTGAGCAGAAGTGGATGAGAAATCTTCACGTCTCTGAAAGTGTTAAGACTTCAGCGGTGAGTTAATTTACTGATGGCACCAAAGAAAAGCAAATCTGAAAGCAAACAGGTTTCTCTTGGGGAGAGACAATGAATTTTATGTATGGGTTTTGCACAGTAAAACTCAACTTGAAGTGATTTTGTCATCAACAAAGCGTCTGTAAAAACAGCACCTTCTGAGTCATCAGCTGTGATCCCTGTGCACGGATCTGCCAACTCCAGCAGCAAAACCAGCTCTCGTGCTCTTGGGCGTGTGGGAGCTGCAGATTCAGGCCAGTTCTGTGAGAGGGAGCTCCGTCCCCCTCTGTCTTCCCAGGACACGTTATCCAAAATCCTCCCGCGGAGTCCGATTCCTGGCACAGACGTGGGAACAGGAAGGAGCCCTGCGAGATATTCAGGTCCCAGCCCAAGTTCTGCAAAGAAACACCAGGGCTGCCCAGACAAGGCAGCAGATTTTTCCCACTCCCAAAAAGCCCCTAGCACAGTGCTTTCATTTGAAACTCATCACAAATTCCATTTCCTTGCCAAGAGGTGGGAGTAAGAGGATCTGTCATGCATGGGTGCCCCCCACTACCCCTCTCACCGATTCCTTCATCCTTCTTTTTCTCAGAAGGGAAAAGACATGGGAAAGAATAGGAAACCGCTTGATAACATTTTAATATATATATATATATTCTCTGCACCCTGATTTTCTCTGTTCTATTCCCTTTCTGCCGACAGCGAGACCCTCCCGAAGGAAAAGCAAAAAGGAGCAAACTAAAGGAGTGAAAGAACTTGTCCCCAGAAATATTTCTCTGGTTTTCTTCTAAACTTAGGAGACTTTTATGTTAGTGTTTCAAAATGAGGGTTTGGGTGAGGTTCCCTTCTTTTTAAGAGGTAAGGAATAAATATGGAAGAAACCTTACTTCTTGTATTTTCAATCGTTCCCTGAAAACGTGGGAAATATGAAAGGAAGTGGAAGTCTTACATTAATTTCCAAATTAAAAATGTGGATGTATCAACATTTCATTCTCTTCTTGCTGTGAAACACCGAGGGGAAAATATTGAAAACTGTAGCTTCCAAAAAATTATGATCACGATTTTTGTCTGAGCTGTGTTTTCCAGCGAAAACAAAAAAAAAAACGAAACCAAGTCTTATCAGTGACATGTTTTGGTCCCTGCTATCCAACAGCCTCTTTATTTTTAACCCCAGAGATTTGTATCTAGGTCAAGTGTAAGACCAATCACCCTCCTCCCACAGCACAAGATTTAGCCTATCATTTCTCAGGTTAGAAACGCATTTTACAAAACTCTCTCCGGGTCAGTGATTAGACTGAGTTCAAGGCCGATTCATATTCCATATGAATCGGTCGGTCCAGTACTAGGAGTATCGGAGCCAGAGTATCAAATATACAACAAAACTGGCCTGTTTAATGGTATTTAAAACATATGGCACAACAACATATCCCACATTTCCATAGCTTCACGTGTGCATGTTACTGATATGCCTTGAATTATAATGAAAATGTTAGTACACGTTGGATTGCTGTCCCCCTCCCCCTTCCCTCCACATGGAAGGATTTCGTCATGTGTCTGCTCCGATCTGATTTTGTTATTCATCTGTGCTAAGTGCCTGACAGATGTTTGCTTGCAAATTTCTAAATCAGTCTGCACTGGCCTCACTTTGTTCCTGATGCATTCACCGAGTGATTTCATAGAATCAGAAGAACTGTTTTGGTTGGGAAAGACCTTTAAGATCATTGAGTCCAACCATTAACCCAGTACTTCCAAGGCCATCTTTAAACCATGTCCCTCAGCACCACATCTACACAGCTTTTAAATGCCTCCAGGGATGGTGACTCTACCACTGCATAAAGCCCGCATCTGGTGACCAAGGGCTGGGAGGAATGGTCTAGGGGCATCAGAGTTCATAGCCAGACCTTCAACATCAGACTGAGCACATCTGACTTGTCGCCTGACCCAAAAGTGTCACTAAAGCCCACTCTGCTGTTGGCATCATCTCAAGAAAGCACACAAAAGACTTTTCATCCAGGGTCCCACCCATCTCCTCAATCGCATGTTATGTTTTATGCACCTTTGCCAGGCAACACCATCGTGCAAAGATTTCAGGTTAAAACCTCCCTTAATTCTTCTCCACAGAAGTGTTTTTGTACAGAGAAAGAAGGCTGTATTAAAAGAGCAGTCACACTTTGGAGCTTTCAAAGTTGTATCAGTGAGGTCAGGCTGAAGATTCATCTTCTGTAATACTTGCAGTAAGCACTGCTGCATTTAGCCTTCTGCTTCACCCCAAATAAAACTTTCCATGCTTGTGAAAATTTCCTTTAGGAAGTTCTCAACTTCCTTGAAAATAAGTTATTTTCAAAGAGCTTTTTTTTTTCTTTCTGAACCATTTTTTTTAGCATGTGCTCCCATTAAAAAAAAAATAAATCAGATCCCACTGAAAAAAAACCAACCAGGGAGCAACTCTAATTACAAAACATCACCGAGCTCTGGTTGCACAACATGCCGTGAGACGCTGATGCTTCTAGCTTTTAATTTAGACTTTGCTTCGTAAGCTAGAAGGTATGTGTCCCACCAGCCTTGCCAAAGGTTTGGAAAGTGCTGTTTGTGCTCACGTGGTGTTTAACTGGAGACCTTGGCTCTTCATTAGCCACCAAATCTCACAGTTCCCAAAGTAAGGATGTCTCAGGGCAAATCAATGTCAATGGAAGTGTTTTCATCATCCTGCCCAAGGCTGCTCTTCTCCCATTTTAGTTTTGGAACAACCAAGCTCTCTGTTCTCCTTGGGTTTCTTTTCCTGCTTAGGCAGAGAGAAGAGCTTTCTAATGGAGAACAGTTCTACAGAGGTGAGGTCTGAGTAAACAGCTGTTCACATGCTTGCAAGTAGCTTTACTAGAATTCATCAGAAATGTCCCACCTGCCTCCTGGTGTGAACCCAGAAAATAGTGACTGAAAGTATTTTCCCGGTTTCGCCGTGGATCTGTGTTGGCCCCAGCACACCACTCCTGAGCAGAAGCACTTTTACACAAGCAGGATGGTAAAGGGACATCCTAAACTGGGGATCCTCTCCCCAGCCCTTTCAGTAGTTAACAGATCACCTGTCCTCCTGCTTGGATGTGAGTGTTTCCACCCCAAATTGGTTCCATCTGCCACTCTATTCTCTACCATCCTCCAGAAAACAGCTTAACACTCTGCTTTACCCTTCCCCTTCAGTCAGCCAAGCAATTCTGGGAGACTCCAATGGCATCCTTGTCCCAACCCTAAAATAACCACCTCCCAGTGACGGCAGAACTGCAGAGGAGCTGCACTAAAATCCCACCAGACACATCTATCGTCAGAGCCCATGGCAGCTTCTACAGCTAGGTGCCTCCAATGCTAATTCTTTCTAAATGAAAGGCTGCGCAGCAGCATCCTGAAAATTGAGCCTTTGAAGCCAGCACACAGCTCCCCGACCTATTATTGCTTTTTCAGATACTCTCCACCAGACCAAAATTATACAGATGGTTCTGACACGAGTGCAAAAGCAACGGTTTCAGTGTCTTCCCCACATAAAAAATGTAAGCCAGCTTATACAAAGGATCTTCCAGTTATATTTCCTCCATGTGTTATTTTTATGTATCTTCCAGGGAAACGCAACCGGAGAATTTGAATTTAATAAGTGAGGGATATGGGGCGCTATTAAGTCTTCAAAGCACAATCAAGCAACAGTGATGGATCAAAGGCCTACAAAAATATTGCAAGAAATTATTGGCCCTTTAGGAGACTGAGACACGACAAATGCCTACTGGATTCGTACTTCAGCCCCCTTGGGAGGGCAGAATTATTAAAGGTCTCTGTAAAGCCTGCTGAGAGCAACATAAAGTTTTCTGCTGACTTTGCAAGTTGTGGATCAGACGCCGGGTCACCTGATAGAGTATAGAGTGGAACTGACAGTAAACTTTGTCTTTGCCAAAAGCGCAAAAGAGAAGGAAATGAAACATCACAGTAGTATTGATGCCAGAAAAAAAAAGTAAATCACAAAGCTCAACTGATAGTGAAAAAGCTGGGGGAGGTTCAGGCTGAGGACAGGTATGCTTTATAGCTCTCTTCCTTCAACAATTAAATGCAAGTTAGAAGACCTCTTGAACTAAAATACTCAAAAATGCAATACTTTGCAATCCACTACAGGTTGTGGTGCTTGTCCTTGTAGCAAAGAGAGCTACTATTATTGCTTTAATTCAAGGGCTGGATAACAGGGAAGCTAAACCACTTCCTTGGGCTGCAGCTGCTGCCCATGTCACCTCCTGAACTGGGGTGCTCCTGGAGAAGGCTTGAGCACATGCATCACCCCCTTCGCCTCAGTGTAATGACTTATATGCTTGAAGGTGACCTTACAGGACTTTGTTCTTTCCCACAGAGGTCAAAACGTGCCATGAAGAGCACATTGGTGCATCCAGCCCTGTAACACACCTTACAGCTTCACCAAAAGGAATACTTCTCAAGCTCACTTCTCATCTCTGATGCCGGAGGTAGGATGTGGGCAGTTGGGACAGACTTGTAACACTGCTGGAGCACTGCTCCCCACCATCCAACCCCAATACAACAAGGCTCAGGATAACACCGAGCAAGTCACCCTTGCCCAAAGACACCAGGAATGCAATAGAGAAAGGCATCAATGGAAGGGGGGGAAGGATGCCCTGACTCCTGGATGTGGCAGACCTGGAAGGTTGCAATACCCAAACATGCATCTTCCTTCACACTCCACATGCAAATCCACAGATGTTTTGCAGGAATGCTCTTCCTGTGCCTTTGAGGGGTGCAGCTGTTTCCCTGATTTCATTTCCAGTGCTTCAGCTACTACACACACGTTCCTTTACACCAGTTTTTGTGTCTATACGGCGGTGTATTTACAACCAAATCTACACTGTGCTATGGTTCACGATGTCTGAACAGACAACATGGTCTACACAGGTAAAGATCATTACTCTTGAGAACAGAACCAGTTCATTTACTGTTTCTGGAACAACAGCCCAAACCCAGTGATAGTAATTTATGAATTTTTGTAGTTACTTCTTTTAAGTTCTACCAACCTTAACATTTGAGGATTTGTTTGTTTGGGTTGGAGTTTTTTCACCTAATTGTTTTTGAAGGAAATGATAGGCCTTTCCTGCTTATTCTCCCCAGCTCTCACTGGAAGTGTCAAGTCTGGTTTCCCCTGGATTTGCTGTGGGTCCTAGAAGTGGAACCCGATCTTTTGGGGTCCAGTTGAATCTTTAACAAAACCATCATTTCTCCTCAAAGTTTATTCAGATGCTTGAGTTAAACAGGTGTTGGTAAAGACAAAGGAAAAAGCCAAGTTTTTAATAGGTCTAAGGAAAATAATTTCCCTTCTCAGCTGAGCAGGCTTGTCAAACTGTCCCTTAAGATGGTGTAAGTGTAGCTACTCAGCAATGTAATTGTTTTTTTTTAAATTGAAGTTTTTGAACTTTCAGCATCAGATTAAATACCACAATGAAACCAAACCAGCTGATAACCAAACAATTTGATCAGGAGGTACCAGCCCATTGCTGCAACAAGGTTCAAAGTGAGGCCCTGGCTTTCTGTGTCCACTCCACTCATGGCCAGGGAACCGGGGACATGGCAAGCTCCCTCCTGCTCATCTGCCATGATCCAGAGATGTTCAGAGCAGGAGCAACAGGAAACTAAAGTACCTGGACACACAAGTAAACTTAAACTGCAACATGCAGAGGTAAAGCAGTCAAGAGTTAGGGAGCTTGGTTTTCCAAAATAAATCTTATTTTCCTATAAACATAGGCAAGTTTCACAAAACATTGTTCTGTTTAGAAAACAAATATTTTTCCCTCTCAGTAACTAATTCTGCCAGGTTTGTTTTCTTTACCTACTTGGCAAGAAGTTCACCGGTCATCCAGGGGGTTCTCCAAGGCAATACCCCTTCCCTCTTATAGGCCATTTAAATATATAAAAGCAAGACATAAAGGACCTAAACCAGCCCACTTCTGGTTGACATCCAAGGGATCCTCATCAGGTCCCACCCTCCTGTGAACACACTAAACCACTGAAGACATTAAACAGCACCATCAACCTCCACAAAGCATGAGCCGCAGCTCTCCTGGGGCTATGGATTAGCCCCATATTCTTCAAATAAAAAGCAACTAGCAGGTTGCAGGATGGGATGCTATATTTTGTCCTGCTGCTGGGGGAACATCAATGTCTAAAGGCACACAGAGAGCACAAAGAAGCACTGTTGGGAAAGAACTTAATAAAAAGTTAAAATGCAGTTTAAAGAGATGGATAAGAAAGGAAGAGTGGCTCTGATTTTTTGAGCAGTGTTTCCAAGAAAGGGAAAATAAATGATAGGCATTTGGTTTTGCCATCGAGGTATGGGAGAACAGTTGTGATTTTGCTCATAACTAGAACTACAGTCTTTGAGGCAGAAGGTGTAGCTCCCTGTTTTAAGTAGATGAATATTAGGGGAGGTTTAGCCCAATTGCTTGTGTTGGCCCAACAGTGACAACGACCCAACCAGTAGAGCTCTCCCTTTCTGATAGCAGAAAACAAGGTCCTATCTCTAGGATCCCACTACCAGGCTGGTGGGGAATGGGAACACCTCAAAGGCAGGACTTTGCACTGCTGGGAACTGTGATGAATGACCTGTCACTCAGCAGCAATCCATCCAGCCCATCAACAAGTGCTGCTAATGAGCCATCCAGTCTCCCTTAACCAGAAGACATATGCAACATGATACATGGCCTCAACTACGGCTTAAACCCTGGAAGAAGTTATTGGAGAATTCTAGTCCTGTGGGATGAGGAAAGAAGACAGATGTTGCCTGGTTTTATCTGGGCAAAGGAGGGCTAAAGGATTTGCAAACTATGAGTAGCTCAGGTATCAGCCAAAGCCAAGGTAAAGTTCAGAGGTGGCCAAAGAGACTACAAATAGTTTATTTTATCTGAACCCATCCTTTTTCTCCTTGAAAATTCAGTTTTTCTCACTTCAGAAACCTTAATATTTTTTCCCTGCCATTCAAGATTGTGATTTTTCCAAGTTCTGACAATTCAAAAAAACCCCAGTGGTCTCCAGCCCATTGTTCCTGGAGCTGTGCTGGGGCCACAAGCAGATGTACCCAGTTCCTAGGAAGGCTTTGCCTTCCCCTGGCTGAGCTATCTTACAGCTATCTGCATCGAGCTATCTTATAGCTATCTGCATCCAATTTCACAATTTTGGCTTCCTCTTTCCCCAGCAACTGAACTGCAAGTTGCTGCACCTTCATGATAATTCTAGAGGTAGCCTCAACATTTAAAATGCAGTTGGCTAAGGTTGACGGCAAGGAATCCCTCCTTGCTGTGTGTATCTATTGAGCAATACACCCAGGCAAAACAAAGCTGCTTCTGGATCTGCCTCTGCACCCCTCATGCAATTTTTCAGGTTGCCTCAGTACAGTTCGGAGGCATTTCTCTGGCCAGCAACAAGGACACATGTCACCAGTGCCACGTGTCCACCTGATACAGCCTTCAAAGTGATTTAATTTGAGGAAAATTGGAAAAGCTGATTTGTAACACGCTTTGAGAAAGATTATGCAGACCCACAGGGAAAGCCATTTATTTCAATAGCAGTATAATTGCCCAGGGCTTTGCTTTCCAGTACCTTGTTGCTATCTTTTCACCTGACAAAATAGTTAACTACAAGGCTGATTTAACTCTCTAGGGTCCTGGTTAGGCCTCAAAAAATAATGAGGTGCAGGAATACAGGCAACAGGACTTTTTCTCGTTGGGCTTTCCAGCATGTGAATTCAGAGTAACTATGGGCTTCAAGACGTGTAAAAGGACTAATTGCACCACAGATCACCGTGCTCCAGAAAACACCACTACAAGCAGTGGTTGGATCCAAAACAAGAGTTGGATACAGGAGCACAGTGTTTGCAAAGGCCACCTGTGCCCAGCAGGAACAGTTTTCACCCTAGGATCCAGCTGACCCCTTCAGAGGGGGCTGTGGAAGGCAGCTAAGACGAGCAAGTTACAAGCCTTAAAATTGCTTTATGGGATCAGTACCTTCCCTGACATTGTTTCTGGGGCTTCACAGATGAAAGACGACAGCAAAGCACTGTCCTGAGGTCATCAATGTCTGCAGACCTGTTTTGTAAGCAACATAGAGGAGCAAAAAGGACAGTCCCTCTCTCCACACCTGACAGGGTCAGTCTCACCAGCCTGGCCAAAACCTTCCTAGACCATAGACTGCACTTCCAACTGCTAAAGTCAACCAAAGTTTCAACTCAGGAGCAAGCCCTGGCAGTTCTGCATCTTCTGGAGATGGAGAAGCTGTCAAGCAATGCTAAAAACTGTCAGCCAGACTTGATATTGTTTGGAGTATACCTGCCTTGTGTTGCTGCTCAAAAAACAAACAGAAGCCTGACCCTTCCCCAACAGTGCCCAACCGCTGCTGGACCACTCAGGCTGGTTTTAGATTCTCCTTGATATTGGTGGGAAGTCCTTCCTGCCCAGCTTAATGTGGCTGGAGATGGGGGAGGAAAAGGCAAGGAGAACAAAATACTTCACATGTTTTGATTTTCCAGCTCACAAAACAATATTTTCAATTCTCCTAGCCCAGGTTTTAACCTACAGTTACTACAGCTGCAGCCACAATTAATATTTCACCTTCCAAAAAGAGTTAAAAAAAAATAAAAACCTATCTACCCTGTGGATTTCCAGGGAGACATTCCGCTCTGATCTGCAATTAGTGGTGGCCTTGGGTAAATGATCTAAAATAGAAATGTTATTTTTGGAATCATGATAGCTACTACTTTTTATTCCCCCAAACGCCAGTTCTTTTTGCTTTGCACTATCATTAAAAGTAGAATCCACAATTGCAATGACACTGTCTTTTGGTTTCTTCCTACAAGCACAAAGCACGCTATCTTCCAACATCAAAAATTACACAGATTTCTAATCTTGCTATAAATCAACAATCAGACCTGAAACACTGCACCCAGAATAAGGCAGAACTCTCTCTAGTCTAGTTACCCTTGTCCTACTGACAACAGAGTTTGGACAACCAGGAGATGTGAACTGGTCCTCAAACAGCTAATGCCTGATACCCCAATCCAAAACCTGTTGAAGCCACTAAAAATATCTCTTTATAGAATGGTTTGGGTTAGAAAGTAAAGATCGTCTAGTTCCAACCCCCCTGCCACAGGCAGGGACACCTCCCACCACACCAGGTTGCTCCAAACCCCATCCACCCGCGCCCTCAACACTGCCAGGGAGGGGCAGCCACAGCTTCTCTGGGCAACTTGGGCCAGGGTCTCACCACCCTCACAGCAAAGAATTTCTTCCTCACATCCAATCTCAATCTCCCCTCTGTCAGTTTGAACCTGTTCCCCCTCATCCCATCACTCCCTGCCCTTGTCAAAAGTCCCTCTCCAGCTTGCCTCCAGCCCCTTCAGGTACTGGAAAGTACTCTAAGGTCTCACCGGATCCTTCTCTTCTCCAGGCTGAACAACCCCAACTCTCTCAGCCTGTCTCCAGAGGAGAGCTGCTCCAGCCCTCTGAGCATCTTCATGGCCTCCTCTGGACTCACTCCAACAGTTCCATGTCCTTCTTACATTTGGGAGAATCCCCTCCCTCAACCTGCTGGCCACATTGCTTACTTCAGAGGGGGTTCAGATCCACAATTCAAGCCTGTATTTAGCATATACATAACTGAACACCTGCCTAAGTCTCACAGAAGTTAGCAGGACTCAGATGCACCTCTTGTCTCCAAGGCATCCTCCAGCACTTCACAGAATCTGGACCTCTGTTAGGAAATCTGTGAATTCCAGCACATTATAAAAACACTATGGTGTTTTTTGAAAGTTATTAATATTTGCATTTATCATTATTAGACTAGTTTGTCATTGCATTGTATATTCACACCTTGCTTGGTCAAAACTCGGATGGAGCTGCCAATTTCATAAAGGAGATGGACAAAGGGCTTGCAGGGCTTTCTCAGGAGAAAGATGTCCACTTGGAAAATATCCAAGTACTTCTCTCTTTTCTGTAACTCTTCTGTGAAGTCTCCCTTAAAAAGGCCTGTATTTCACACCTCCTTGAGCACAAAGCTGAAGAAGCCAGATGGAGCCATCAAGAAGGACAGGGAACTGCTTGAAAGAGTCCAGTGCAGAGCCACAATGATGATGAAGGGAGTGGCACATCTCCCTTATGAGGAGAGGCTGAGGGAGCTGAGGCTCTTCAGCTTGGAGAAGAGGAGACTGAGGGGTGACCTCATTAATGTTTATGAATATGTAAAGGCCGAGGGTCAGGAGGATGGAGATAGGCTTTTCTCAGTGATGGCCAGTGACAGGACAAGGGGGAACGGGTGCAAGTTGGAACATAGGAGGTTCTGGGTGAACATAAGGAAGAACTTTTTCACTGTGAGAGTGACAGAGCACTGGGCCAGGCTGCCCAGAGAGGTTGTGGAGTCTCCTTCTCTGGAGACACTCAAACCCCACCTGGATGCATTCCTGTGTGACCTGCTCTAGGTGGTCCTGCTCTGGCAGGGGGTTGGACTGGGTGATCTTTCAAGGCCCCTTCCAACCCCTAACATTCTGTGATTCCATGAAACCACACATGGGGAGAAGCTGCCACTTGCTCCCTGCAAGGCAGACATCAGCACACCCACCTGCCCCAGCAACATCTTTGCAAACCAAAAGCACGCCTTGACCTTGACTGTGTTTATTGGCAGGATGATCACACAATAGGACTTGCTGTCCCCGGGCCAGCCTCTCTTTGCTTGTGTCTGCTGCTCCGAGGGCTTATAACGGAGGAAGCAGAAGGGAAGAGCGGGCACATCAGCTGGTAACAGTTCAGAAACAGATGTACATTCCTGTACAAAACTCCGACGGTAATGTATCCAATTACCTTGAAACCGTGCTCTGCTCCAACTGTCTTATCCTTAAAGCCTCACTCTCCATACCTCCTGCCTCTTATTTGCACTGCCCCTGCCTCTTTGCTTTTGATTATAAACTTGTCACTGCAGGGTCAGTGCTTTGGGAAACATCCTCCTGCCACGGTGCAACATCAGGAACACGGACACAAGGCTCACAAAGCAGGAGTGCAAGGCGAAGCATGGCCGCCTTTGCAAAGACAGCACATGGAAGATGCACACACCATATCACATTGGGTGGCTGCTGCACGAAAGCATTAAGGAGTTATCCCCTAAGTCACACCAAAGACAAGAGAAAATAAAAACCAGCCTAACTATACCCAGCTATGGTAGAGGCCATCCCATGCTGAATGCAACTTGCAAGGGAGATGTTTGAGAGGAGAGATGATGCTTTTATCTATAGCAGTAGGCAGTGAGGAGGAAGATGGCAATAAGCACAACAGCATCTTGCTTCTTTCAGTTTGCTCCAAAAATTTGTGTCCCTGGCAGCTCCCCCAACAGAGAGGAGCTGGAAGAGCATTCTGAGCATATTGAAATGCTGTCACTTTTACTGACAGGCACCTAGCATTTCCCTGCTTCTGACTGTGGGCAGAGGGAAGGGTGGCAGGAGGTGGAAGCCCAGATACTCTCCTCTGCAGTGCAGAGGGGCTGAAAGGCGATTTGCCAGCTAAGCCCTGACAGGGGGACAGCTGGACCACAGGCTTCCTATGGAGAACAAGCACTGCCCCCAGAGCCCAGTCTGTGTTCGTTACTTTCCTCTTAGAAATTTTAGGAACCTGGTAATGGCAGTGAAACAGCAGCAGCAGCAAAGTAGATGTCACATTTAAACAGGGTGTTAAACCTTCACCAAAACTATTTTTTATATTGTGGCTTTTATTTCATAACCTCTTTCTCACCCTGCTGCGGTAGCAGGAAGGATGCACCCATCCCATCCCCCTTAGCCAGCGGTACCTTTGTACCATGTGGCTCCCCCCAAACCTCTCCAACTCCCTCTTCCTCCAGAAGAGCCAGATCACATTTCACTCAGTCCCCACGTGCGGAGATGGTGCCTCTGGTCCGTTCCAGGGGAAGATATTTGCAGTATTGTCAACACTGCACTTAGCTCTGGCACTAAGTACTGCCAGGGGACTCGCAGCCGTAAGCAGCATACACAGACATCAGCTCTGGAGCGATGCTCCTTGGAGCCAGGCTTATAGGCTTCATAATTATGACGCAGCCAATTTTCACCATAAATTTCCCTCAATGAAGCCTGCCCGATAATACAAAGCTTTGCACATTTAGAGATTACGCCCAGCAAGAGCCCCTTTAGGGAGAAATCCTGCCTCCCTTTGTCGTGCAAAGCTCCTTCCGTCCAGGCAGAGGGCCGGGGCTGTTCATTTATTTATTTACTATAGCCATGGCATGCAGAGGAGCGAGGGGAGCACAGGGAGCAGCAGCCGCTGGGCTGGACCAGGGCTGCGCCACACAGCCACGTCCTTTTGCCACCTCGGCTCCAGCGTGATGCTCAGGAGCTGCGTGTCTCCTGCTGTGCTTTTATGGGATGGGCCCCGTGGTTACAGAATCATAGACTCAGACTGGTTTGCATTGAAAGGGACCTTAAAGCTCACCCAGTGCCACCCTCTGCCATGGACAGGGACACCTCCCACCAGACCAGGTTGCTCCAAGACCCATCCAACCTGGCCTTGAACACTGTCATGGAGGGGCAGCCACAGCTTCTCTGGGTGACCTGGGCCAGTGTCTCTTTGTCTTATCACAAAGACAAAATGCCTGTGCCATCTGAGAATTGGGCATTTTGAGATGCCTCCACACTGTCAGCCCCCAAAATCCCCTCTGCCTCCAGCCCCTGGAAGGACCAAGTCCCACCCCATGGAAACACCTCACTCCCCAGGGAATCATAGAATCATAGAACATGCCGAGTTGGAAGGGACCCTCCAGGATCATCGAGTCCAACTCCTGTCCCTGTGCAGGACACCCCAGAGTCACACCATGTGCTTGAGAGCATCATCCAAACGCTGCTTGGGCTCAGTCAGGCTTGGTGCTGTGACCACTGCCCTGGGGAGCCTGTGCCAGTGCTCAGCCACCCTCTGGGGGAAAAACCTTTTCCTGATATCCAACCTAAACCTCCCCTGATTCAGCTCCTGCTGTCACCCCGAGTCCTGTCATTGGTCACAGGAGTGAAAAGATCAGTACCTGCACCTTCTCTTCCCCTTGGGAGGAATCAAGTCCTGCCTTCAGTGGTCATCGTGAGGCAAAAGGAAAACAAAAAATAAATGTTAACACACAGCAGCAGAGGGAGAGGAGAGGCAGCCACAAGCTGCTCTGCTCACTCTCTCAAACTCAGGACTGCTCCCCATGCTCCTGGCATTCTCAAACACAGCCCTGCTCCCCTCCAAACCCACAGCAGCCAAGCACCGTAAACACGGTGCAAGTGTGTGGAGGAGCTGCTGCCAGTAGTAGAGAACCTTTTTGCTGGTAAAACCACACTCTTTACAGCTGGAGAGCTGAGGTGTCCCTCCGGTCTTCAGTGATGGTTCCTCTTAATAATTGGAAATACAAATACATACTTCTTACAAGGGGTGTTTCGCCCTCCGAGGCGCAGTTTCACATCAGCAACACTATCGACAGCAGTTTATTTCGCTTAGGGGACAGGCGAGGGGCCATTAACTCAGGTTTCCCCAGTACAAGAGCTGCCTGCCGGAACGGTGGTATGTGCCTTGAGGTCTACAGGGCTGGCAAACACCATCCCAGCCCCCTGTACTCACAAACCTCCAGGTCGCAGATGCAGAGCAGCTGCCAACTCTTGTCCCCAGTCACCAGCCCTGAGCCCTTCTGGAAACCTGGCTTTGGGGTGCGAGCGGCACCCGTCCTATCTGACCCGCCGGGGTCTTAAATTGGATTAAAAATCTATTTGCAGATCTGCCTCACTTTCCGACTTCTGTGCTGCACCTGAAAACCTTTCCTTTTGAAAGCAAACACAGGCTCTCCCCAGGGGCTGCCTGGGGAAGTCTTTCCACTATAAACATTACCTACCAGGAGCGGAGTCAGCCCCAGGCAAGCCAAAATTCCTCCTCCTACCAAGGAACACTTCCCAATCAAACCAGACATTATTTTTTCCATTAATGAGTGTTGATACCTACTGGAAAACTTTGCAAAGAAATCCACTCCAAACTAATTCTTCTGATACAACATCTACATTTTATGAGTTTCTTTTGTCTTCTTTATTTTTATTATTATTGTTCTATTTTCTTTTCCTGATCCGTATTGAAAACATGATCTTTGCTGCTCAGGAATGCGTCTGTTCCTGCAATTTGGGCTGTAACTGAAATCAGAGGTCCAAATCTGATTTAGCTCTGCCTTAGCTCCACGGAAACAAGCAGAGTTTTCCCACATTTTCCCCGGTGTGATGGAGAGGAAAAATAGATCAATCATCTTCTGCTTGATACATCAGAAACCCTGGAGCTGCTACCACAATTTTTATCCACCGAGGTACCATGATTTCATCAGCAGGGTATTCTAGAGGAAGAGACATCCTCCTACCTACCCCAGCTCTTGCTTCGCCCAGAAGTACTGTTTAGTATTTAATGAGGGGGGGAAACAGGGAGAAAAATGGCAGGCAGATGGGCTGTGTGGCCAGCATCGTCTCTCGGGAGTAGAGCCATAGGGTTTTCTACAACCTATTAGCTGCTTTCCAGATGACCCCTATTTCAGGCTCCATTGGGTTAGTCCAGGAGGGTACCTTCATGCCCCCACATGTAGGGGGCTTGAAGGGGCTTCCCCCAGCTGGCCGCAAACCTCTGCCTTTTGTAGAACCATAGAATCGTTTTGGTTGGCAAAGACCTTTGAGATCATTGAGTCCAACCGTTAATGTACCGAGCACTTTCCTGCAGCTCAGCGTGGACCAGGGGACTTCTGCCACCCTGAGGTCACCCTGGGGCACCAGGAGGCAGGGTGTGTCCCCCAAACCTCATCTCTGCAGGGACAAGGGGTTTGGGGAGCAAGATGCTGCGAGAGGGTTTACAAGATGCCCCCCTAGCACCTAGGGGGAGGTGGGTGGGTTGCAAAATAGGGCACCATTTTGCAAAAATGGGGCACCTTCCTGGGCGCGCCAGGGCTTGCACACTCTGTACCCCAACCAGGCAAGATACTGCTGGCCAAGGAGCTGGGAGATGTGCTGGGAGGCAGCCTGCACCCCAACCCCCCACCCCCCCCAGCAGTAGGGTTACCCTGGAGGGGTGCTGCAAATCCAGCCCCTACGGGGGTGGGGGTGGCGGGGGGGGTGGTTGCCAGCTATCTCTTATTCGAGGTACATTCCCAAGATTTTAGTTAAGTGTAACATAAAACTGTGAAAGTTTAGCAGGGGAAAAGCTTTCCTCCCACTGACCTGGCCGGCCAATCAGAAGGGAGCCCCGCACCTCCCTCACTTCTGACAACTATTTAGCAACTGAGCTCAGCTAAAGTTTCCAAAAAGTTAGAATAACTTCCTCTCTCCAAGACCTCAATTTTTTGCACAACCCCAGTCCTTGAAATAAGAGCCCTTCAAGCAACCTGGAAAACGTTTGGTCAGCAAAAAAAAAAAAGAGAAAAAAAAAGCCCTCCTGTTTTTCCAAAGGATCTGTCTCAGGAATTTAAAGCACATTTAAGACACACACACACACTCACATAACATAAGGAGGGGGGGAAAGTCTCTTCCCCTCCCCTTCTTGCAGAAAGCATGGAAGAAAGCTCCAGTTCTCCTGTTTCCCCTGTGGATAGCTTGGGGACCAGTGAAGAGGAGCTGGAAAGGCAGCCAAAGCGATTTGGCAGGAAGAGAAGATACAGTAAGAAGTCCAGCGAAGATGGCAGCCCCAACCCAGGGAAGAGGGGGAAAAAGTCCAGTCCCAGCTCTCAATCTTATGAAGAACTGCAGAGCCAGAGGATCCTGGCCAATGTCAGAGAGAGGCAGAGGACTCAGTCGCTCAATGAAGCTTTTGCTGCCTTGAGGAAAATCATCCCCACTTTGCCCTCTGACAAACTCAGTAAAATCCAGACCCTCAAGCTGGCGGCACGGTATATAGACTTCCTCTACCAGGTGCTACAGAGCGACGAGATGGACAGTAAGATGACGAGCTGCAGTTACGTGGCTCACGAGAGGCTGAGTTATGCCTTCTCCGTATGGAGGATGGAGGGAGCATGGTCCATGTCGGCCTCCCACTAGCCACCGCCCTGGCCAGGAGAGCCCAGCTGCCGAAGGGGTAGGTACCGATTTCTCTTCTCCCCGATGATGCTCCGCGACTGTCTGGCTGTGGGATGGAGGTCCCATGGCTTCCTTTGCTGGCCCTGCATCACTGTGGGACTCAGTCCTGGCTGAGAGGAGGTGGCATGGCTCAGTGGGGTGTGTGGATGCTGCTGAGCGAGGGGTTTGGGGCCACCAACCCCAAGGTGAGACTGGCAGTGTAGATGTGTCCAGTCCCCCCTCACTCCCCCATGCCTATGAAAATTAAAAAAAAAAGCTTCCAGGCAGACAAAAAAAATCAGATATGCCCCATCTTTTGAGAAAAACAGGCATGTTTTTTTTCTGTGGGGACAGTGGACAGAGGGGACCCGGTGTGTTGAGAGCTAGCTGATGAGGGACGGGGGGGACACATCGCTGCATGAGATTTGCTGGAAAGTGCTGCTTTGGGGAAGGGTTTTGAGCGAGGAAAAGGCAATCGGTAGAACAGGCTGACAAGGGGATCCAAAACAGCTGCCACCCTGCTCCGACGGGCGGCTGTACCCTAAAATCCCGGTGCCGAGCCATCGGCGCCAGGGACAGCCGCATCCTCTCCTGAGTGGGGAGGACCAGGGGGTCCACAGGACTCAAGCAGGGTTCGGCAACCGGTTTGCCCCAGGTTGCGTTTTTCTTAAAAAGAAACGAGCAGCAGATGTTGGCTGCAACCCTGGGCTGTGCCCCTTCCCCCTCACACAATAAAAAGCAAACAAAGATAGAAGAAACTTTGCCAAATTTTCGTATTTGTTCAGTTTCCCTTCCCCAAAGTGCCGCTAAAGCAAAGGCTGGTGTTAGATGTAGTTTCTTATTTACTCTCATCGCTAAACTCTTCCTCATCATTTTCCATTAGCAGAAAACTACTTCCTCTTAAGTTGCCTTTGTAATATTTGGGGAGGGAGGAATAAACAGTAAGAAAGAGGGAAAAAAGGCCCCTAATAACACCCTCATCCCCAGCTAATTAAGCAGAGCAGCTCTGCGTTGTGTCAGCCGGAGTTTGCATACGGCCGGTCACTCTTTGGAGCTCAGTACATAAAGCAGAGCCTGCAAACCCATTTTGCCCAGCAAATATTTGAAAGGGAAATTTGCCCCCCCCAGCCCTGAGTAACATCGTGTGTGATGTAAAATGAAGTAATTTCATCATGCAGAGAATCAGCTCCTTAAAGACCAAAAGGTTTATTCCAGCCCATTGGCCAGGCTTTTTTTAAGAGGCAAATTCATCTTTGTTTTAGCAGCAATAAATGGCTCATTTTTTTAAAAAAAAAAACAACAAAAAACAAAACACAAAACCTTGATGCAACTACAGTACATTGCTTGAAAAAGCCAAAAAGCATTCAACCAGGCCTTACTAGCAGTGTAAAACGCAGAGTTAAACCCATCTGAGAAAGCACTTTAAGTAAATGTTTTACTTGCCTCCTGAAATGGTTTGCATTTTGGTGCTGCAATTAAGGTTTCCACGCACCCTTCTAGGGAGCCCCCGGGATTTTAGGCTGTTCAAAAACTGGTTACTCCATCCATTGCACAAGCTGCCTGGTGTTTAGTTTTGTTTAAATAGGTAAATGCCGTTGTCGCGGGTTTTATGGCTATTGCTGGTGCTACTATTTTTTGCATGCTTGTGTCCTAATTTCAACTGCAAAAAGCCAAAGTCAAGTTGCTTCTTAAAAAGATAAACCCCAGTTTATAAAGCAGCGTGCCTTTTCCCATGCTAATCTGGCTAAAAAAGCTGTAGCAAATAGATTAAAAAAAACCCACACACAAAAAGCCAGGCTTCTTGTCAAAAACAGATGTAAAATGTCCCAAACACATATTTCTTCAGCAGTTTAGATTGGCTGAATAGTAAAGTGCTGGGATGGAACAATGCATTTATTCTGTTGTTTCCCAAATGATGTGCTGCCATTAGCCAATGATGTTTTTAAAACCGTTATCTAACATACAGCAATTCCTCTCTATCACACAGTGCTTCAGCAGCAAAACCTGTACTCTTTTAATCACATTTAAAAAGCACTCTGTTGAATTACTATTAGCATTGTGTTGACGAGGTGCATTTTACATGTCAATGCTCAGATTGCCCCTACCCAAAAGAAAATGAGCGCAACATTTTGCACTGCGTGAAAAACCATGACGTAGAGCCAAACCCCGACACGTTTTCCGTTTGCTTTGGAGCGAGTCAGTATTCAGTGTCTTTGCCATAACCCAACTTCCAGTGCGGTGGTTAGAGGCAGCTTTTTACTCTGCGCTTGTGTCCCCTCTAAGGGAAGGTGCCCCCGGACCTTCCCCCCTCGCCTCTCCTTTCTGTGCATGCACACGCGTGCGGTTGAACTGTTGAAAAAGTTGTTGACAAATGGCCTGGTGTGGTGCGGTGTCAAATTCTATCGTTTATGGTGACAAAAATTACATCTGCCAGCAAAAAAAAATATTACGACAAGATCCTCGAGAAACCCTCTAAAATGGGCAAACTTAGCTGGGTGGTGTGGCACAGGCTTCTGCATGGGTCTGTCCCAGCTGGAGGGGATTTTATGTATAACAAGGGAGCATCCTGTCCCAATGGCAAAAAAACCCCCAACAAAACTCTTAAGAAATCGCTATCTGAATTTGGGGTGGTTTCCTGCCTTTCCTAGGGAGCAGCAAGTGCTGCAAATATTGGGTGAGCACAAAGGGATAAGCTCCGTTTGGGCTGGATTACTCCCTTTACCTTGGGTTTTGGGGGGACATAGACAAGAAAAGACTTTCCTCTTTGAAGGAATGGTTGTTCCTCCTTGGCTGCAAAAAAAAAAAGTTCAGAAAAGCTTTTTGATTAGAAAATCAGAGTCTTGGGAACTGGTAAAATGCCACCTGGCCTTTGCAAACGCCAGCAGGTCACTGCTGCTGGCTCCTCTGGCCACGAGGTTTTCCTGTTCTGCTCTGTGTAATTACAGACAACTTACTCCAGTAGTTTCAAGAGAAGCAGGCACAGCTTTGCACTTCAATTAGTGCAACAGGATGTTTCAATAGACACACAAAGCCAAGCCTTCCTCCCCAAAATCTCCTCATCACTGGCACCTGTGCCCCTTCCCTTGCAGCCACCTTTCTCTTCTCCCTTCAACATGTTCAAGATACTCTAAACAGCAAAAAAAAAATCATAAGAAAATATGTTTCTAGCTGTTTTGTTTAGTAGGAAAAATGCTGTTCAACCGGGACATCAGGAGCACCAAAGCGTAACGGATGATGTAGCCGTAACCCTCCTCCCAGTAAGACCAGTCTGCCAGAAACTCCTCTCTTCCCACTTGCCACAGCAGGGCTTGGGGATGAGCCCTCTGCCTCCCCTGGACTGGCACTGGCACTAACACCACCTTTCCTATCTTTTTTGTGCTGGGGAAGCCTCAGGCAACGTGCGCGTGTGATATGCAGCCCTCTTGCCATCGCCCCTTCAGACTTCCAGGGCTGTTTCCAGTATAAGACACCAGCATCCTATTTCATTTTGCCCTTAAAGAAGCAAACAGATGTTATCTCTGCTGGCCCTGGGAACAATCTAATTCTATATTTTATGAGAGCAGTACAGTTAACTGGGGTGTTGTGACACTGGAACTAAGCCCTTTTTGTCCCCAAAGCCCTATTTTTTTATACGCATCCTTAGAAAAATGTAAATATGTTTCCTTGACAGGAAGGATTGTAAAGTTTGGTATTTACATTAATAGGCTTGTAGTGGGGAGTTTTCATCTTAGTGCATTTAAAAGCCCAGCAAAATGCATTTTGGATCTTCTGTTTACATTCATGTCTCTTCTTGGGAAAGGATAAATCTGTTACGCAGCAGACACCAAATACATTGCAGTTAGCCAGAAAACGCTCAGGCTCAGAGACCTTTGAAAGAGAGGGTGCAAGGAAAATGCTCCGGAGAAGGAGGCATGCAAAAGAAGTCTGCTAGATGCAGATGAACTAATTACTGATCATAAAGACAAACATGGTGGAGGGAAAACATCGGATCAAAACCGAAAGACCACTTAGAAGAGTGGCAAAGGCATGTTATTACTTAATGCGCCGGAGCCAGGGCTGCGGTAAAAGTGCTTTCAGGAGGAGATGTGCATTGAAGGGTCATTAAGGGAACAGTCAAGGCATAATTTTCAGCTAAGTAGACCTAATTTGTCTCCAAATTAGTCATCCTCGCACTGGTCATCCATGCAGAGTAGCTCTAATTTTAAGAGCATACGAAGCATCCTCATTAAAACAGAGGGGAAGATTGCAATGCTTCTCCTTTGCAACCTCCCTTCACATTCCTTCCTTCAGTGCTTTTTGAGGCATATTTCATAGAGTTATAGGTAGCAGTGATAAATTAGCCTTGGAGATCACAGCAGCCCCTTACAGAGCTGGGACAGATCCTGTAACCACTGCTGAAATCTCTTTTGGGGACATTTCTTGTCACTCTTTTCCCCTAGCAATATAATTATTTTTATAGCTGTAGCTCCGAGAATCATTTCCATGTGGTTCAGCACGACTTTGAAATCTCCAAGCCTGATATCCCCAGAATTTATGTCTTGCTGTAGAGCCGTAGGAATAGTTTGATGAGGCCATGAACATGTAAGGGAACTCCACCACAACCCCGAGCATAAAGTGAGCTTGATGTGTAAGCAGGGAATTACAGCTGCTGGTTAGGGAAAGCACACATTTCGGGTAGTTTCTACCCCTCCAGAATATTAGGAAGGGAAAAAAAGCTGATTAAAATAAAGTGCTGTGCCATGAAAATCATACTGGGCTAGATCCTCAGCTGGCTCCAAGAAACCTTGCTGCTCCTCGCTAGCTGCCGATCCCACCAGAGATATCAGTGGGTTGCTCTAAGTGACTTAGTGCTACACACCATCGCTTGGGGTTTACTTCTTAGGCAAATTTGGAAGTGAGGAAAAACAAGTCCTCCAGCTGTATACTAGCAGCCTCATGCTAATTAATGATTAGTTCTCAAGAATTAAAACAGCAGAATATTTGCCAGGGGGAAAAAAAAGAAACTCTAGGCACCCCAGCATTTAATTAGATTTGTAGTTGTAGAAGATGACCACTCAGCAACAACAGCTAGTCATACACAAATAACAAATTAACTCAGCCAGCCAATAAATCAAGCAAGGCAGCCCTTACCCTCATACCCGTCTCTGTAATCGCTTCCACACCGACAGCAGCCATGCCATCAGGGCTGGCTTTTGCAATGCCCTTGTCCTTCTCCCAGCAAGGAGAACCAGTTAAGCAGCAAAGAGGTTCTTCTCCAGCAAGCACCCCCTCAGCTGGGTTCTTTGCTAGGCTCTGCTCAACCTCTCAGGCACTGCTGGTGCTTGTATTTTCTCTGCGTGCATGTGGACAAGCCTGCAAGGTGGAAACCAGGGCTCTGGTGGTTCCTCGGGATGTGCTTCTCCTCCTGCATTAAAGCAGGGCTTTAATTGATTGGTAAGATAGAGGACCTCTCTGATTTTTTTTCTATGATCTGTCACCCTTAGAGTCCAAGGCTTTTGGCTTTTAGCAGTAAGGAAAGTTTTTCCTTAGGCAGGGAAAATATCAGCCTTTCTCCCCCAAAGAGTTGTCACAGCCCAGGGAGCAACATCAGGAGCCTGGAGACATGAGCACTTTGCTGGAGGAGGGTGCAAATGGGACAGGGAGGCTACTGCCACCACTCCTGCACTAATGTGAAGTAAGCCACAACTGTTCAGCCCTGTCGCTAACAGAGGGTTTCAAGGAGGCTATTAGACCCCTGGTCTCTTCAGGGGCTGAGCCTAGAGGGTCTGAGGCTTTGTGTGTGTGTGTGACAATACTTTTTTGCCTAATTCTCTCAACCAAACCCAGGCCAGGCAGCACAGATGCTTTCCCAAACCAGCACACGCATCCATCCTGCCCAGGAATGGGGCAGCAGGACACTCCCAGACCTCTTCCAGGGCTTTGTTTGTGAGCCTTCACATGATTCAGGATTATTTTTTTTCACTTCTGTGCTTCAGCAAGGATAGGAGTTAGGCAGACCTAGTCTCACACAGCTTGCAAAAGCTGTCAGACATCAAAAAAGAAAATAACCCTTGTGCCCTGCACTGTATGGTGAGCTGGAAGTGAGCAATAGTCCATCTTTCTCCCGTCTTCTCTTCATCTCCTAACCACAGCTTAGAAAGCAGAAAGAGGAGAGGCAAAAAAACCAACCAAACAAACAAAAGAGATAAATGTCTACTGGTTCAGCTTGATATATATTTACTGGAAGAGGTCCAGTAAGCCTGTACTAGCTTTAATTGAATTCCTAATAAGATAGTTTTGCCTTGTTAACTGCCACCCTCAAGAAACAGCTTTGCCATTTCCTTGAGAGATATCAGACCTGCCAAATGCATGCTTTAAAATGTATGAATTAGGTTTCTGATGAATTTAGCCACCCAAAATCATCATGCAGTAATTTACATGATTATGCCTTTGGTTTAAGCTGTTCAGGCCTCCTTTAAAATTCGTATGTTTGTGCTTAAATGTAAATAAACCTCGGCTAAGAGAGATGTGGGGGGATCACAGCTATACTGAGGCTCCTGTTAAAAAAAAAACAGCTTATCCAGTTTGGAAAATTTGGTAGGGTATGATGGAGGCAGGGAGAGGCTTTCACACAGAAAGCAGCATTTTGCATGGCCGGGGGATTCCCCAGCCCATCCGTACCCAGTGTTTCCAGCACCAAGCTCCTTAATAAAATTCATTTGCCAGAGGGATCTCGCACAGCCACACTCACACGTTTAAGACTGACCCTTATGGCACATTTCATGCACACAGTGATGAAATCTTGCTGTGTAGTATGGCTCCTTAGAAGAAATTCCTGGCCGGGAGGGAAAGGAAAAAAAAACCCAACAAAAAATAAGGGGAGACTCAGGAGAAAGACAAACAGGCATATGCTTCCATATGCTTCCCAGCCTACAATTTGCTAGTGGTAACATGGCAAGTTTATCTTTAGTTAAGAACGAGAGAGGACTTTAATCCCTCTGCAGAAAGCACCGCTGGACCCCGATACCCCACAGATGCTGTCGGGAGTGTGCTCGCTCTGCAGCACAAAAAAAACACCCTGTGAATGTGCTCAGGACAGAGAAGCAACGAAACGGCATTTCATTGTCAAGAGAAAAGTGGGGAAATGCTGGTCCTCTGCATTTCACCACTTTCCTTTTGACATCTAAGCAGCCCCAGCTTCTGCTTGGGCGTTGAGAGTCCCCCTGTTTCCTGGGAGAGAACAGTGCCAAGGGCTGAGCTGCACCCGCAGCACGGCCCAGGAGGAGCCCCGGCATCCCAGGGTGCTCGGAGATGCCACCCACCTCAGGCACAGGGACATCCTCCACAGGAGCACAGTGTATACTTCAGTATTTCTTAAGCGTATACTTAAGTATTTCTTCCCCCCAAAAACAGGCGAGCTGGCCCAGCTGGCTAGGGCACCCCAGCCATCAGTGGGTGCCACGGCATGGTGTAACAGGAATTGAGCCTGTGCAAGAGCATCTGCATAGAGCCAGAGAGTTTTCAGCTATGGCAGTGCTTCTGGGAATACCAGGGAAACACCACCATGAAAACTTCCCAGTAAGATACCGGGGCGTAAAACTACATGATAAAACCAGGGCGGATGAGAATACTGTCCTAAAAAATAAATTTAAGCACACAACATATTAATGTGCATTTTTACACATTAGATAAGATGGCTATTCTGCATCTGTTAAGGAAATTCATTGTTTTGCCTAATGACATGGGAAATTTCAAATATCGCCGATCCCTTTTTGCCGCTTCTGATCGTGAGTGCGACGGTTCAGGCACGGCCCTGCAATCTCCACTTTCAAAGCTCTCTTCCAGCTTGGTGGGGTTCTATGCACTGAACAACCAGGGATTTTGCAAGAGGTTTTTCATCCTTTGCCCCAAGAAGGGCTGCTTAATAGATTCCTGTTACTACCAGCACTAAATGGTCTCTCTTTTATACTGCATGGGTCGGAAATGTTCGTTGCAGAGGGGAGCTGGAGTGCAGCTGAGCGTCTGCTTTCTCACCACCCTCCCCACAGAGAAGCGACGAATTTGCACTTGGGTTTTGATGCAGGGAGGTGGTTCAGAGCACCCCGTTTTGAACTATTCAAATCCCAGTTTGTGCATCAAAAGCAAGGGAGATCAGAGCATCCCTTTCCAGCAATCTCCCCTCAAATTTCAAAAGCGCGCAACCCAGCGATCAGTTCTTCTTGCAATAACTTAATGTGCGTGGAGAAGTAACTCACCACTGTTTTACATGTTCATGCCAGTGAAATTAGTGGTGGAAAGCACCACAAAAAGACCCTGTCAGCCCAAAAAATACCATCAACAGGTACCTCTGAGCCCATGCCACATGCCCAGAGGGCTGGGGATACGGGGCAGCATTTTCATCTGAGAACTGGGAGCCCAAAACCCACTTTCAATAGGACTGAGTTAATCTGAAAATTTTACTCATAAGCTCTGTTATTTTGTAGACCAGGCAATACTTTCACTCTCAATGGGTGGCAAAAGGTAAATATTTTAAAGTGGTTGAGGAACCTAAGGGAAACAGACGTGGCTTTGAGAATTGTAGCTATTTTAGCTGTGAATTATGTCGGAACAGAGAAAAATGCTTAGCTTTAAAAGCAACGGTCTCCAAATGTATTTCCCTTTTCTGATACTGGTTTATTGTTCTCATATGTCATTACTGGCTCGTTTTCTACTGCAATTAGAAAGGTTTTCATGCACACCACGTAACGCCTGAGCAGGTATGCATACAAGCCCCAAGTATGTTTATTAGATCTGCCCATTCATCTGCACTCCTACAGAAAATGAACCTCCTGTTTATAGCATGTTTGGTGCTATTTCCTAATGCCATAATTTTACCAGCTGTGCAAATCAGTTGTGATGCATTTTTGTTCCCCAGTGCCGTTTTTTCTTAATCTTTCATTTAAATGCTACTACACAAGTTATCACACAGTTCTCGAAACATTCACATTATTTTAAAATACAAAAGGCTAGATAGGAAATCCATAGGCTTCCCCCTTGAGTTACTCATTCACTGCACTAAGACTGCTTTTCAAGTCTTCTTTACTGCAGGCACATCTTTAAAATTGCACATGCAGTCAAAATATTTCAAAGCAAGGGGCTTTTTCGTCGTTTCTGCTGTGCCACACCAGTAGACCCTTGCCTGACAAAGAAGCTTGGAGAACCCCAGGGGAGCAATTTCATGCAGGCTTCCCCATTGCATGCTAATACACAGCTTGTCTGTGCAGCACCCTACAGACACCCCCAGTACAAGCCCATCTTATCATTGCATCCTAAAGAGGTCCTCCAAACCGCACCTTCCCCATGCAAAGGGGAGCTCATGCTCTTGACACCATTGATTTGTCCCTTGGGGCTGGCAGGAGCCCCCAGTGAAGGCTAACTATAGGGACCATGCCACAGTCCTGCAGCAAGCACGGGGCAGCCTTCTGGGGATGGGGTGGTGTCAATCACACCTTGGAGCTGGGCATGGTCCTTTTTCATGGGACCAAGCCAGTACAACCCAAATGTGCTTTGAGAGGCAAGGGCCAACACTGCCATGGTGGATACAAGGAGGGAGAAGAAGAGAGGAAAGCTTCCTGGACATCTTGCAGGGAAGCCAGGCCAGGACTTGATGCCTAAAGCTTCACAGGGGATTTGGTTGCTGGGACTAATCAGGGATGGGTGTTCCAAGTTGCTCCGGTGTGATTTGTAGGTGCAAACACTGCTGGTGAGGCACCTGTAGCTTGGCAGCCCTGGCACCATCAGGGAAGCAACTCAGGAAAGTTGTTGGCCCAGCTGTGCAACATGCAGCAGGGCTTTTGCCCTCAAACAAGCTCACCATTACCAGCTGGTTCACTCCTTGCACATGTGCATATGGCATGGGGATGCCCACACCAGGGAAGGGAAAACAGCCCCAAGCACAGCCCCAGTCCAGGTGCTCAGCCCCTTGCAGGCACTGCTGGGACCCTGGCCTTTAACCCTCATCCACCCAGCATCTCGCAGCTGGACAGGAACCCTCCTGAATTTGGGCTCTCCACCTCCCTGGCTGCCAACATCCGAGCACCACGTATGGATGGGGCACCATCAGGTTTTACCCCAGCAGGTCCAGGAGGCATCTGATGGGGCTGAGGAAGCTGTTCCTCCTATTTTAATTTTCTTAGAAAACTAAGAAATTAAAAAAATATAAAAGAATAAAAACAGCATTTGGCAGAAAGCAGAGGATGGGGATCCCTGCCAAGGCCTGGACAGCTGTACCTTCTTCACTAGCAAGTTGTGTGATCAGCAAGGGCTGTGCTGAAAGCCAAGAGGAGTTACCATAGCTGCCACATTGCATTTTGCTGATTCTCCCTCCGGGAGACACCTTAAAGAAACAAACCCACCCTAACAGCTACGCCAGCACTCGCGCTCCACCGTGCATCACAGGAAAACTATGGGTGACCTCTCGGGGTTTGTGCTTTGTGTTGGATTTTTTTCCCTTTCCCCAATCCCCAGCATTTCTGATCCAAGGCAAGGGGACAGGGGAGGAGGAGAGTAGTTTATACAAAACTGTTTTCCCGTTTTCTGCAGTCTCGCTCACGCACCAAGAGGCCGCCTGCCCCTCCCATTCATGGCCGACGGCTTGAAATAACCCAGGAAATTGTGCAAAAGCCCCAGCGGGTCTGATCCCACCCGGCCGGAGGCACGCACAGCTCCGCTGCCGGGACTGACCCGCCCCAGCCCCTGCTCTTGCATTGCAAATCTTGAAGCTTTTGCCTGGTGGGGTCTTAAAAATAGCAGAAGGGAAGACACACGTCAAGAGGAGGGAGGGAGATGTGATGAGCGCAGAGGAGCTTTGAGGAGCACTGATGGGCTGTGCCCAGCTCGCAGCAGATACCCGCTGGGAACATTCCTGCGAGTCCCGGGCGATGGCTGGGGGAAACCTCTGCTCCCCTCTCAGCAGAGCGGGCAACAAAATGAAAGGCTCTCAGATTTCTTTTTAAACAGGAGCAGAAAATTGTTCTTCCTTTTCCTTAGGAGAAAAACAGGATACCTATTTCCAGGTGGTATCCCTGCTCCATCTGTCCCCTACATGACTGTCAAGCACTCCCCAGACTTCGAGATTTATTTTTAAGCTCACCAATGAAACAATTTTCTAACATTCAAAGCCTTCTTTCACATGTCCTGCCACGTGTATTCTTGCTTCCATTATAAAGCTTGTTTTCCTTGAAAACATCTCCAAAAGATGCTTCTGAAGAGCTATGCTTGCTCCAAAGCCATACTGAGATACCCAGTTCCCAAACTGTTGCACAGATGATGCACAAGCATATTTAGCAGCTCTCTTTATCCTAGTAGCCCCATAATTAGCAGTTTTGCCCACCCAGAGAGACGTGTTTGATGAAAAAGGTAGGAAGTCCCAGAAGCAGAGCAGAGCTTGCTGCGGGGCTCTTGCTGACTCAGCATCTGCTGGCACTAGAGGGCAGGATACACTATATTAAATACACTATATTAAAGAGTAAAGTGGGTTTGAGGTTGCATTCAAGGGCCACACCTCCTGCACATCTAACAGGGAGCATGCAGCATACCTGGGAGCAGCCAGGAGCTGCCTCATTCCACACAGCCAGGAGGACCCAGATTTTGCACCAACCACATCCTGCAGTAGTGATTATCAGGACAACAACAATTATGAGGACAACAGCCTCCCAGGTTATTTAGCATCAGAACCCCAAATGCCACCAGAGGCACCTCCACAACCTTGCAGTCACAGCTGCCTGCTGCTTTGCCAGTCATTTAATTCGAGGCAAAAGATTCTGCCTTGGCGAGGGAGATGCTCGGAGCAGTGTTCACTGACAGCGGTGCAGCAGTGCCCGGCCAAAAGCACCTGGCAGATTCCAGCAGCAGGCACAAACAAGCTGTGCTACAAGTGCTGTACCTCAGATTCTTGGGAATAAGATTTTCATGCACATCGACCAGGTGATGCTCGGGCAGTTGTCAGCCTACTCTTTCTATATAGAAAATTTTTGGGTTTTTTTTTTTAAATACAACAACTTCATAGATAGAAAAAAACACCAGAGACAGTAATAAGATTAAAGCTGTACTGTCCCCATCTTAGGAGATTTTTAGATTAGCTCCAAACAAAACAAGTACAGGTTTACTCCATTCCTTTATCGACAGCCACTTCAATAAACGACCAAAACCTTAAAAGATTACTCCAAGCAGATCATGCAGTGCAGTTCTTTCATTAGAGAAAACCTCATAGAATTGGCAGGCTTCAGGAACAAGGTAATTTGTGGTCTAAACACAAGAAAAATTTCTCTCAAGGCCTCCTTGCAGGGAGTTCCTTATCCTGCAGCCATGACATGCTGCATGGCGGTGTGGTGGGTGCAGATCCCCTGTACACGACTGCAGGAACTACTGTGGGCTGACAGCCAGGAGCAGCAGGTTGCACCTTGAAGCAGCAATAACTTTTGACATCAAACTTCTAATGCACAGCAGCAACTAGAGATGGGATAGTACCCATGTGGCAAACCCCTGCCAGCATGCAGCCCCCTCCTACCAGCAGCTGAAACATGATGCAAGCACAGGGGGTGATGAGCATCACCCCCAGCTGCTAGTACCCACAGGTCTGCTGAGATATGAAAACAGCACAGGAGAGCTTTCAGGACCATAATCAAGATATTGGGTTAGGGAGATGGAAGGGTGAGAAACCAAAACATGGCTATTCCATAAACTTCTTATAGGAGAATCACAGAATGGTTTGTGTTGGAAGGGACCTTAAAGATCATTTACAGCTGAGCCCTCTGCCATGAGCAAGGACACAATCACCAAGAGCTGCTGAATGGAAGTCTGGGGTTTTAGTTGCAGTTTGGGAGTGAAGATGTCTCCTCCCAGCTTTGCTGCTGGGGCAGGAGGGAGGTCTATAACTGTGCTCTTGGCTGCTGGGAAATGGGGTGTTCTGCAGGACAGCCAATTGGGAATCTCTGCAGAGATGGTGGGTGATGGAGGAGCCCCCGTACTTGCTCACGTCTGCTCTCTCCATCTCCAGCCCATTTCACACACCCCACAGTGCAATTGGATGTTTGGGCTGACTCTGCTCCAGCCAGCTAAGCTGAGGTCCCTTCTTAGGACATTTTCTACAGTATGGACAGCAGGCTTTGCTCTCCTTGACCCCATAGCCCATCCTGGGGTCACTCATCTCCACTGTGCCCTGAACCTACTCGTGCTCCAGACCCATACAATCCTGACTGATGGATGGTGCCTCAGTTTCCCCTCTGAAAAGCAAATATTTGTACTTTGAGTGCCTGTTGCCTGCCCACCTTGAAACCCCCCATGAGATAGGACCTTCCTACACACAGTGCACATAGAGAAGGGACCCACACACAACCAGACAGGTTTTTCTCTGCCCAGCCCCATGCCTCCCAGCTAGCCTGTCCTCCTTGCTGGCCATCCCCCTGCAGCGCAGGACATTCACTCAGTACCCTGTATTCTTGCATCCCAGAGGGAACCAACTGCTGGCAAAAGGAAACCAGCTCTGCACTGGGCCAGGCTGAGCAGCCAATCTACAACCATTTATATACATTTCACAGCTTCTCATTTCAGCGATCTGAATTGCAGATGTGTGCTTCAGATTTGGGGAGAGACAAAACGGAAGGAAAAAGGTTAAGCAGCTCTGTGAGTCACTCCAATCCACGACCTACTGTTGATTTAGAAACTTACCTCGGCAGTAAATACAGGACAAAGTTCTCCAAACTGTTTAACCTTTTGTATTCTGGCCAGCAAAACAAATAAACAAGAACAAAAACACTTCTCCAGAGTCAGAAAAGCAACCAATCTGGAAAAGTCTGCAGGCGAGTTAGGATCAAGAAAAAAGTGACTCAAAACAAGCGACCTGAAGAAGAGGGGTAAAAAAAGAAAAAGCAGCAGACACAGAAGGCAAAGAGGCCTGCACCCATGTTAGCAGAGGAGATAATGAAGACTGCGCAGAGCATGGGCTGTGCTGCTCTCCTGGAGCTGCTCCAGGCACCATAATGCCAGCAACAACTTGGGAAAAAAAAATTATAGCCACAAGCCTGCTTCTGCTGAAGCTAATAGACTCTGGTTCAGCAGGCACCAGCACCCACTTTGTGTAGAAGAGCAGTTTGCATCCAGGCTCTCCTTGGAGCAACATCATGTCCCATTACAGTCCCAAATTATTTACCCACAGGTGGTTTAGTTGCTGCTTTTCGGGGACTAGAAGCCACAGATTTTAAAGTCTTACACTGGTCAGCACTTTCATTTCTGTCCTTAGATACTTGTCTTGTATTGACACCACAGAATTGATTTATTGCTTGAACTTTATAAAAAAGAAGGAGGATGAGAGGTGTAGAATAAGCAGGTTACTCGGGCATAATGCTTGTATCTGCAGTGTATGTTAATTGCAGGACTTATTTCCCAATACATGTGGTATTTTTGCATGTTTATCTGCTTTCAGGTAAATTTTTAAAATTTTTTAAAAAACAAGATGAACCACATAAAGCTCCCAAATCTTGTTGAATCATTACTGTCTTCAAAGCACACAGGGTGTAGCAGCGGAAGGAAAGCTTTCCCTGGGATTTGAGGCACTGAGTGGGAGTTGAGAGAAAGGCCAGCATCTGCTGATCTCAGGGTACCACCAGGAGAATACTGCACAAGGATCTTGAGGAGTTCACTTGGGCCAGAGCCATCCTGAGGTCTTCAGTTAAAGCAGAATTGCTAAAAAGCTGTGCGAAGTGACCAGGGGAGCCAAGGGGGCTCTAGAGTCCCAACAGTTGCAGTAATTAAAAGGAAAACTGATAAGCAAGCGTTCACAGCCTAAAATCAGGATTTTCTTATATATTTCAGCATGTTCTACATCAGCAGTGCTGTGGTTTACAAACCACCAGAGACTGTGTGGATATGGGGATGCATGTAAAAATAAATAAATCACCATTATGGTCAGCACACAGATGCAAAGCACAGGGCAGAGGCCAAGCTGCCTGCACAGTGTTGTTGGATAATAATTCAGAGCTAAACACCTCTTGGACTAATTTTCTCCTCCCCTGACTTTCTAGATCAAGGATGCAACCTTTCCTCCCTCCTTTTGTGCAACAGTGATAATCGCTGTTGAATACAAGACCAAATTCCTTTGCTAAAAAATCATGCTGGTACCTGGACCATCTCTCTCCACCTTGCTGTGGAAGCCCTGTTGTGCTTTTGCATTCCCAGACAGCCCCCAGCCTCCTGCATCAGCCATGAGCTGAGACAGGATTGCAGAGATCATACTTCAAGTTTTTTTGATAGTTTTGAACTCTTCAGAGATCATGTGTTCAAGCTTTTCCACCTAAAGTCTGAAGACTAAAACCAGACCTTATTAAAAATACTGCATTAATTGATTAAATAAGACATGACATTCTCTGTTAATAACATTTAAAAAGTTACATGGGGCTTTAAGAACAGATTGATAAAGTAGAGCTAAAGCTAGACATGGCAACATGAGGTTTCCAGTGTAGAAAGGAAAGCAGAAAACATCAAGATTTTTGCATTACAGATACTATTGAGACAGCAGTGTTCCCAAATTATAAATATTTTCAAATATGTGTTTCCAGACTTTCATCTCTTTTTTCCCCCTTTTGCTGTAGATCCCGATACACTGGCATTCACTTGCTATAGGTAGAAATGAGGCTGCAGGATCCTCCTCCATGCTGCAGCCCCTCCTGAGGAGCAGGATGGGATCTTGGGGAAAATTCCCTTTTTTGCAGTGTAACTATAACAGATGATGCCTGGTGGTGGGAGGGAGCCCCTGGGAAGAAAAGGAGATTTAAACATCAGCTTCCTCCAAGGTGGGACAAACAACAATTACATGAGAGGAGAATTCCATATTGCTTTGGAGGCTTTATGCAAGGTAAAGCCTTAAAAAGAGACTACACAGAATCTGAACCAAGATCTGAGATCATCTTGACAACTGATGGAGCAAAGCACAGAGGGAGCAAAGGAAACAAGGGGCAAGAAGGAAGAGCAGATCAGGAGAAGGGGCCCAGGAGACCAAGAGTAGAGGAAGCAAAGGTCCTTGGAGACCTGGGAAGAGGCGACAGGCAGAACAAGCATCTTGGGCTGGGATTTATCACAAGGGAAGGCTGAGACTGACCAGGCATCATGCTAATATGAGGAGCCTGTGCCCAACAGGGATCTCTGCTCTGCTGTGCAGACAACGGAGCATTGCATCACATGGAAGTTGCAGGCAAGATGACTGGGATGAAGGGGGAGCAGCCAGACCTGCTGTGAGCATTAGGGTCAAGAAAGAGGCAAGTTGAAAGCAAAAAGGCCCCCAGGATCCAGCAACATCCTTTCACACCTACACATCCTCCAGGGGTACAAAAAAAACAGGGAAGGAGGAAAGATGTAAACAGGGTTCCCAGAGACTGGCTATAGGGTACTAGGAAGGTTTCCCCACCGTCTCTTCCACCCTGGTCACAACCTTAGCCCCAGGTTGAGCTGAAGCCCCCACCAACTCTCCCACATGTGCAGGAGGTGCTCAGCTGTCCCCCCACATCCAGGGATCCCCTGCCACTGAACTCGAGGCAGCTCAAAATTCACCCTCAGGGTTTTGCAGCTCCCCACCCAGCAGGCAGCCAGGCTGTTTTGGAGACAAAGGGAAGAGCTAATATGGTCAAACGTGGAGCTGAAGCATGAAACTACTTCACCATCATTGTGTGTGCATACTCTCTCCACACCAGGGCAACACACTAAACTTAGCCTTCAAGCAGCTGAAACGACCTTCCTCTGATCTGTTACTGGGGCAGTGAGAGGGTCTGGTGAACAGACTGGAGCTGAGAGGTGAGGCCAAAGAGATCTAGGGGCCTCCAGAGCTGAGATTTTTTTTGATGGGCACTAAATTTCCTTGGTCCTTTTGAGAATATCAGCCTATGCTTGTGTCCAAGTCTCTATCATTTAGTTGTTCTTTGAATCTCTTGGAAAAACTTTAATTCACAACATACAAGACCAACATAAGTAGGGATAAAGCAACATTTTCAAGGTTTGAAGCGTACAACTGGAAGTCCAGGAGAAGACAGAAGTTAGTTCAGAGCAGCCCCTACATGTCCTGCTACTGCAGTGGCCCAGGCCATCTCCACAGACATTTATGGTCCCTGGAATAGATCACTGCTCCCTTTCCTGGAAAGGCAGCTCACAGGCATTCCGTTGGGTCCCTTGTGCCTAGGAGCAGTCCTCAGTCAGCAAGGTGACTTGACTGGGCCTCAGAGGTTATCCCCTGGCCAGGCAGTGAGTCCTCAAAAGCTAAGCGCCTCATCCACAGCCCATGCACATGGGAGGATCTTTGCAGACATGGAAAAGGGGAGCAGGTTCCCCCAGAACAGATACAATGCACCAGTTTCTGCAGTCAGAGCCCAGCTGTGTAACCAGGCACAGCTCCGCTGAAAGCAATACACTCCTTTCATTCACAGAGCACTGATGGAAATAGTTGGGATGGCTTCATACTGGAGAAGAGCCCCAACCCTGAGACTGAAGACCATTCTGTAAGCAGAGATGAAACAGCCACGTTGAGGTGATGAGAGCAGAATAGGGACATCTCTGGAAGGAAAAGCAATGCCAACAGCTCTCCTTTACCTCTGGAGCTGCTGTGATACAGCACATTTCAGCTAGCTGCCTTGTTCAAACCCTACTACCTAGTTCAGGGGCAGCATGCAAACACTTGGAGATCAGCGTAGGTCCTTCCTTCACACACATCAGGATGCTTTTGCAGCCTGCCCTGCCCTGGAAGGGAAAGCGGTCCAGTGGAATAACCCAAGAGTGTTTGCCAAAGAGGGACTGAGGGGAGGGAAGGAAAGGAAGAAGAAAGTATTTAATAACTCCCTAATCATTTTTTAAAAATTCATTAACTATTATTTCAGCTGTGTGACCTCCTGAAGGGACTTTCTAGAGGTCCAGATTGTGCAGTCAACTAAAAATATAAATAAGTATGGAAAGGGCAGAGATCTCTTTATTCAGCCAAATTGTGTGGGACGTCAGGTTAAGCTTCCTGTAGAGTGCATCCGTGCACTTCCAGGACACCAGTGTGGCCCAGCAGCTCCCCCAGCCAGAGGACACCTCCCTGGCTGGCGGGCATGGCACAAGCGAATGAGTTATTTTCCTTTGGGGAGGACTGATTTCCAAAGACTTCTTGCCAGTCCCACAGGGACAGGAGCACGTGGCATAGTGCAAGGTTTCCAGCCACAGCGGAAATGGGCTGCAGCCTCAGGCGTGTTGCAGAGCTGAGCTCCCAGCCGGGCCCACTCTGGGGAAGGGTCTTTATCCTTCCTAGCTGCAGCGCTTGTATTTGGGTAGGGGAAACCTGTGAGTTCCTTTCCATTTGCATTTCTCATTTCTTCCACCTTCAAGGAAAAAATGAGTGCCGCAAGATCCAGACAGTTTCCCTTAGCCCCTCTCCTAAAACTTCATTCACTCATTTATTGATGTTGTTTTAAATAACTGCTGGTTTTAAGGAGACTTTAACCTGAGGGACTACTGATGCTTAGAAATCTATTTACTTTTCAAGTGAGGATGTAGTAAGAGCTAGAGCTGATTACAATTTGCTAAGAACAGAGGATCAGGTCAGGTGAGAGAAGAGGCTCTCTCCACAAGGTGTGATGTCTAAAACCAGAATTTCATAGAGACACAGACTCATTTGGGTTGGAAGGGACCTTAAAGCTCACCCAGTGCCACCCCCTGCCATGGGCAGGGACACCTCCCACCAAACCAGGTTGCTCCAAGCCCCAGCCAACCTGGCCTTCAACACTGCCAGGGAGGGGCAGCCACAGCTTCTCTGGGCAACCAGTTTCTTTGGTTGTCAGCAGCATCCTGATGGTTGTGCTCCCTAATGGCTGAACACCAACTTTGCAGTACTACATGCATGTGCATACACACACCCCAATGTTTACCAACACAGGCAAGCACTGTATTATAGGTACACTGCATATAGATACCAGGAGGCACATCTGTGCCTGAATGAGAATACAGGAAATTTCAAAAGATAGCAAAAGCATCTTTTACTGGTGAAACGCTCAGAGGAGTGAAAAGTGCTTAGATTAAGTCACTACAGGCATCCTATGCTCCCCATACCTGCAGTGTGTTTAAAGTCTAAACACTGTATCAGAGGTGATCCGTGTACTGCATATAAACATGCACACACATTTCTCTAGACAGAAACAGATCGATAGTTCCACACACCCTACCTGCATTCAATTAGGTTTCTTAATAAGCCTTTAAAGCTTCCACTTAATTCCTAGGTGCGACATCCAGCCTCCCTCACGCCTCAGGAACATCATGTGCAGTTTTAACCTGGGGAATAAGGAGCTTAAGAAAACGTTTTGCTATACATGTAAAACTCAGTCATACAGGGCAGAAAAGCTGTTCAGCACCAGTCACAAACCCGAGCAGTCAGATGGGAAGCCCACCAGCAGCAACTTCAGAGCAAGCCTCTGATCTGCAGGAGCACAAGCTTAGCTCAGGTCTGCACATCCCAGGGCAGCTTGCGAAATTTGGAGAGGAACAGCATTGCCATAGTCCAAGCACACAGCCTTTGTTTTGAATGGATGCCCAGAGCTCCTCTGCCTGTCCCCAGAATGGAGATTGCATTCGTGTGGCAGTAACATAGGTTATTAGCTCAGTGGGAACCTAGCAGAGTTCAGGCTTGCAGCTGGCAAGCCTGAACAAGACCAGCCAGCTGGCCTCAAGCTGAGTCATCCACACAGTAATTTGGTTGAAAATGTTGACTTAACCCATTCATTTAATCACCCAAATCCAAAAACCCCTGACAACTGCGGTCGAGAGAACGAGCATCTGCCTTTTGCAGACTGACAGACTGGAAAAGACCATGTAACCCAATTTTCCAGAGGTTTTTCCAGGCTTCTGTGTGCATGCTGCACGATTCACGTGCTTGGTAGTCGCTCAGTAGCCTGCTCTGATTCAGCAAAGCACATTGCACATCCATTTAGACATCAGGCATGTGATTAAATACTTCACTAAATGGAGACAAGTTAAGGACACGCTGACTTTTTTGCTCCTTTGGCAGAGAGTTTTCATCTTTGCATGTTTCTCCCTCCCTTGCTGGAGAGACTTTTTGTTCCCCTTTGGAAAACAGCAGCAAAGGAGCAACCAACTTTATGTTTTGCCTCTACTCCATGAACTCCAGAACTGTGGTGAAAAACTGATGTGAGAGCTCTGAAGTGTCTGCAGGATAGTTTATTTATAGGAAATTTATAGAAAGGGAACATGAAACAGCAACATAGGAAGTTGGCAGACAGCGAGCAGAATACACCACCTTTGGTGTCCACTCCCAGCTCACTGGTGCATATAAAATAAAATTAAAAGTTTAGCTACTCATTTTTTAATGAAATTACAACCCTCAGGATGTTAGTTTACAGGAACACGGGCTCTTGGAGCAGAAGAGGGGGTTTGGGCAGCTCACAGCACCATCCAGGGGGAAACATGTTGCTAATGAGGTGGTGAGTAAGATCCCTTCTGCTCCTGCTTCCCGTTACTTGCCCAGCATCACACAACGGTTTCAGGAAAGCCTGTAAAGCAGCCGACCAGCCTCAAGCCAAGTTACAAGCAATGATGCTAACCTTATGAGTCTTGGAAAAATGAGTGATTCACAGTTGCTCAGTGACCGGACAGGGACCGGTGGGTTACTGCTATCTCCTCAGGAGAGCATGCTCCCAAAGTAACATGGCAACAACAGAAACAGCAAAAAGCTAAAACATTTCCCCCATGACCAGCCCCAGGGGAGATTCATTGCCACACTGTTCCTGCTGTATTATTGCCCTCCTGTCCAAAAAGCCTTGCCATTACTCTAATTACAGAGCCCCTCTGGTAGCTACCACAGCCCAGGGTGCACAAAAAGACAGACAAAAAACAGCAGCGACCTTCAAGCATTTGTGGGATCTGAGCCAGCTAAGGAGTTTGGAGCAAAGCAAACAAGACCACATCGAAGCATATAATCATAAAATACCAGACTGGTTTGGGTTGGAAGGGACCTTAAAGCTCATCCAGTCCCAACCCCTGCCATGGGCAGGGACACCTCCTACCACACCAGGTTGCTCCAAGCCCCATCCAACCTGGCCTTCAACACTGCCAGGGAGGGGCAGCCACAGCTTCTCTGGGCAACCTGGGCCAGTGTCTCACCACCCTCACAGCAAAGAATTTCTTCCTCACATCCAATCTCGATCTCCCCTCTTTCAGTTTGAACTCATTCCCCCTCGTCCCATCACTCCATGCCCTTGTCAAAAGTCCCTCTCCAGCTTTCCTCCAGCCCCTTCAGGTACTGGAAGGTGCTCTAAGGTCTCCCTGGAGCATTCTCTTCTCCAGGTTGAGCAACCCAAACTCTCTCAGCCTGTCCCCAGAGCAGAGCTGCTCCAGGCCCCTGATCATGTTTGTAGCCTCCTCTGGATTCACTCCAACAGCTCCATGTCCTTCTCACGTTGGGGACCCCAGAACTGGACCCAGCACTGCAGTGGGTTTGGGGGGTCTCACCAGAGCACAGCAGAGGGGGAAACACACAAAACTATTCAAACACATGCAAAAATACCCTGCAGAGTCCAAAACTCCTTCTAGCCACACAAATAACCTTACCTTCTGCCACTTGTCCTGCAAAGGTCCCCTGATGCAAAACTGTTTTGGGCACTCCCAGGCAGCAGTAAAGTCTTCACAGCCTCGAGAAGAGAGCAGCAAGGAGACAGAGGAGAGGAGAGGAGAGGGTGTGGCAGAGCTGCTTATAACCACCAGGGCGGAGGAAGAAGGGGTCCATTTAACTAAAGAGCAGCAGCTGGGTTGAAGGACTCGGGCTGAAATCTAGAGGGCTGGTTTTAAGGATGGGCAGTGCTAGCTGCATGCAAAGGGAAAGCTGTAAAGTGTATGAGAAAGATTGTATGGTGTGGTGCTTGCAGCAAAGGCTGGAAGAAACGGCCCAGGAGAGATGCAAGGCCCAGGATATCTCCTGCCAGGCTTGTGTCCATGTTAATGTAACTGTCAGGCCATCAAAGACACAGAGAAAGAGCCTCCAGGTACTAACAGATAACGAAAGCAAAGCAAGCCATAGTCTATCAGCATATATACCATTCCCAGCGGCAGGGTGTGAGCATCAGTCACTTACAGGATGCCCAAAAGGTGGATGCAGCTGCCCTGGTGTGCAGCAGTGCTCCTGTTCTGCGCTGTGCCGGCCCTGGCTCTGCACCTCAGCCAGTGGCATTCTCTGCTTAACACTGCTGGTACGTGCTGGAGTGCCTTGCTCGACACCAAATCCTTCTTACCCCGGCAGGATTGTTGGGTGTGTAAAAATGTAACTGCCTCTGCATGAGGGCAACACCCTGTAACCCCACGTATTTTAAAGAGTTGGACTATTTGTGCCGTAAAAAAGATCAGAGTGGCTTTATTGACTGCAGTGGAGTTAAGCTGGTTTATTCCAAGTGAGAATTTGGCCCCTTGACTTCAATGAAGCTGTGCTGATTAATCCCAGATGGAGCCGTGGCCTGGTACAATCCCCTCCAATGGTCCTGGGAGATCAGTAACGCTCAGACTGAATCACTGCTGTTACTCAGAGCCTGGGTGGTTATCGAGAGCCTGCACTTGCCGCCCAGGGAAATGCTGCTGGGATGGGGCCGAGCGGCTGCGCTTACTGGCTTTGGGGACCAGGGTGTGAGGAGCACATACATGTTCTTCAAGTGCTGCCTTCTGCTAGGGGGGAGATGCCGAAGTAGCACCCTTTCCTCTGGAAACATCTGGGATTGTCACCTGGGATGCGAGTCCTGGCTCTGGCAAAACCATGGTGACATTGAGCAAGGAAACAGGGGAGTTCTGCTTCTGCACGCTAAGGGCTTTCTGTGATGCTCTGTAAAGATCCATAAATGTAGAAATTGAGGATTAAATCCCCTGAACTTCAGGGAATCTGACCCAGCATCTCCTTGTGAAGAGCAAACAGAGCTTCATGCGACAAAGGGAAAATTTTCTTCCTCACTCCAAATTAAAAAAAACCAGGGTCTTTTCTCATCAGTCACCTCCAAGTCTCTCTCATGGCAGACGAAGTTTTGCCTCCCAGTGTTACAGGCACAAGAGCTGTACTTCTAGCAGGGAACAAACCCAATGAAAATTAAAATCGCTTGGCTTTCATGGCAGTTCTTTCACACGTGTGCCCGTAGAGGGGTGGTGAAGCTGTGCTGTGTATCGCAGTGCAGAGAAACACCAGAACAAACAGATTCAGAGGTGGGCGTTGATGGTTTTTTGGGTCTCAGGTGGCAGAAACGCAGAGTGGATGGCACATAGCCCATCTCCACAGCACATTATTCATGCAGAGGTGTTATTCCTGGCTACAGGGTGCCAATGTCTTTCCCCAGATGTCCGCCTGGAGTTTCCCCTCTTTTTGCTTTGAGGCTGCATTGTGTGGGTCATGGGGCTAAAAAAGGGCTGGGCATTGCGTGCAGAGGAGGCACGGCATCGCTGTCGGGAAGGAAGAAATGCCAAAGCTGGCTGTGTGCTCGCTCCGGCTCTGCCTTCCGAGCGCTTCTGAAGTCGGGCATCTGGAGTGTGATGTAATCTGCAGATTGATGGGCAGAGGCACACATACAGCTGTGCACATCTGGCAGGCAGGTGTGTTGGCTGCTGTTTGTCTGTGGCTGTATCAAACATTAAAAAGCACCCTGACTTCGCAAGGCAATCGTACCTGACCTGACGATTGTTCACAGAAGCCCATGAAATGCCATTGATTTTATGCAAACTGTCTCTGATTTTTAGTGGGTGGCCCCAGGATTTTTATATTTTTTTTAAAAGGAAGGAGTTTACCCCGTAGATGCTTTTAAAGCAGGGGTTTGTTGTTGTTATTAATTCCACTGGCATTAATCCGTGTAGTTGCGTCAGCTGTAACGGATGGCTCCTATCATCCACTCGCTGATTTACTCTTTGGAGACAAAGTTATTACAGAGACCTTGTGCTGCACTGCTGAAATGAAGCTGGCGTTGTTCCTCCTTGTGCTCAGCTATGTACGGACACGGCAAGTCGCGCTCCCAAAGTACCTAACGGGAACAAGGCAGGGGCAGGCAATGTGGGGACACTGGTAAGAAAGGTCTCATCCATGGGTTAGAACCTGCCACTGCCCAGTCCCTGTCCCACAGACGGAGAACGGGCAGCATGCCACTCCTGCAGTTTGCAGACTGCAGCTGAATACTTGCTGCCTACAGGAAAAATAAGGAGAGCAGGAAAACTGCTGGCTGAGCAGGCCAGACCGAAAGGGTTCCCTTGGAAAAAGAATAAAGATGCAGATGTGTGTATTTATTTTCAGAGAAGGTGTTTTTCCAAGAATTTGTATTACTTTGGCAGGAATGCAGCAGGGAGGAGAAAAGGTTTCCCCTTGTCCAATACCCTTTGCTATTAGAAAATGGGCTGGAGGCAGAAGGGTGTTTTTACAGCTCATTTAATATCTCAGTTGTGTTTATCCCTGTAGAGACGGACAGGGACCAGAGACACATTTCACACTGGCTGCCGGCGTTGTCAGAGCACACTGCGTGCGACACCAGCTGCCCAAGGCCACTATTTTCACATATTTCCAAGAGGAAGACAACCGTATTCCTACTGATGTTTTCCTGCTAGGTAGTCTCAGTCAGCCTACAAAGCATATTTGCCTTAAACACCAATATATTTTACTTTCTGAACAGCTTAGTGCAGACCAGTCATTGCAGCTCAGCTGATGGCATAAGTCAGTAAGCTGTAACAACAGGTCATACAACTGTCTCCTAAAATAAATTAACCCTTAGCTTGCAAGCTGTGTTTGTGCAGGATAAGATTTGTACATGGCTTTTGCTGTGAACATCGCAGTAGAATTATATGGCCTATCCATAACAACTTTGCCCTCCTTACCTGATTTCTATGTGATATCTTTCCATCTTTGGCACTGCGTGGGTTGGCCCAGGTGGGTAGCGGGGTGTGCATTTCGGACAGGGAGAACCGAGTACCTGCCTAGGATTGCTTGTGGTCTAGCAGATGGTGTCCGTATTGATCTGAGAAGCCCAGATCAGGGGCTCACGAGGCAGAGGAAGATGTGAAATGTCTGCCCTCACCCTCAGCATGGCTCTCATCAGCTTCGGAGTCACAGTTTAAGGACACCTGTGTCTGCGCTACCTCCCCTCTCCAACTCCATATATTTTACATGAGCTGCCCAAGAAGAACATCCCATTCCCTGCCTTTTATCCCCCCTCCCAGCTCCTTCATTCCACACCTTTCTTATGCAAACACATGCTGGTGTGTGAGTGCCCCTGGGGAGGGGAGATGAGCCCAAAGAGATAGCACTGGGCTTTCTCTGCTGCTCCATTAGCAGGGAAGGCTGGTGGTGGCCCGCTCCTTCCCGTCCTTTTTCCCCCAGCCGCTGGCTATCCCTGGCCACTTGACCTTTCGTGGGTTGGGAGATGCTGGTGGTATCCCCCAGCGCTTGTTCTTCTGAGCCACCCACGAGGCAGCTGGGCAGAGCCAAGGACAGAGCTTAGATGGTCCTTTCAGACCTCGAAGCAGCTCTGCTTTTTCCTGTTCCAACTGCTCATTAGCAGCTTCCGCCTTTCGGCCATTTCTAGCCCTGCTTTCAGTGATGTGCTGCCAAGATTTTAACAAGGGGCTCCCACAAACCTGCCTCCTCCTCCAGCTGCGACAAACCCCACTGCCCCGCAGAGGCCGATGCTCGGGCTGTGGAGGAGTGCAGGTCTGGGGAAAAAGCTTCTCTGCTCCTTCCCGTTTAAAGCTTTTTTGTTGTTGTTGTTTTGTTTTTTTTTTTAATTTTTTCTGGCGGGGGAGAGACACAGCTCCTTGGAGCAAACATTACTGGCTGCCCAGAGGTTGCTGCAGAGAGGCAGGACATAACGCAGAAACCCTGAGCATCTCAGCAACAAAACACTTCCTTGCAGAGCTCTCCCTTCTCCTCCCTGCAGTGAGGCCAGCCCCAGGCAACTGATTGTTATCTGGGCTAGAGCAATCAGCCACCAGCCAAAATGCCAAAGAAGCGGCTTTTTATAGGTGTAGAGGCCCAAAGGGTGGGTTTTTCCATGTGAAGTTCCTGAAGGGGGACTAGAAAAAAGCTGAAGAGGGACTTTTGACAAGGACATGGAGTGGTAGGATGAGGGGAAACCGGTTCAAACTGACAGAGGGGAGATTGAGATTGGATGTGAGGAAGAAATTCTTTGCTGTAAGGATGGTGAGACACTGGCCCAGGTTGCCCAGAGAAGCTGTGGCTGCCCCTCCCTGGCAGTGTTGAAGGCCAGGTTGGATGGGGCTTGGAGTAACCTGGTTTAGTGGGAGGTGTCCCTGCCCATGGCAGGGGGTGGCACTGGGTGAGCTTTAAGGTCCGTTCCAACCCAAACCAGTCTGGTATTTTATGATGCTATGAAAAGCAGTTGAGCCCATGAATCTCTGGGTATGACGGAGGCTACCTCAGCTTTTTTGTGTTGATGGGCACAGGGGGTTTTATGCTGATTCAGATCAGGGCAGGGCTGGCTTCCCAGAGGAGCTCTGACCTTGCAGGCATCTCACAGCTCCAGGATGTGGCTGCACCAGACCTTCAGCTTCTCTCTTTGGTGAGCGTCTCTCTCTTCTCAAGTGGAAAGGAACTGAAGCCCCACGGAAAGCCCAACATCTCAGTTGTCAGGAGCTAAAAAGAAAAAGATCAGAGCACGTTAAACTTGTTTGCGAGGGTTGAAGCCTCCTCTGGTACCAGAGACATCTCTTTTGCTCTGGCTGGTTTAGCCTTGCAGTGTAGGCCTGAAGCTGGAAGAATGGGAAAGTTTGTTTTCCACCTTTAAATATGAACTGGGTGCAAGAGAGTCAGCTGCAAAATAGTAAAATATTTGGCAGTCAGAAGCATTCAACTAACTGCTGATTAATATGCTAATAAATAAGCCCATAGAGTATAGATTAGTAAAGCACTTTTAAATGCAGGCTGTTCTGGTAAACACAGCAGTGTCAACTGCTCTGCATCCATGCAGGCAAATGGTATCTCATGTGCCTCTAAAACATCACCTCACTATGTTATGTTATTTTTTTTAATGAAAAATCCCCAAAACTGGTGAAAAGGAAAGAAAAAATAAGCAGTGACAAATACATTGCAGCATTGTTAACCTGGACTCAAGCATCTTACATGTCTGGCAGCTCTTCCAGGACAGCAAGCCCTGATGTCCACTCCACAGATGATGTCTATTTAGATGGGCACCAATGAGCTTCTCTGCAGCAGAATGAGAAACAAAACAAACAAAAAAGGAAAGTGATTTAAAACAAGATGATTCAGTCTGTTCAGTCATTCAAACCAATATCGGCTGCCTATTGACATTAGATTTATTTATTTTTAAAAAATTGAATCAATCCAATTCTCTCTGCTGTGGGTAGTTATTTATGAGAGGAGGACACACATGTGCCCCAGCTTTATTTCAGTTGTGGGTGAGGAACTGTTTTTGTCAGCTGGTCTGGTCCCTGGGCTTGTGGATGTGCTCCGACCTGCTCCACCGGCTGGGATGAGAGCGGGCAGGAGGGACCAGGGCCACGGGCTCCCCCCATTGCTTTTAGGTTTTGGTGTTGTCTCTTTAGGATCTTTTATCACCTCAGTCTTTCCCAGAGGTGTGAGCAAGCCATCGACTTTTCTCAGCAGTGAACATGATGGGCTTGGGGAGACAGAAAGAGCCTTGAAGGGAGGAGAAAAATCTTAAATCTCCTTTTTCTTATGCTGCATCCCCATCAAGCAGCTAATTGAGCTCCCAATAAAGAACCAGGGAGCTGCTGGACGCAGGGAGGATGTTTTCCCTCGGATCAGCCACGGGCAGATAAATCCTCCAAGGTCTGAAAAGCTTGGGGTAAATTAGATTAGACGCTTTCCTCTAGACGGTGAGGGGTACGTTTGGTGATAGCAAGGGGCGGCCCTGCGGCTCAGGAATGAACGACTGTGAGGGATATGTTTTTAAATGGTTTCCCAGCTGTAAGATGCACATAATTGTGGCTTTCCTTCATCTGGGAGACTTCAAGAGCGGATGGTTGATAAGGGTTCATACCAGCAAAGGCAGAAAAACACAAGCCAGGGTATCTGGTTTCAGTCTGCCCATACCCACAGCATTAGATCTGATTTTGGCCCTCTCTCCCCCCGCTGCATGCACACAATTATCTGAATTCCTTTCCCCGCTGCTTCCTCCCCTCTGAAGCCTTGCAGACTGGCCCTGTTGCCTTTTCCCTTGCTTGAGGGACAGCTGTGTGCTCAGGCTCTCTCCTTTCCCTGCCCATGGAGGGGTCTGTGCCACGGCCACAGGATCAGCACTTCCTAGAGGGCAGAAAGCAACCACGAGGATGGGAATTTATTCCCCATCCCCATCTTTTTATCCTTTTGTGGTGGGAAATGCCCTAAAAATCAAGGGACTTATGCTCCTTTGAGGTGTCATTACTTTGTGCCTCACTTTCCCCTTTGTGCCTCAGTTGCCTTAGTTTCCCCTTCGTGCCTCACTTCTGCTGCTCGTCTCTGGTCATGCTCAGACAGTGGTGCCCCAACCCCAGGGACTATTGCAGCAGCAAGTACAGGCTGGCTCCCCAGGTGGATGTGTGGGTAGCAAGGTAGTTGTGCTCAAGGACACAACCCAGGTGTTGGTGTCCCACCTCACATCACTGCCATCTCATTGTCTCCATCCCAGCACCCTAGGGAATGGCTTTTTCACCCTTCTCAGGGGTTGCCACAGGCTGGCTTTTCCCACGCAGGAGGACAAATGCTGACCTGCTCACAAAGGTCCTGCTGTTGCTAAGCAATACAGAGTTTTTCCTAAAAAGTTGCACTTTTGTGCCATCTAAATCACAAAAAGTGTTTTTCATTTCAAATATATGCTACTGTCCATTTTGGCTCTGGGGACAGCTGACAACTCCATAAGATAACTTGAGAATCTCCCTTTGGTACAGACCCAGCCACCACCTGCAGTGAATGCAGCTTTATGTACGCTGTATGGCAACAGCAGCTCCTTTCTTCCCTTGACTTTGAAAATATTTGAGCAAATATTAAATCATGCATAAACACAAACACAATATGTGCAGATGCAGTTTTCCCATCCTTTCATAGAATCACAGAATGGTTTGGGTTGGAAGGGACCTAAAAGCTCATCCAGTCCCAACCCCTGCCATGGACAGGGACACCTCCCACCAGACCAGGTTGCTCCAAGTCCCATCCAACCTGGCCTTGAACACTGCCACGGAGGGGCAGCCACAGCTTTTCTGGGCAACCTGGGCCAGGGTCTCACCACCCTCACAACAAAGAATTTCCCCCTAAGATCCAGTCTCAAAGTCCACTCTTTCAACTTAACACCATTCCCCTCGTCCTGTCACTCCATGCCCTTGTCAAAAGTCCCTCTTCAGCTTTCCTGGAGCCCCTTCAGGTACTGGAAAGTGCTCAAAGGTCTCTCCGGAGCCTTCTCTTCTCTATGCTGAATCACCCCAATAAAAGCCAAGCCAAAATAACTCCTTGTGCTTCCTGCCTTAGATCTGGTTCGTATGGCTCACAGAAACACTTCATAGTTGGAAGGCGATTTGGGGAGGCTCAGAACTATGTCAAAACAAACTTAATTTCCTCCAGGTCGAGGTGGGACGTTGCCTCTCAAGCCGGGCGATTTGCGTGCTTGCCTTTCAGCTTTCCACCCACTGCCATCCCAAGCCTCCAACACACAGCCATGGTGAAGCCTTCAGCATTTTGGAGCACGGCTGTTTTCCATTCTCCCTGTGCGCCAAAACAGCTGGACCATTTTTGCCTGGGCTGCAGAAAACAAAAACAACAAGAAAGAGGAATCACCACTGGGCAGGGAAAGTTTTCAGCTCAAACAGCGTAAGTTTTAGAAGGTTATGAGCAGATAAAAAAAATCATGGGATGCTGGAAGACCAAGCATACAGACCTGGCCATGGATATTATGATTGATACTTGCCATATGCTTTTTTAAAACAGTCGTTCCCAAGGCAGCTGGGAGCAATGGTCCCTGGATCACCACGCGCAGGAATGAGCAAGGCTAAGGGCTAGATTAGGAGTGTTTGGCTGTGAACATCTCATGTAGGGACCCTGCCCAAGATGATGACCACCCCCAGCAAGTTAGGGGATTTGTGTGCCCCCAGCAAGATCCTCCTGGGTGTTTCAGACCTCTGTGCTTCAAGCTGTCACATAGGTCTTAGTGGCAGCCCCCTTGGCTGGCAAATCTGGGGTTGAGCTGGGTAACAGGGATGGGGAGAGAGGAACATGGGATGTCCTCAGGAGCCCAGGTTGCCTGCTACGGGTTGCATCTACCCCATTGTCCCAGTAGCTGGGCAAGAAGGGGCTCTCATGGCGAGAAATAATCCAAAATCAGACTTTCTGGCCCAAGACGCCAAGATTTGTCTTCCTCTCCAGCTTGGCATTTCCTAATCTAAAAAAGAACAACCCGTTTTCTGGAGCTGCTTGCTTTGGCATTTCACTGATTCCCGCCAGCCCATGCTGACCTTTTCTCTCGGCAGGCACGGGGGCTGACACGTGCGCCCTCAAGTCACGCTTTGCATTGTTTGCTGTTGTTTTCCCTGTCCCGGTCCCCACGCCGTCGGGGCAGGACGCACGCAGCGCTGGTGCGGCAGCGGGCGGGCGTACCGGGGCCATGACATCATGCAATAACCCAACTAGCCACATTTATTTATTTTGAAAAATATTAAGGGCAGCTGCTAGTTAGCGCCGACTGAAGCGTTTTATTGATTTTTCTAAATCAGGAGCGTCCCCTTTTGTGTTGCAACCCAGCATTGCTCGAACCCAGAGGTTGGACTGTTCCAGAATAACTCACCCACGTCACATTTTCCACCTCTTTATACACACAGAGAGGGTCTCCAGCCCTGAAGGTACACACCTGCGTAACAACAACCAGAGAGGTCACTGCCTGACATGCTTGTTCTGCCTCATCTTGTGCAAGTGTTGTCTCAAAGCACACCCAACTCAAGAGGGGACTTCTCCTTCCCCATCCATGCTGTAACGTCCACGTAACATCTTACCAGCTGTTTTGCAGCACCAAGCACAATAAAGCCTTAATTATCAGTCAGGGTTAGTGGTAGCCTGAGCAGGCTTTTGTTTCCTTGTATTTATCCCTTCTGGTTATTCTGATTTTGAAATTATGAGTTTTTAGGTGGTGGCAATGGAGATCTCCAGCCGAGTTTGTGTGGTGCTTTCCCATGGGCTGGTTTAACACTCACTCCCTCAGTATGGGCTTGTTTCGCAGGGAGGAAGATCACAGACCTCTTCTGTTGCCCATGCCCAGCATTGCTGCCTGCTCTCTTTGTGTCCTACCTCCTCACGCCGGGTGGCCCCACTGGTCACCAGCCCACCTCATAGCAATCCCCATTCCAAACCAAAGCAGACTTTGAAGTTAACATCCTGGTAAAATGAATGTTATGGGGATGCTTAAAGAGCAGACACACTCTGGGGAGGAAGACTTCAAAGGAGACAAAATATGATGGCAGAGATGGTGCCCAGGGCATGGGACTACACGGACCCATGGGGAAACTAGTTGAGACCGCTGGGGCAGCCACTGTGGGGTCAGTGAAGAGTGTGCCCTCCCTTGTCGCTTATAAGAAATGTGTCACTGCAATTCAAACTCCATTCAGCAAGGATGCTCGTTTAGAAACCGCATCTGCTCCCCAGGGCAGCATCGTCAGCCCATGGGCAGTGTGACCCACACTGGCCCACCAAGTGGGGCTGGGGGCTCGGCTTTAGCCCACGCTGGTTTTTACTTCCCCAAGACGAAGGGAAAATGGGGAGGAAAGAGTCTATAAACTTCTCGGTGACTGCTGAAATCAGTCCCAGCTGGCACAGGGCAGGCAGCTGGTGTGTGCTGCACTACACCGATGCTTGCACCCCTCAACCCCTCCTTGCTGCCTGGCCCCAGTCCCAAACACAAGGCAAGAAGGTGGGCCAGCACCTTCCCTGGCAGGGATTTTGGCTGGCCAAAGCCCACGTGAAGGGAGAGAGTCTGAGCCCCAGGCATAGAACTATTTTTTTACATCTGCAACTTTAAAAGAAGTTGAAAAAGCATCCTTTAAAAAGCAAGCAAACAAAAACAAACAAAAAAACTACCCAAGACCCCCAAACTCAGATGGTGTTGCTGCATTTCATATTTCATTTACACTCTTGACCACGTTATGGAAATTAATTCAATCTCTTTGTAACCAAAGCCACCCTAATCCTATATAAGCAAGAACTTCAGGAACCTGTTGTAAAATTTTCTGCAACCCGGGCTCTGCTCTTGCTGTCACCTTACATCAAGCCTGCAGCTCTCGGCTCTTTGTTTCCATGCTGTGCTCTTGGGCTGAGGGTATCCTCCTTATGGGGCTGGGGAATGCTTCTAAAACAAAAGTAGAGCAGCAAGCCCTCAATTCGCTGTGTAGCAGAAAGTGCATTGGGTCTGCAATACAGCAGTGCATAACAACTATATTCTGTGTTACAGCCTACAGTTTCCAAGCATTTCTCTGAGCCTATGTTCAGCAAAGAGCTTCAGCCAGTCCAGAGGCTATAATCACTCATTGTTATAATACGCATTATGCCCTCCAGCTATACCTTGGAGAATGGCAAGGTGCCTTATGGGCACCAGTTGGTTAAGTCCCACACCCGCTGCAAGGGATGTGCTGCCATGTCCTAACCAGGGAAACTGAGGCACACACAGAGAAAGCAGTTACATCGCAAACCTGAGCTGGGATTAAAACTCAGCTCTGCAAGGTCTTGCTGTGCTACCACACCAGCTTAGTGCCAGGAAGAAACTCTACCCCCTGCCCATGAAATCCACTACAGGTTTTGCTGCTTCTTTTAAGAGTAAGTCCCATAGATCCATACCTCATCGTCCAGCTGCCATAGGAAACCTGCTGCCATTCCTGCAGGGTGGTGTGAGGAACCCTCCTTGGATCTGGCTTGGGGGACTGGAGCTGCAAAGTGCCACAGGAGCAGCTGCCAGCTGAGTGCCTTGGTGGGCTTTGACGAACGCCTTGCTGAGTCCCACTGGGATTAAAGGATCAGAAACATGAAGCAGGACCTTGGGAGGGACCATTAAAGCACAAAGTAGTTACGGAAAAGCTCTCTATAATTTCAGAGGGGATGGAGCCAGAAAGGCTGTGGTAACTCATTTCATAGCTCCTGGAGGCAAGTGGGATGATGATTCCCCTTTTGGTGTAGGATGAGTTGGGAGATCAGAGCCAGGCCTTCCGGGGGCCCGGGCAGAAGGCACTGGCTTTATGGGGACATTTCAATATGGGTTCTCCAGAAACAGGGAGCAGGAGGAAGCTGTCACCACAAAGGGACTGGCTGCAGTGGTGTAGAAATACTGGGTAGGAGAGGAGGAAAGACCAGCCTGCAGGGTTTTTGGGGTATTCTCCATCTTCCTCAGCCAGGAGCCAATCGCTCCTCCCCCTGCAAGACAAACTGTGAAGCGAGCAAGGACCAGGTTTGTGACATGAGGATCACAAGCAGTTTCAGAGTGGAATTCCTCCAATATACTTAGCCTTCTTTTAATCAAACTGAGAAGCCACTGAAGTCCCCTCACCTTATGAAGCTCCACAAGGATGATGTCAGGTTTTTACCGCAGTACTCATCCATTCAAGTGACCTGGAGGGGGTAGCTGAGGAGGAACAGGTTGGGTGCAGACACCTCATCCCTTCTCTGCCTGCAGTGGACATGTTTCCACACATCCTACCACCAAAGAGTGTCCCTCATGCAACAAGCAGATGGCCACCTCCTCCCATTAACATTTATGTGTTTGCAAAATTGCTGTTTAGAGCCAGATTTTCAAAAGCAGTCAGCATCCAACATCCCAAAGGACTAGAGAAGAAGAAACAGAAAGAGTAGGTCACACGGGGGGAGGTTCTCATCTTGGGCACTTCTTTCCATCTCTCGGCAGATTTGCTTTGTGAATGAGCAGGTTTTACTCTGATGTGGAACTCATATAGAATATGTAGTAAGAACAACCAGCAAAATGTTACATGACATGGACTGAAGCACAAGTACATGTCGAAACAGAGAGAATAATTGGCCTTCATGGCTGATAGAGCAGCTTCCTTTGGGTGACCTCTGTATCTGTAATATTGCCCCATCAGTGGAGATAGGCTGCTTTAATGGATAATCACAGAAAATAGCAGTGGAAATAGCCTACCAGTTCATCTGCTCCTGCCAGGGCTGGAAACCAGGCATTAGCCAAGTGATGGCTGAACAGCAGCCACATCTGCCTACCATCACTCTGGTCCTGGTGCCCTGTGTGGAATGAGGTAAACCCTGGGAGCAGGGGAGGGGACCTGGCAGAGCCATGCCAGAGCCCTGGGCACAGCAGCCCTGTGGTCCACAGGGTAGACCATGTTTGGTGCTCATTCACCTCCCTGTAACAGTCAAAACACCCTGTTAGCACTGAGCTGCTGTGAAATTCCCATTTTTCCAGTTGGCTGGAGCCAAAAGAGCTGCTGGAAACTAGAAATGACCATTGGAAATGAGATGCTGTGCTGCAGCAGCAGCCAGAGCAGGGTGTCTCACCCAGGGTTGCGGATCGCTGGCTTTGCTCCACGAGTAGCTTCGTGCTGACCTCTCCCGTCTCGGGTGGGATTTAAAAAATCAGTGGAAATAGATCAGCTCAGTATTGCTTTCTACCCATTTCCACCTTCTTTTACACAGCAGCCGGGTTCAGAGAAGCACAAGGCACAACAATTTGTCGCGTAGCTGGCAGTGACCATCTTCCACCCCTGGCCAGAGAAAATCAGGAAAAAAAAAAGAAACTGAGCTTAAAGGTTGCCCCCAGGCTCAAGTAGAAAAATTGCTCTATGGTATCTTCCTCCTCCTGGTACTTCATTTTCCTTTCCCGAGTCCATCCCTGGTGAGGGACGTGGCAATTCCAGCATTAAGGAAGGGCCAGCCTCTCGTCTCTCAGACGTGCACATACACAAACCACTGCACACACCAAGCAGTTAAGCTTTCCTAAATGGTCCTGGGCAGCCTGTCAAGTCCTGAGCTCGTCTGCAGAATGTGGTTGTAATTAGATAATTAATAACTTTGAGAAGGAAAGGAAAGGAAATAAGCTAAATGGAAGCTTTCCTCAGTGGGAGGAAATAATTATATCTGCTTTTTGATATATGAGCTGAAGTGGCTTTCTGAAGGCAGAAACAGCATCTCGCCTGCAAGGCCATCCCTCCCCCAAATTAGATAGGATCTCCCCTGGGCACTGCTGGGTCACAGAGTTTGTCCCACCAGCCCACAAATGAGCAGCAGCAGGTTGCTGCAGATGAGAGCAAACCCCACAGGTGACAGGGCTCCCTGCTGCATCTGCTCACATCCCGATAAAGGGGCAGAGGGGAGATGGATATGCAGGGCTGGGTGACCAGGAACCGCATGGAAAACAGGGGTTAACACAACATTCCTGGGGGCTGGAGACATTGCTGTCAGCCTATGGACTCTTGGGGGGAGGCCTATGGATTTATCGTTTCACAGTACAATGAAAAAAAATCCTGTGACATTACCAGACTCTGAACTTAGGCTGTACATCCAAAAGTCAAAGGAATTGTTAAATTTAGGTTCATTTTTTGGATTGTTTTTGGATCTGCTTAGATGTTGCATAAATATGTTACCCCAGATGGAAAGAAAACATCCGTATCCAGCAGAGTTTGTCTGATTCTGCAGGAGGAGCTGAGAGTCGCTGTGGGTGGGGTCTCTAAAGCCCATCTTGGGTGCCTGAGCATCCCATCTTATCATTTCACTTGCTTCAGGGGTGGTGAGGGCTGCTCCTGCTGCACTGGACCTTGCCCAGCTACTGGATTAACCACGTGCCTCCACGCTGCTGGGACCAGGAACAGCTTCAACACGTGGTTGAAATCAAGGTGGTTGAACCACAGCCTTGATTTTAGAAGAAAAGAACTTATGAGACAACATATCTCAGAAAGATGTCCTGTATTTGGTGTATTTATTTTTCTTTTTTTTTCTTCTCTCCAGACTGTCCAGTGTCTGAGACTGAAGTGGAATTGGGATGTATCCAAGTTTGTAGCTTCTGAAACCTTAACAACCTCAAGTAAACTGGTCCAAAAGACCCCTCTTGACCTCCCTCGCTCTGAACTCTTGCGGAGCACTTAGACTGAGCAGAAAATAGCACCAAAGCTAATGGTCTGAACCTTTGCAACATCTCTTCCCAAGCGACTGACCAAAGAGAAAAGAGAAGCAACATTCCTGGCTGTTCGTTGTTGTTGGGTTTTGTGTCTGTTTGTCTGTGCCTTTGGTTTTCTTTTTTTTTTTTTTTTTCCGAAAAATCTTCATTCAGGAATACATTTATGAGACACCTTTGGGTTTGGATTTTAGTTCCTCTTAGTTGTATTCTTTTTTTTTCTTCTATTTTTTTTTTTAAATTCAGAACCTGATTTCTTGTACAGTAATGTTAAAACTGGACCAAGGCTCTCAGAAAAAGAAAAAAAAAAAAAAAAAAAAAAAAAAAAAAAAACCCCACCATGTCCCCAGCTCCCTGCATGATTTGTTTCAAGTACAGCCTGGATTACAGACTGCCCTCCACACTCCACTGCCTCTTCCTTATTGCTCCGTGATTTGCTACCGCTCATCCCCTCCTCCCCCCTTTTTTTTTTTCATTTTCTGTTCCAGTGTATATGTTGCTTATTTGTTTTATTTATTGAGATATTTTTAACGAGCTAAGAGACTGCAATGTCGCTGTGTATACTGCTTCTCTTGCCAATAAAAATAAAGATGTCATGCAGCTATCAGGGGTACGAGATTTACATTCTTGACCGCACAGCTCCAAGCAGAAGCTGAGCCACTTCCTTGCACCCTGCAATATTTCAACACTCACCAATTTGGTTAAAAGCTGTTTCCCAGGTAGTGGGTGATGTGGTGCAGAAGGTACCAGCATCACTTGTCTGGGCTGATGTCTGCCTGCATATACCAAGGGTAGTTGGTTATTTGCTGGCACCCCAGCTAAGGAGGTTTGCTCGGGCTGGAAATGCTGCAGCAGGGATATGCACCTTCTGCTGTCAACAGAGCCCTTTATTAAGCAAAATGCAACATATCTCGGTGCGCATCAGACCCACTGGTCTGCAGGCTTGCCTTCAGCTAGAGTAACAACAAGTTATAGAGTCACCGTCCCTGGAGGTGTTTAAGAGACATCTGGATGCGGCACTGGGTGATGTGGGTTAGTGGTGATGTAGGTAGGAGTTGGACTGGATGATCTTGAAGGTCTCTTCCAACCTCAATGATTCTATGATTCTATGATTCCATCATGTTTACTGGTGGAAATGTTGAGGGCAAGAATTTCTGAAAGAGAAGAAGGGCTGCATGCTGCCCTGCAAGGTGCTGCAGGAACACACAGAGATGGAAAACTGTGTCCATGATCCAGAGAGGCCTTTGCATATTGTGCCCAGAAGAGATGCATAACCCACAAAGGCTGGTTGCACTACAGAAGTGGTCACACAGAGTCAATGATCAGCTCCTCCTTCCTATGTACCTTCCACCCTGTGAACAAACACTGATGGGCTTTGCTAGTGCTCACTAACCTTCCTCTGCCGCCTTGCAGAGCCCCGTCAGACCCTCGGTCATACACATGCTGAAGCCAGGTTTCAATTTCCAGGTCATAAATAACATGTTTAAAAATAATTCGTCCTGAAAAAAATAACAAAAAATAATTATCCTGTAAAGAACGGTTGCGATGGATCTGGAAACGTGGGGCCAAATTATCCCAAATGACCTTTTGTTCTCCCAGCTTTTCCCTGCTGGATTAACGACAGTGCTGGTTAGCTTGAGAGCATCTGGACTGCAACGCCGAGGTGACAGAGAGAGATTGATTAAAGGGCCGGTCTCTGCTGGGATTATCACTGCGACTTTGCAAAGCAAGAGGCAACACAGATCTTGGTCAGATCTGCTCAGAAATTGGCAGGGAGTGGTGTCTTGGGGGGAGGAAGAAAAGATGAAGGATAATTGACTATGGGGACAAAAAAAAAGCAGTAACACTGTGGTGTTTAGAGCCATTAAAAAATAAATTGTGTCATTCCATCTAAACCAGCTTCAGAGAAAATACATTTTAACATGCCGAATCAAGAACACGCATGCGTGTATCAAATGCATTAGCTGCCTGATAGGTTTCAGGGCTTGAATGTCAAATGTTTATTTTAAAACAAGTGCAGTTGCATAGAGTAAAAGACATCAAATCCATTAGAAGCTCTTGCTTTCTTAAAAATAAATAACATCTCAGTCTGAGCTTTTGGTACCAGCAGAGCCAAAAATACCACATAGGGAGGTGTGTTTAACACGCAATGCAGCATGTCATGCAGCAAATAGGATGTTTTTTTTCCCAGGGATGTGCATGTTTGTGTGTTAGTTTCTACAATTTTGTGAATGTTTAATGATGCTCCAGATCATGCCAAACTGATTTCACCACAAGGAGTGACATTTTTCCAAGCATGGGCACCCGAATCCAGCTTCAGCCTTATTAGATGGCTTGTCAGAAGAGCCTGCTTTGCTGCTCCACTCTCCCAAGATGTGACCAGGATCAGGAGGAGGTGGTCAGGCTTGCTCAAGGTCAGATGTGTGCAGCTATAACCATGTCACCATAGCTGCCACATGCCTTCCTTAATACTACAAAGGGTCAAGGCTGTTGAACGCCTTGCTCCAGAGCCATGCATTTAAGGACCTGTCATGATAGATCAGGTATTTGGTAGATCAAAACATTTGGTTTCTTTTTGGCCAGAACTGGACACCTCCCACCACACCAGGTTGCTCCAAGCCCCATCCAACCTGGCCTTCAACACTGCCAGGGAGGAGCAGCTACAGCTTCTCTGGGCACCCTGGGCCAGGGTCTCACCACCCTCACAGCAAAGAATTTCTTCCTCACGTCCAATCTTAATCTCTCCTCTGTCAGTGTGAAACCATGCTCCCTCATCCTATCACTCCATGCCCTTGCAAAAAGTGATATGCCACAACCTTTCTTCTTCAGGCAGAAAAAGTAGTAACCATAAAACTGGTCAGAAAACAGCCAGGCCATGGAGCTCAGGCACGTGGTCTCAGTTCCCGAGGGGAGAACTGAGGCTATCAAAGACTCCAGAAAGTCTTGACAATTTGAGAGCTGTAAACTCGCCGGATAACAGATTTTTAACAGAAAACACATTTAATTGAAGAGAAGAGAGATGTGCGTTCCAATCAGCTGCTGAAAAGGGTTTTCATCTTGTGAGAGTTCATCTTGCATGAGCTGCAGCCCATAGCCAGCGATGTGGGACAGTTAAGAAGAAGCCGGAGTAAAGGTAAACGCCAGATCCTAAAACTGTGACTGTGTCATCATGCACAGGGTATTACATAGATATATTTACTTTTCTTTTTCATAAGTAGGGGTTTTCAATAGTGTTTATCATACTATTCACCCCAATTCCCAAGGTGATTGAATTTGTCCTTCCCAACCCCACCACTGCACATAACCCCAGGGCCCTGTGAAAGATGAAGAGATTTGGCCCTTTTTATTGTGCAAAAGAGAATTAAACAAAAAAAACCCCTCAATGAAGCAAGCTGAGCCACTGGCAATTGCTCACTACAGCAGGGTTGCTCCTCTGTGGGAGCACACATGCAGAGCCTGGCTAAATATCCACCCTGGACTGTTTGGTCTCTGTGGACAGGGAAGGCTGCAGAAGGCACCCAGCTATTCTGTGCAGGGATCCGACTGAAAACAAAGCAAAATATTGATGGGAAAGGAGCCAAACACTAAGGTGGTGATGTAAAGCATGCTGATTTATTTTGCTTGTTTTGCTTTTACTCAGTCCCGGCTCAGCTAAGCATCACCAAACCCCTCATTTTCAACAGGGAAAAACATCTTCAGCTGCAACTCACATTTTCAGCTAGAGTCTTTGACACAGACCAAATGAAAAAAATATGTACAAAAACCCAACCAACAAATCCAACCCCCTTGGGATCTTTTTTCTCCCTGGCCTCCACCAAGGCCACCCTGTTTTCATGCAGCTGGGGAATGCTGACAGCAATGAGGGATTGAGGAAAGGGGGAGCACGGACAATTTTTCCCAGGGATGCTTGTAAATTTGGAGTCCTCACTTGGCTGGGACCACCCAAGCACCGTTTCTGGGACAGCAAATGCAGCCCCCCTCAAAGGGTGACTGCAAACAGAGGTCTGTATTGGTTAGCATCATCTTGGCACTGAGACCTCAGCTATGGGAGCTTGCATCCCATCCAAACCTGGGAGAGGAGGGAGCCCGTGAGCCTTCAGGGTACCCATATACAGTCAGCTGCATAATCAGGGTAAGGATACCTCCTCTATTTACTGCTGTTCTGAGGCATATCACCTGGCCAAGCTTGAGGAGCAAAGCATTGCAGGTGCTCATCCCCTGCATGGCACAACTCCCATTCCAGTCAGTACGTGGCCTCCATCAGCACTGCCTAGCTTTGCTCACAGTACTTTGAATGAGGGCTCTGTTCATTGCTGGATTCAACCAAACATGGATCTCAAAAACCACAGATGACTTCTGGATGCTTCAACATTTGAGATCCCTTTCAAAGTACTCACTGAGAGGAGAGCTTACACTTAGAGATACCAAGAAGCCATCCTACCACCTCAAGACAGCTTCACCAGTGTTCCCCTGAGGCTCTGCGCTGAGATCACCTGGCTGGCCAACACGAGTGGTGGTTTGGAGGAGCAGAATCTTCCTTTGGGGTCCTCCTTCATCTTCATCAGGTAGACAAAACCTGTCCCAGCAGCAGCTTCAGCAGCAGATGGACTGTTGGAAGCCATGAAAAGCAAAAGGAGAGGTTCAAGCACAGCAGAAGGTCCAGTTCCACAACCCATCTCTTCATCACTCAGGCACACTCTCTTCACACTGCATTAAAAATAAGGAATTTATGCCTCATCTTTAACCCTTTCTCCCACTTCCAGCACCAAACCTGTAGCTATAAGCTAGTCACCTAAACCCCAATAAGAAGAAAACACCATACATTACCAGCATTTTACCCATGTTTCAATGGAAAAATTCAAGCTGATGTAGATTTTTCAGCTGTATCTTGATGCTTTTTGTGGTTTCGATGCCATTCCACTCGCCTTTGTAGTCTCAGAATTTGTTTTGAGCGTGGTAAAGTGCACTCGGCCCTTTTATGATTTCCTGTCTTGTCGCAGAGCCCTGTGCTGAAAGGCTTTAGTTGCCTCCTAAATCTTTTTCCAGAACTCTCCTGTCACTTTAAATATTGGCCAGCATTTTGTTAGCTTCAAGACTTTGAAATAATATCAAAGTAAACCTCAAAGGAAAATAACGCAGTAAAGAGTCAGGTCGGAGCTTAATTCATATTTAAATAAAGATCTTTCACTTCAGCTTGGGTTACTGTGTAAAATGACTGGGAGCAAATGGAGCTTTTAAAGGCCATATTCCCCCGGGGGTCTATTTTAAAATGAGCAGTGAGCCTACCAGGAGACAAATGAAATTGACTTCCCATGAAAAATTCCCTAGAAGAAAAAAATTTGAAGTTCTCCAGAATCAAGATGGACTTTTTCCTCTCTCCCCTCCTGAACTGTGACCCCGGAGGACGTTTGCAGATACTGCTCTCTCCCCACAGGCAGGCAGGATGCTTGTGAAAGTCTTTGCATAAAGAGACAAGGTGCCAAGGACTGATTTGCAAGTCAAACCAACTTTTTCTTGTTCTCATTTTGTTTTTTCTGGGGTGAACTGCACATTTTTCTGAGATGAGCGCAGGAGGTATCCCCCTCTCCCCCTCCCAAAATGCTGGTTTTCAGGAAAAAAAAGAAGGAACTAGGGGCTGGTTTCCCACAAACCTCAGCACCTGACAAGGATTTGCAGGAGGCTGTAAAAGCAGATTTGAGAGCTGACTGCCCAGCACAGGTATGTTTGCAAGAGCAGCCAAGCACACAGCTCTCCTTGACTTTATCTGGGGATCTCCTTTGAAATTTCCCTTTAAGCTTTGTATCCTGCTGCAACACAGAGCAGGAGTGGTGATGGATTTAGCCTTCCACGCACCCTCTGCCTCTATTTCTTGTTTCCTATTCAAGCCCCGGGAACAGTGGACGGGAGGGACGTCTTTTGCTAACGCCAGCAACTCCAGATCTGCCAAAACCCCAAACAAAGGCTGTGAGAAAAATATTTCTGCAGGAAGCATTTGCTGAAACATGATTCATTTCTTTAAGATAAGTCAGATTTCCCCCAGCCAACACTTACAAAAGGGTTAGCCTCCCTTATCCATACTCCAGCCTGGACGATGAGCAGGGATGGAACATGTGCTTCCAGTGCAGCCTCTGCAGTGCTGGCCTGCTCGATGGCATGGCACGCCAGCGTAAACTTATTGGTGATACAGGTGGGGGTTGGACTGGATGATCTTGAAGGTGTCTTCCAACCTCAATGATTCTACGATTCTATGATTCGAAAGTTGCTCTCATGCAAGGCAACTCGAGGCTGGGGGCTCACACAGTTTGCTCTGGGTTTTTTCTTATTGTCAGCGTTGTGTCCCCACCGCCACAACAAGTCATGCTGTTGAAGGGGACTCTCCCCCTCCAGCTTCATGCCACCACTTCAAGCAGCATTGTTTTCCACCCAACTCTGACATCCCTGCTTTGGTTGCTGTGGCTTTTTCACCAGCTACTAGAAACAATGGGCTCTGTGGGTCATTTGCAGTTCATCACGTCTTTGAGTTGTCCGGGCAGTTATTTGAAAAAACCATTCCTGCTTCGCACGTGGCCGCAAGATACATAATGAAATTTCCTAACATCCCTTAGTTCTGAAACCTCTTTCAAGAGCGGCCTGCCAGACTGCAGCTTGCGTTCCCAAATTAGTGATCGGGTGGAAACTCAGCAGGAACAGGGCGAGGGACCAGCTGGCATGGTCCTGGTGATGTGTGAGGCAGCGGCTTGCACAGCCCTCTGGGACATGGGGACTTGTGCCAGCTTCCCCTGGCCCGACGGGGTCTGGTTCCAGGGCTCGGCCCCGGCACCTGCACCGCTGTTTTTTGACCCTGACCTCTCTCCTTCTGACAGCCTTTGACTTCCTCACTCATGGCATGAGGAGCTGGGGAGCATCTTCCTCCTCCTCGCCCCTTGGGGTGCTCGGCAGAGGCAGGGATCTGCATGGGCTGCTCCATCCAAGTGGCAGGCAGGGCAAGTCCTGGCGGGGTGAAGGACCCACAACACAGGGCAAGGAGTTCCATGGGCACAGCCCCTCTTGCCACACTGGTGTGGCTCATGCCAAAGCTGGCAGATCCCACCCACAGGGCCAGCAACACATCTACCCTACTCAAGCATGAGCCTGGGCAACTTCAGCCGCTCTTTAGCCACAACATCCATCCTAGATGAGGACTCTGACCTCCATATTTGCTCTTTTTTTTCTCGATTGCTTTCCCCTGGACACCTCCATACTGCCCCACTGGTCTCCACCAGACTGTTTCCTCAGCTTCCTCTATGCAACGGTGACAATCATAATCAGCGCCTGTTGAGCTCCATGGCCACCACTCTGCTCCACCAATGCTACCTTCCCTCCAACAGAAACATGGGCACCGATGCTCCTGGAGAGCATAAGGATGTCTGACCTCAGCCAGCTCCTTTCAGTTCAGTAGGAGTGATACAAGCCAAGAAGATACGGTCTCCTGGCGGCCTTATGGCATCCCAAGCACCCCAGCCAGGATGCCAGGAGAGACGCTGCTGGGAGAGGGGACAGGCGAGCACAAGGGATACTGTTTGCTGCTCTATCCCAAAGAAGGGTGGCCATGGGAAGTTAATTTTCTTCCAAATATTTTTCTTTTTACCCTAGGGATACATGAAGTCAGAGGAGTTGCCTGGAGAGATGATTGCATGAGTTATTACCTGGCTCTCTCTCTCTGCAGGCAGGTCTCCCCTCAACCCCTTGCTCAGCAGCAACAGGGCTGTATCATCACTGTCAGCTGCATCCAGGAATGGTGCCCTTAAAGCTCATCCAGTGCCAACCCCTGCCACGGGCAGGGACACCTCCCACCAGACCAGGTTGCTCCAAGTCCCATCCAACCCGGCCTTGAACACTGCCAGAGAGGGGCAGCCACAGCTCCTCTGGGCAACCTATTCCAAGTGTTGTTCTCAGGTTATGGTTTCATTTGTGCTGAACTCTGCTTCTCCACACTGGGACTTAGTACTCCCTGTGTAAGCCCATACTTGTTAATGTTGTTGAATTAAATCAACATTTTTGTTGCAAACATGGCAGGAATAATGTGTTCGACTAAAGGAGTAAGAAGATATTTTATGCTACTATAAACTGCCCTTTCCCACCAGTCCTTTGCAAGACATTTCTCAAAATGTCCATCAGACCAGCAGAGCTCACACTTTGCATGCCTCTGCAACCATATGAGATGTATGGGACCAAAGCCATCGCTGGTGGACTTGGCAGTGCTGGGTTAACTGCTGGACCTGATGATCTGAAAGGTCTTTTCCAACCAAAATGATTTTCTTATTCTATGATTCTATGTGCCCCTGCCCTAGCCTCCAGCTCCCATCCTGTGCAACATGGTGCAGGGGGTCTTCTCTGACTACATCCCCCCATTCCTCACGATGGATGAAGGGGGATAGGCAAGTAAGAGCAGAACACATAAAGGCTAAAGCTCTCTGCAAGGCAGCTGCAGCACACACATCCCCAGCCCAGTTAGGGGCAGCAACTCCAGGCAGGATGGGGGGGAGTCCGGCCCCAGCCCCACAGCACAGCATGGACTGGGAATGACTACCTCTGGTACAGCTCTACTGGGCTGTAATCAGATCTTACCCCACCGAACCTCATGCTGTGACATGTTTATTTGACCAGACCCTTTCCCCTTCATTAGTACTGGGGTCAGGAGAAGCCAAAGGTCAGGCTCGAAGCCGATGATTTCACTTCTAAACAAAACCATCGCCCCCCTCTACTTTCCTCCTCAAAGAGCTTGGCTCATAAATTTTCATTTAGTACCACCACGCTGACTTATCACCCCCTCACATTCTCTTTAACAAGAGGGATATTTTATTCCCCAAAAACAGAGGGCAGTTCCTTGTTACCTCAAGTCCCAAGCTATTTGGGAAGCCTTGGCCACTACCCTGCCCTGTGCTTCAATTTACACAGTGCCAGTCAAGACTGCTAGAAAAATAGAGGTGGCAGAGAGTGGACCCTGATGGCTGTCTCATTGCCCAGGTTTAATGGCTCTGCTACCCGTGTTCCCACAGCATCAGCACCCTGTTAGACATCCCGGGGGCTGGAAAGTGCAAAACCAAGCTCCACTGTCAGAAATGCATGTGCTTGCTTCTCTTTGAAGAGAAAACAAGGAAAAAACAGAAAATGCATCTGGCTTCCAGGGTTTTTTTTCATATCCTAGAGTCCTGCTAAAGCTTGGTGTCAAAGAGCAAACCAAACCGCATGAGCCAAAGTTCAAAGCATCTGTGTTTCTCCTTGGGAAATCGCACGTCCCAGGGAGAAACGGCACTGGCTGCAAAGCCCCTCTCCCCTCTGCTGCCATGGGCAGCTCTGAGTCTCTCACAAGATTCAGCCTTTCTATTGCTTTACAAATCCTGAACTCTTATTTCACTTTTGCAGACTTCCCAGCAGTGACGGTTCTTGGTGCTTCCTTGTTTAACAGCATCCTTCTGCTTTGAGGGCAGTTTCGGAGCTCAGCAGGCATGGGAAAAGAAACTGGCTCCTACCATGCAAGGAGGAGGTGGTTTAGATAGCCAGTTTCAGAAGAGGTTTAGGGATTTGGGTGCTCAAATCCTGCTGAAAGCAAGGAGCTGCTTTTCACAGCTGCTTGTGAAAAGCCCACTGGGACAACGTGACCCATCCTGGAGCTGCAGGTTCACATCCCACAGGGGATGTCATCATTTAAAAACATGTTTGGTGGTTTCATCCGAGTGTCAGCTCCCATTGACCACAGGACAGTTCAAAACCAGCAGGTGACTTCTGAGCTGTGGGATTGGACTCCTCTAAAGTCTCCCGACAGTTTCAGGCTAGACACCTTCCTGCGTCCATCCGGCCAGAGACCAAACTGTTGTGAATGACTACTCAGCAGTTGCTGCAATCCCTGCATTGCCCTGGTGAGACATGATCAACATGAACAAGGTGAGACTTCATAATCAACATGAACAACTTTGAACTTGATAATCTTAAAAGTTTTTTCCAATAAAAACAGTTCTAAGTTCCCACCACAACCAATGATGAATTTGCTAACAATAATATCTATAAATCCCTGCCAACTAGGAGTAAAGGTGTGCATCTCCCACCCAACACAAGTGGTGAGGGTCATACCCAGTTCAGCCAGCTCTGCTTTTCCAGCCCATTCAGCCAGGGTTGTTAAGGAAAGTTTCCCCTAAGTTGGCTTCACCCCCCCTGCCCCAGCCTAGCTCAGTGTGAAGGATAGTGCCTGTGGGTTGGTGCCATCGTGTGGATATAGCAGCAATGAAGAGGAGGAAGAGGAGGAGAGGCAGGAGGAAGAAAGCTGGGAAAAGGACAAATTTGGTGTTGTCCAAGTCAGAGTCTAAGCCTAGTTCCCTCCTAGTGATACCGATGGGCCTAAGTGGGACCGTGCTGCTTCCTCTGACAGGTTGAATAAATATAGTAACAGTAAAAGCACACGCCACCTGCATCTTATCTACCCTTCAGCATCTCCAGGTGCTGACAGCAAATCTTCAGGAAGAGTTTTCCCAGATGATGCCCTAACGAAAGAAGCAGCAGCTGAGATTAAGATCTCTGTCACACTTGAAAGGCTCAGGAGCTGAAATGAAGCTGTGAGCGATACTCACTCCACCCTACTCAGGCTTTCACGTTTAGAAACGGGGCTGGAACACACTAACACATGTACCATCCACTCCAGGATCTCCAGGACTGTCTGCTCTACCAACACAAACACACTCTTGAATCTGAAAAAAATCAGGCTGTGGATTTTGGCTAGTGGCAGAGGGTGGGTTTCTCTGCTCTGGGCTTGCATCCTGTCCTGGAAGTCACACAGTCCCCAGCCTCCAACTCTCTTGCAAAGCTGAAAACCAATCCCAGCCCAGGATAAAAATAAAGGATCCTTGGAGGCCTGTCACTCTGGGGTCAACTGACACAGTGGATGTGCAATCAAGCTCCTTCATGTAATTTTTCCACCGCCTTTTACGGGCTGGATCTGAAACGAAGCCAAATGACGAGCAGGGGGGATAACGAATCATGAGCCTGGGGTTTCCTTCATACAGTCAAAATCCCAAGCCAAATCCTGCTGGCTGGGATGTTCCTATTATCTTTGAGAATAGAGCACTGAACTCTGATGAGCTCCTTCCAAAACCCTGTCCGCTGCAATGGAGAGAAACCTGCCCCAACTCAACGCTCCACTCCTGCCGGGTTAAGGAGCAGGGATGAGCTGGGTTCCCACAAGAAGGGGTGGAAGTCTGTGAGGACCCAGTCCAGGCACTGCTCAGGCTCCTCTCTTCAGAGGAGGCAGCCGTGTCTCTGTATCGACCTCTGCACCTCCCACACACACGCTATGCCTGTTCACCCTTGTCATGTTTTTGGCTCCCCTCAAGTTCACACTGCCAAGGTCTTTGCAGAGCACTCATAGGATTGGAGCAGAGTGACTTCCCACTCACAGTCGCACTGCCTCTGCCAGGATGGCTCTGGAGGAGCTCTAGATCTTGGCTCTGGAAGTTCTGGCCATTGGGGACCTCCTTGGATGAGGTAGGAGGGACACGCAGGTGGTCAGCACTCAACCCTGAGTGCTTGAACAACCCACACTTGCATGGTGCTGGTTGTCATGGGTGGGACCACCAGCTTGTAGGTGCAGGTGGGATCTTATTTGGCGGCCCACCAGGGCGCATCCGTCCCTAGCTAGCTGGCGCTCCATTCCAGCTGGGTTTTGCAGCATGTAGATGACTGCATTCAAGATTCATTAATGACCTAACCCCACATTGCTGTTTCAGATTAAATTGTTCCCAATGCTATGCATTGTTATTTGGGAAATGTACGAATTTTTCCCATATGTCTTTGACCTATAAAACGAATATCCTTCAAAACGGAAAGGTTATTGCCAACTACGACGTGTTTTCATTTCTCATCTTTAAGTACATTTCATGGTTTGCCAAAACTTTTTAGGAGGTTGAAACTGAAGGCCTTGACTCAGGAAAGCTCTTCAAACATGTGCCAAATAGGACTTGCGCGCACACTTGCATCTAAGCACATGCTACAGGCCTGTGCTGGACTGAGATGTTTTCCCAAATTGGTGCCAAAACCCATCTTCATTAACTCCTAGACTCTCAGATGCTGTCCCTGGCTTTATTGACAATCACCTAAAAAAAAATTTGGCTTACAGATGTGCAGCTCCTAGATTGCAGAGAGCAGTTAATTATTTGGGGATTGCTGGCTGGGGCTTTGGGAAGCCATAAAAAGGCAGAGTAAGTAAAGGTGGGTGATATTTTTTAAATGGATATTTTTAAAACCACAACAATTTGCAGAAATTTCACGGAGTGGTTGGTTTTAACAGCAACAAAATGTGGCAAAAAATCAGGATGGCATATTTTGGGAGTCTCTAAATCAAAGCTCTGAAAGGACTTTGATTTGAAAATTCTTTTTTTTTTTAAGATAGAAAATAGTCAGTGTCCAAGTAAAACATTTAATTTCAGGCTGACTGAAACTGACAAAGAATATATGAGGTTTATTTTTATTATTTTGGTTAGCCAGAAATCCTCAACATTTCATTTTTTCAGTTCATCTCAAATTAGTATTTTGACTTTTTGAAGTTTCTCTAATAGAAAAGCCAGTGCTCATATGTCTATATATATATTGTGAGAACCAAAACCAGAGCTGTGTAAGTGAAGAGGGAATGCAAAAGTCCAAATCCGAAGTTAGTCTTTAAGGACTTGCCAGTCATCCAGGAGGAATTCAAGCTATGGCAGATACTATGGGTACCAAAGGACAAGGGAATCTGTACTCTGCTTCCAGGAATGAAATATTTCATCAATGAAAAATACTGGATGGAGACCAACACCCACGCCTCCCCCAGCCCCGAGCTTTCAGCATTCCTACCTGTGCTGCTAAATCCCCAAATCAAGCCTCTTCTAGAGCATGCCTTTTATCTCAGCAGCATGACACTGCAGGAAAACAAGCCCTATATTCTGCTTCCACACATTTCTAACATAGCTACTGCGTTCACCCTCACAGGAGATGTCTGAGGTGGGTAATGGATAAGTGTAGCTTCCCTCTTGTAAGAAGTTGTCTGCATTTTTGAGGCAAGGTTTCCAGTCCAAAACATCAGATGACCATAGCAAGGCTTTGCCTGCCCTTTCCAGCTCCAGACAGCAGGCAGAGACGTGTGTTTAGTTAATGACCATGTGCAACTTGCCCCATCACAGGACCTTAGGAAAGGTTGCCAGGACGTAAGATGCAGGACCCTGTAGTCCAAAGCAATCCTCTCAGCAGGAGCGTGGTGCAGTGCACAGACCGAGCAAAGCAGTGGTGACAGCTCAGGAGAAGCTGATGCTGGACTTCGTGTGAATTAAACCTAAAGTTTTTATCTCAGCAAGATAGGGGTCAAGCAAACTCATTCGGTGAGCACCACCACCAGATCTGCCCCCCCCCCTTCCTCAGACTGGTCCAAACACACAGCTTCATAGAATCATAGAATCCCAGACTGGTTTGGGTTGGAAGGACCTTAAAATTTATCCAGTCCCAACCCCTGCCATGGGCAGGGACACCTCCCACCAGACCAGGTTGCTTCCAGCCCCATCCAATCTGGCCTTGAACACTGCCAGAAAGGAGCAGCCACAGCTTCTTTGGGCAACCTGGGACAGTGTCTCACCAGCTGCACAGCAAAGAACTTCTTCCTAAGATCCAGTCTAAATCTACCTTCCTTCAAGACTGCTTTAAGAGACACCGGCACCACCACCACTGAGCATCCCACCTCTGAGTCCAGGCTGAGCAGGTTGGAGAGGTGGGATTCTTTGCCAACCTGCATCCCCAGGCAGCTCTTTGGAGATGGTCTTCACCAAGCACAGAGATCATATCAGCAAAACAATTGGAGCTTTTCTACCTATATGGCTATTATACAACATGATGGCCAACAGAGAGGGGAAAAATGCCTAAATCACAATTTTTTGATCCTTAAAAAGTTTGGTCACTCCTGAAATGAATTAAAAATGAAGAGGCTTTAACAGGGAGTTGAAAGAAGCAGTAGGGTGGATCACTTGTTTTTATTCCTATTGTCAAGTGGTAAAATTGTTCTCTTATTTAAGATGTCAAAAGCCTGTGAAGCAAACAAAGCCCAAAGTGCCAACTTCCCAACACCGGACCACAGCAACACATTCATGGACACAAGGAAACAGGCTGCAGAACTTGGACCAAAAAAAAAAAATCAGCCTCCCTGAGAAGGGCTCTGCCAAAGCTAAGGGGAAAGAGGTTACGAGCATTTGTGGGAAACAGTGCAAAAAGGGAAGGATAAAAGAGAAAAGAAAAAAAAAAAGAAGAGGAAAGAGCCGAGGGAGAGAGGACTGGGGCTAGGGCTGTGCCAGTCAGGAGGGATTTGGCCGGATGATGGTTTTGCTGCATTTAAAAGTGTAAGATACACTTTGATTAATTCTGGTAGACTACACCAAAGTCATACTTGCAATTCCCAGTGCGCTAATAGCGGAGAAGAGGCGGACAGTGACTCATGTTGGAAACTGCCCAACTTCCAAAGGGGGAAAAATAAAAAAAAAAAAGAGGAATCTCAGTGCTCAGGCAACCACGAAAGTCCCTGGACCCGTGCTGGGAGAAAGGTCAGGGCAGGCACGGCTGTGGGGAAGAAGCACCGGCCGGGCTCTTCCCGAGGAGGGCTGGTGGAGGACCCCCAGCCAGGAGGATGAAGAGATGGGGAGAGGTGGTGGTACTTAGCTGTGGGGTGCCTCTCTGGGGCTGGGTTTGCCTCAGCACCTCCCTGTCCATGTAGCCAGGACAGATTCCTGTCACCTGGAGGCAAGGAAGCTGCCATCCCAGCAGAGCTGCCCATGGGAAGACATCAGTGAGGTCTGCTCTGGGTAGGACGTTTCTCCTCCCTGACACCCAAAAAACCCCTCTGCCAGGTGATGAAACACAAATGGGCAGAAGTTGGGGGATTGCTACATGCCCCTGCCTCTACCAGCACCCTGTCACCAAGCCAGGGTGCTGCTTGGCTTTCAAAGCCAACCCCAGCTGAACTGCTGCAGCCATGGTCTCACAGAGACGCAGATGGAGCTCACCGGCTCTGGGTTGCATGAAGGCTGGATCTGATGGGTCACAGAGGGAAAAACAAAGTCACAGACCCCACGTTAAGCCTCAGGCATCCCAGCTTAGCTCCTGCATGGTGAGGAGCTCCCTCCCCTCCGTTCATGCAATATTTAGCAACAAGGAGATGCACACACACATACACAGATGTTTGCTCAGCAATGATTACTGCCAGCTCTGAAACATCTCTCGGGGCAACAGGGGAGAAACTAAGGGGGGTCCTTGCCTGATATTTATTATCCCATCCAGCTCCATTCTCATCTACTCATTTTTAACTCTCCAAGAAGCTGACAGCATCAGAAACCAAAGCCAGAGCATCAGATTAACAACATCTTTCTTCTCCAGGCTTTCAGCCACATGTTTGAATTTGTTCAGCTCGTGAATAAAACCAAAACCCCATAATCTTACAGACTTGAGACAGAGGTGGGAAGCTGGGGGGGTGGGGGGGAACGGGCATGGGACGAACTACACAGGGACAACAGATTTAATGCTTTGTAGCCAATTGTAGTTTCATTTCTTTAGGGAGAAAAGAGAATTACTTTTTTTTAAAAAATAAATATATATTTTTTAAAAGAAAGAAATGGAGCTGCAGGGTGTGACCCCCATCTCCACCACCCTGGCTTGTGGGTTGGCAATGCCAGGGATGTGTTTCATGGCTATGTGTCTCTCCAGACCTGAGAGGAACATATCTTGTGGCCTTCAGATGGCATTAACAATGAAATGAGGCATTAACAAGCCATTACCCTGCAATGCTGTGCTCCTCTCTGACTCCACCACAGACCCAACTGGCTCCATAACCACTAGAGGGGGGTGGAAGGTAACTAGTTAAGGAGATGATTTCCTCTTATCGTGTCCTCTTTGGAAACATGGACATCAACAGGTTGGGGAGCTCTGCAGTTCTGGGCATAGTATGGACATCCACCACAGCATCCACATGGGGAGGTTTTCCCCATCATCCACAGCACTAGTATGCTGCTGAAGCAGCCTTCAAAATGGAGGAACCATAAAATTGTCCATAGATGGGGGCTCTCTCCCTGTGACCAAACCACCTGGAAAACCCCTAAGGATGCTCAAAAGAAAATCACAACCCCTGCAAAAGTCCAACTGAGTCTTCCTAGCCACAGCAGGGAAAGGGTTACTCAGGAGCTATAGGAGGCCATCTCCACCTTTCTGCACTCCTTAGCTCATGCTTGCCCAGTGACATCCAACAGCATCCACAGGACACAGACACTGTGGGCCAGAGGCCACCACTACAATCCCATGTCCTCCTGTGGGGTCTCAGTAACGCCAAGGACAACTCTTGTACTGCACACATTGGTCAGATGTTCTCCTAGACCCATGAGCATGATGTTGCTTGGACAAAAAGCTATTGACACCTCACAGGGCATGGTGACACCTGTGTTGGTATTCTCCTCTTGGTGGGGAGCAGCTTGCAGGCTTTCAGCCACAGGGGGAACCCTCCAGGCTTTCAGAGATGTTGCTTGCTCTGCCTTCCCTTTTCCTGTCCTCCCCTTGCTAATGCAGCTGCAGGACAGAGTGCTGGTGAGACAGGGTTAGGTTCAACTCCAGTTAGTAATTGCCCAGTAATTAGGTTGAGTTGCCAGAGAAAGGCCACCAATGTTTTCTCAGGTCACTGTTGAGACTCCCCGCCACAAGTATGCCAGGGAAAATGGGCGATGCTGCTACGTGGGGTGCTGAGGCACCTGAAAGCAGCACAGTCCTATGCCCTGGGCTGGGAGACAGTGTCGTGCTGCCCATAGGGCTCCTCTAGCACACAAAGCACCTTGGTTGCATTTAGGGGACATAGGAGCCCACTCCTGTAGTGCCTGACCCAGTCCCTACTAACACTCCTGTTGAGTACTGGGCCGTTTCACCCATGCAGTGCCCATGACATGCTGTCTGCAGTGACACAGGCAGGCACACACGTGCTGCATCGTATCAATGATCACAGAGACGACAAATGACCAAAACCATCTGAAACTGCCATCATTTCACTATTTGTCATAGAATCATAGACTCAAGTTTGAAAGGACCCATAAGGATCGTCAAGTCCAACTCCCTGCTCCTCACAAGACTACCTAACACTAACCATATGACTAAGAGCATTGTCCAGATGCTCCTTGAACTTTGACAGGCTTGGTGGCATGACTACTTCCTTGGGGAGCCTGTTCCAGTGACCAACCACCCCCTCACAGTGATAATGTCCAATCTGAACTTCCCCTAGCACAGCTTCTATTTCCTTATGTCCTAGCACTGGTCACCAGACAGAGGAGATCGGCATCTCCCCATCCACTGCCCCCAAACATTATATAGATATCACTCAGGAGAATTTAACTGAACTTAAGTTCATGCTTCCTGTAAAGTTCCTTGAGCCTCTGCTGCCTATAAACAATATCATCATATAAACAGTATCACCCCATAAACAATATACTCCAACAAGCAACGCAACATAGCGTAGCTCAGCTTAACTCCACACCGTGATGTTCCCCAGGTTGGGCTGGTCTGAATGCCCACTTGTCTGGGGAAACCGTGGGAAGGAAGAGTAGGACAGGCAAATGTTCTGCAAGCACAGCAAAGGATGATGTTTTGGGCATGGGAAGATCAAAAAGTCTGATGCACCAGAGGTATCTCGTGGCACATTTTGGGTGGCATCCCTCAGCTTCACCGCAGGGATTTGGGCCACACATCTGCCCACACCTCTGAAAATAGCGTTGTGTATAAGCCATTTCTCTCATAGATAATGGAGAGAGGTTTCTTCATCCCAACCTAAGCCTGACATGACAAATTGCCCTCTGAGGTGTGGGTTTGCTCCTGTGGATTCAAGAGGGAACCCAGAGGACGTGTGGAAATAGATGAATACACAGCTATATTTGGGTGAAGCTCATCTTACTGTTCATGTGCCTCCATGTTAGCTCCCCACCTGAAAACTGGGGAGGACAGGGCTTACATTACTATGCATTTCTCCTCTCTTGAACTCTTTGGAGCACAGGCTGTCTCTCTCCACCTTCCCAGCCTGAACCCTGTGTGATGGTGCTGGGCTTTCAGCTGAGATGCTCCTGTGAGAAATCTTCAGATGCAGCAAATAAATTCAAACCTGACACAAAAGCCCATCACGTAAGAGACTATTGCATCTCGTAGGCCACGCTTGGGTCAGCAGCAATGCCCTGGAGCAGCCTTGGCAGGATGGTGGTAAACAAAGCTGGACGATGACACCCAGAGCAGACTTACCTTCTTCTTTGGTAATTACAGGGTCTGAAAAACCAGCACTGCAAATGTATCACGGGTGAGTGGTTGAAACGTCTCCTGGACAGATTCATGGGCTATAACGTACATTTTGGTTAGTTCACTGTGGTCAGTCTTGGCTTCACCAAGGTCCTAGGTCTCCATGGTCCCTCATCAGAGATGATGTAAAGCCACAAGGTTGTCCAAGCGCTGGTCTCACTGTGGGACTCGGCAAGCAAGGTCTATGTGTTCGCCTGGGCAGGACTTGGGCACTAGGGCTTCTCCTCTTCCTGTTGGCATCATAAAAATAAAATGAATAAAAAAAAAGCTCAAATGAACCTTAGATAAAAGGTCTGTATTGACTAGAGCAGATTTCCATGTGGAGAAAATTGGAAGAAAGGGTTGAGCATTTTTTTCAGTCTTGAAGCTCTTACTGTGCGTTTCTTTTTTTTCCTCTCCAAATAATTTAGTGTGTCTGAGCCAGCCCAAGCATTCCTCTTGGAGCACAACACACAAGTTACTGGGAAACACTGGAAATGGTGGAGATGTACACTATATACAGGCAATTTAATGTCAGTCCCGTGACATGAAGACTATTTTTGCTTTTGCTATTGGGAAGCTACATTTTACATTTTACTGACTTGAGTCCCCAACCCACAATGAAGCAATTAGTAATGCACTATTAAGATACCAAATAAGTGTAATAGTTCAATTGCAGAAATGTGTGTGTGGGGAGAGCTATTCAATTAATACAGTATTGCTGTTGTGGTGCTGGGAAGTGGGGGGTGGTTCTCCTAGGAGCAGCATAAAATCATAGAATAGAATCATAGAATCATCAAGGTTGGAAGAGACCTTCAGGCTCATTCAGTCCAACCCCTACCTACATCACCACTAACCCACACCACCCAGCGCCACATCCAGATGCATCTTGAACACCTCCAGGGACGGTGACTCCACCACCTCCCTGGACAACCTATTCCGATACCCAATCACCACCACAGGGAAGAAATTTTTCCTGATGTCCAATCTGAATCTCCCCTGCTGCAATTTCAGGCCGTTTCCTCTCGTCCTTTCCCCGTGGGCACAGCAGAAAAGACCAACCCCCGCCTCACTCCAACCTCCTGTCAGGGAGTTGTAGAGAGCGATGAGGTCCCCCCTGAGCCTCCTCTTCTGCAGACTGAACACCCCCAGCTCCCTCAGCCATTCCCCATAAGACATTTTCCAGTCCCTTCACCAGCTTTGTTGCCCTTCTCTGGACACGCTCCAGCCCCTCGATGTCTTTTTTGAAGTGAGGGGCCCAAAACTGAACCCAGCACTCAAGGTGTGCATCTTTGCACCACCGACACTACAGAAGCAAGGGCAATACAAGGAAAAGCCTTTTCAGGGTATTTTTTTTCCAAAAAAAATCTTTTTGTTTTGGGATGCCACTTTCCAGAAAGCTCTGTGCTTTCTGTCCCTGCTTCTCTCCCCCAGCACGCTCTCCTTGCTAGCACAGGCTTTGAGGACCCACGGGCAGCCCCCTGGGACAGGCAGCCGAAAGGAAAGCTGGATTTCATGCTTGGCTTTTGCACACAAGCCCTGCTGTTCTCCCCTGCTTGACAAGTCCCCCTCACGGTATTGACAGCCGTGTGAGGAAGCAGGGAACACTGCAGGAGCCATGGTTTGCTTGGCTGTATTGCTAACAAACGGGTCAATATTTCACTCGTGTGCATAAGGGCCTACAAGAAATCTGGGGACAAACTCTTTAGCAGGGCCTGTAGTGACAGGACAAGGAGTGATGGTTGTAAACTGAAAGAGGGGAGATTCAGACTAGATACTAGGAAGAAATTTTTTACAATGAGGGTGGTGAAACACTGGACCCTGGTTTCCCAGAGAGGTGAGAGATGCTTCATCCCTGGAAACATTCAAGGTCATGTTGGATGGGACCACCTGGTCTAGTTGAAGGTGTCCCTTCTCACTGCAGGGGGTAGGACTAGATGAGCTTTAAAGGCCCCTTCCAACCCAAACCATTCTGTGATCTCCCTTAGGTCATCAAAACATATGCCCTATAGTGCAATTTTGCAGGCTCTGAAGAGGTCTGGCTTGGTTATGGTAGCTCAAAGCATTGCCTTTGCATCATTTATTATCCTTCCCCCAAAAAATGTTACTCTATATATCTTTCCAAGGTGATTGACTGGGGCTCTAGTCTAATCAGACCGTTTCCCCCTTTTATCTCTCCCTGATCTGTCCAAGCAGCTCTGGAGTCCATCAGCCCCGTGATATCATACCTTGGCACGGCCCCCACCTCTTTGCTTTTTGCCAGGATGGATCCTGTAAACACTCGCAAGAAATTGCAGTGGGACCTGGGGGAAGTGCCTTTGTGCTTCCTCCTCCCCTCCAGAGAAACGGCCCATCCTTCACGGCTCCAGCGGGATGGCGGGGAGGGAGTGGAGGGAGCTGAGGCTGGAAGGAAAGCTGGAGGAAGGTCGGGGCTGGAGGACCGCACCATGGTTTTTCCTGGAACGATGGAATGGTGAGGATGACCTCGATAACTATGGAAAATAAACAAATCCAGGGACGAAGGAGCCAGCGGGATTCTCTGCCAGCCGGTTGGATTTGTAAAATCTTTTCTTTTGCTCTGTTTGCTGATGCATTTGTTGAAAAGGCTTTTCCTTCATGTGTCAGAGTACTGCAAAGCACGGGGCAGCCAACACCCAGCTGGGACCGACCCTAACCTGGCAGCCTTCGGCTGGTTACTTAAGCAAATGGGGCTTTGGGGATTAACGAGGCATGTATCTGCCTGGTTGTTTCCTTTCCCCTGCCCTCCAGATAACTTCTGAGCCCGTTCCTTGTTTGCAGACTAGCCTGACTGAGGGCAGTGATCTCGGAAAGATTCAATTTCAGAAAGTTCCTTGGAAATGCTCCGGCAGACGGGTGGGCAGCCTTAGGCCGTGCAGAGGGGGGAGTGGCTGCAGCCTGAGCCCAGCTTAACCCCAGCATGGCAGAGCCACCTGATGGAGCCCACCAAGGGCTTGCAGGATGCACAAAGCAATGTGGGAAGAGGTAGCCCACAGTCATCTCATCCCAGCCACGTTGATGCCACACCATGCATTTGTATTAAGGAACAGGGAACCGTGGCCTGATGCCAATTTTGGTACATATGACCACATCAGGAGTCTGTATCAGTGCTGCGAGGTGCCTCCCTGTTGGTCTCCTGCAGCTGGAGAGACCTCAGGGATACTTATGGGAGAGTAGCTTTGAGCTGCCATCCCTCCCAAGCCTTTCATGCAACCATCTTGCACTGTAGAGAGGGAAAGGAAAAAAAACCCCAAACCTCTGAACATCATAAAGATTTTGTTATAAACAAACCTCCGAGAGCACTTTAGGAGCCAGGACGATTAACATTCCTTAATGAAGAAGGTGGGGATGGAGAAAGAGCTGGGGGATGGGGGACGCACACCCTCCTGCGGGTCCCACCTTCCCGCCTAATACCCCCGTTGCCATCTGGCAGATATGCTGGCCCCAGTAACGTCGCTCCCACTGATACAATGAGGAATTGCAGGCTGTGTTGTATTTCCTCATGAATTTCACTTCCCTGCCAGAAAAGTTCAGGCCTGGGTCAGACTTTTATGTATATTTATGTATATAAAATATACATATATAAAAACACATTTATTTTTTTTTCTTCTTCTTTTCAGGTGCTTTCCACCTTTCCCCATCTCAGGACTCATTCATCCTCATTTTCCCTACTCACCAGTTTCTTCACTGTTTGCCCAGGTTGGGTTAAAGAAAATAATTGAAGGACCGAATTCCACACCTATTCCCTCCAGGATGGGGAGGCTCCATGAGGCTCCTTTCCATGGGTGCTGGCGGGGCTATGGCAGATGCACAGCCCTGCACCTGCACCTTCGGACCACTGAGACTGCCCTCACCCCACTTCCAGTTGGGAAATGCTAATTCAGTCAAGTTCAGCTCTGGCTTAACAGGTTGAAAAGGAGAAGTGTGTGGTTTGGACTTCAGACAGTCCTGTCCCTCCTACTACATTGCAGGCACGATTGCCTTCACAGAGTCACGATCAGAAAGGGACATGCACCAGCATCCTAGGGGTCATATTTCCAGCATCTCCATCTTGATGGAATGATCCTCAGGGTTTTAGCATGGGCTTTGCTCAACCTCTCCTCAGACTGCTCACATATGCTAATATGTGCATATGCAGTGCCGGGCTGGCAATGCAGGCTTCTCTTCTGCGAGGGCCGTGCAGCTGCCTGCCCTGCCAAGGGACTCGGGGAAAAAAGCTACGTTGGAGCCAAAGACCAAAATCGAGACATGGTGTTTTTTGACCAGTGGGAGGCTGGAAGCTGTGGAGTTATCATAGAATCCCTGACTGGTTTGGGTTGGAAGGGACCTTAAAGCTCATCCAGTCCCAACCCCTGCCAGGGGCAGGGACACCTCCCACCAGACCAGGTTGCTCCAAGCCCCATCCAACCTGGCCTTCAACACTGCCAGGGAGGGGCAGCCACAGCTTCTCTGGGCAACCTGGGCCAGTGTCTCACCATCCTCACACCAAAGATTTCTTCCTCACATCCAATCTAAATTTCCACTTTTTCAGTTTGAACCCTCCCCCCCTCGTCCTATCGCTCCATGCCCTTGTCACAAGTCCCTCTTGAGCTTTCCTGGAGCCCCTTCAGGCACTGGAAGATGCTCTAAGGTCTCCCTGGAGCCTTCTTTTCTCCAGGCTGAACAACCCCAACTCTCTCAGCCAGTTGTGTGTTTGTGTGCTATTTTCCCCCCTCCAGAAACAAAAGCCAGCACGGTTTAACTGAAGGAGCTGTGTGGCGCCACACCAGGAATAAATTGCTGAATAGACCAGCAGCACCAGCACGTTGAGCTGGGGTCCATAGGAACAAGGGCTCTGACAGCCCGTGGCGTGATCCATCGCGCCTCCGTGCCAGCTCTCAGAGTGAATCCGAGATGAGCTTCAGAGGAGCCCTAATGAAATCTGCAGATATTTTCCTGCTCTGGTTGGATTGCTCTTCCTTCCCCCACCCCCAAGCCTCCTCAAAGCAGAGCCTGGAAGCAGACTGTGATACTTAAGTCCTTAACTCCTGCCTTTCTCGACTCACAAAGGGAACCAAAAGGAATTGTTTTGAAATAACAGTGCAAATCAAATTACCCGTCGGAGATAAGAGGGAGAGAGGTCAAATATGAAAAGGCTTTAGATGAAAGAAAAATTAGCCTGCAACCCACAAGGAATAACTCAATTCAAGTCTCATTTTCAGCACCCCCAGGATCTGGCACAACAGAGGTTCCTAATGAAGCCCAACAGATAAACCTGGCCAAGACAATTTGTTATACCGCCGAGCGTGGAGCCATTTCACCAACCACATGCTAAGCATCAACCGTCCTCTCTAACGGGGAAAGTATATCAGCGTATTAGAAGCCATCATCAATCAGCCCAGAGGAAACCAAGCAGTCCTGATCAGGTTCCAGCCAGAGCTATGGGAAGCCACTCTGTGGTTTGGGTTTGCAGATATTTGGCAGTCTCATGCACATCTCCTCCTCTTCCTCTGCCTCTCCCTCCTGAGCTGTGTCCCTTGGAGGTGGGGTTGGTGACCTGGCTGTCCCAGCCTGCAGACATGCCCATGGCACCCAGGCTGAAAAGAGCCGGGGGGGTTAGGTGGTAGGTTTGCAGACCCTCTTCCCTTGGCTGCACCCAGACTTGGCAGGGTTATTGATGGGCTCAGGACACGCCTAGGGCTCCCAGAGGAGCTTTTGCACCGTCTCCACTTCAACTTTCCTCCCTTTCACAGAAAAAGTTTTCTCCGCCTTTTTCCAAAGACGTATTTCATCCCGTTTGGTTGCAACCCTCCTGCTCCCAAAGCGCAGCAGAAAATGATACAAGCCCAGATCCAAGGCAGCCCTACCAAGGCTGGGCTTGGTTTGGCGGCCAGGCAGGGACCCTCAGCAGTGCCGAGACCCACCTCCCTCCTGGATAAACAGGCTCCAGAAATTCCTGTCGCTCACCACTGAATGAACCCAAGTGGCTGAAAGGCAGTTGCTAAGCGTGGGCTGGCCGCACTGTTCACAGGGATTGGGGAGGATTTCAGAAATTGCTCTGTGCAGTGAAGAAGGAGGGACTTCTTAGTTGTTTTGGTTTTTTTCTCCTTCAAACTAAAACACATAATTGAAGAATAAAATTCTGAAAGCTTTCTCAAGGACTCTGGGTATTTAATCACCTCTAAAGCTCAGGAATTGCTCCCATCCCCTTCCTGATTTAATGAGAGACAGGTCTCTTGTTCCTGCAAGCCCTCTGAAACCACTGACCATTTGATAATTGTGCCTTGATAGATCACAAATACAAATGCACGGTGCTGTCTGTATCCACATCCTGCTAAATACAATAAAATCCCTTAAAAAAATAATATTACATTCAATTTGCAGATTCCAAAACTTCCCCTCTTGGGGCAAGAGAATGAACTAATGAAAAATTAGATGAAAATGACTCAAAAGTCCCATAATAAATCAGAGAGGGTACGTGTCTGTGGATGGTGCACATTGACACTGCCTGTGTGATCAGACTTGCAGGGGAGGAAACGTTTTCCCCATCACTGCTGTGGATGCAATGCAGGAGTGAGGTTTTGGGGCGGTTTTGTTTAAATCCCCATACGCCCCCTTCAGAGGAGCAGCAGCTTGGCTGGGTAAAGAGGGCCTGCAGCAGGAGAGCAATGTGTGCCACCACCTTTTCTCAGGATGCAGCCCATTACATCTTGTTATTGCTGCTGAAGCCTTTAATGTACTTTAAACGCATGGAAGGGGACGGAGGTTCAGCTTTACCTCATGGACATCCAGAAGACACCTGGCCCACTGGTGCAGTCCCCCAGGCCTGGATAGCAGGAATGTTTCTTGCATGGAGATTTGTCCCCAGGCTGAAAGATGCAAAGCACAAGCTAAGCTTTAGCCAGGAGGGCAGCGCTGAGCCCTGTGCTCAGCCTCCCAGCTCGGCTTCATCTCCAGCCCCATCTTTTTTCCTTTCAGAGGTAAAATCTATTTCAAGCTGAAAGCATGTGCTTTGCTGCCCACCCCCTCAGGGGCTGGAGTGCTGGGTGGCTGCAGCTGCTGCCCCATTGCATTGAGCTGAGGATGCACAGGATGCTTGGGGGCTGGGGATGCGTGGGATGCTTGGAGACCAGCTCCCCACACAGGTAGCCATGATGGAAGACAGACCTTCCCGCTGCCCAGAAAGGTTTGTAGTCCCCTTATGAGCTCAGAAAGCAAAGTGCAAGACCGCAGCTTGCTGCTGCCTGCTGTTAGGTGACCCCCAGGAATGATACCTGCTTGCCATGCAGCAGGCCCCCGCCTGGACCACTGATGCTGTTGCTCCTGCACAGCCCTCAAGCTGGTCCCAGAGGAGAAGCTGGTCCCAGGTCTGCAGCTGTGGAGGGTTTGATGGTCTCCTGGCCAAGCACCGGTTGCTTCTGTGCTCGCCCCATGTTTTCCGGGTGCTCTCAGATTTGGGTAGCTAAGAGGATGGACACAGAGTTAAAGAAACAAATCTGCACCTTGTGCAATATCCTCTCAGGTGGCTTCCCAAATTTCCACATCCTTATAATCACAGAGAAATCCCATGGTCCAACCTGATCAACCCCTCAGTAAACAGAAAGACGATGTGAAATAGTTACTTTTCCTTAAAACTGAGAAAACCACAGCAGTCACACCCGCAGGAACAGATTTCTGCTGCCCTGACCAGGCTTTAGCCTTTCCTCTCATACTCAGGCAGAAAAATCTTAAATTCCTAGGCACGATGGTGCTATTGCACCTTCTCATCAGGTATCACAACCCTTTGCTCTGGGGGAAACAGTTCCCAGTCCCCTCACCACATCCTGGAGCACCTGGCCCAGTGCCCTTGCTGTGAGGTGACCAATGTCCCTGAACACACGCCTTTCAGCACACACGCTGTTTTCCCCAGCACCATTACTGCCAAATCCATGTTTTCCCTAAAGCCATTACTATTTAAAGGCAAGTGCAATTCAATTCCCACTTACTGAGTTTCGCTAATAATTCCTCCTTGCTTAGCAACAGAGGGTTTTGCAGCAGAAAGCCCTAAGCTGAATTTTACCTGGAAAAGAGCAGCCGGGATTCTTGGAAAAGGACCATGGCTTTCTGGAGGCAGCTCCGTTGCGCAGCTCCCAGGAACAGCCCCGCAGCTCTCCTGCCGGGACTCGGGGAGGGCAGCAGCAGCCCTGTGCCTACAGTGGCCGGCCCTCCTGCCAGCACCAAACCCGCTCCGGCCACCCTGGAGAAAAGCAAACGGCTCTCAGGGGCACCGACACTTTCACCTGCAAAATCCAGGCAAGGGGAACAAGTGAGTTCCCAACTCCCTCGGTGATCTTTAGAGCAGCTTGTGGAGAGATCAGCTGTGCACCAGCCCTGGGAGAGTTTCCACTCAGCACAGATCCAAATCCCGTTGTAAAAGTGGGATGTTTTGCTGGCACAGGCTGAACCCGTGCCCCCTGTGTGCTCTGGCTCTGTATTTAATACTGGACTCTGCTCTTCCCCCTGCAGTGCTCCCATGGCTACAGAGACATTAATTTAAAGCACAAAGCCCTGACTTGTTGCCCAGAGTGAGGAATGGCCTCTTTCTCCTTTAAAAAAAAAATTTAAAAAATCAATGGAAAATCCCATCTAACCCCGGACGAGCCCAGGGAAGGGTAAGGAGCAGCACCCATCCCAGTGCCCTGCTGGGCATCCTGCCCTCGCGCCCAGCCAGGGGCACCCACCAGATGAGCCAGGACGGACCCACACCCCACACTGAAGGGCTAGGGGCGCATCCATGGCAGTCCAGCGCTCTTTTCTTTAGGATTAACAGATTTCTGGCTATCCAAATTTCCATGGCCAAAGCGAGCAGCCCTTGAAATATGTTATTTCATGCTGAGACCCCGGCACGGGTGCCACGCCGTTGAGTTTCACCCTCCCTGCTGCATTGCGTCAGGTTTACGTCCACATGCCTGTGGCAAGCCGTGAGCCCAGAGCATTTTGGGCGAGATTAAGGCAGCTCTGGATCACAGATGCATCTGCAGGCCCAACACGTCAACACTCACAGACCAGGTCCACTCCCCAGCAAGCTGCATGCCTGGGGCTGGACCAGCAGGTTTTAACTGGTGGGTTTGGAGAAGGAAAAAGTATTGTTGCAGACGTGGATAATGAGAGACTGCGGGTCCTGGGGATGCCAGAGGAAGCCCTGTCACAGGCTGCCCTCCAAAACATCCAGCCCAGCACGTTTAAACAGCCTCTCTCCATCATCCTAATTTCTAGGATCTCAAAACCACCACTCAGCAATGAATATTTCTCAGAGCCCAAAGTGCACATTTGGCTTCGCAGAGCGAGACCTGGGGCTTCTTAAAGGATTAGCAGCCTCTGACAAATGCACTGCACAGACCGAAACCGTACTTGAAACCCTCACACCCTCCAACACAAGCTCTCTGCCTCGAGGCTGTAAGAGCTGGGGTGGATTGCCCAGTGCTGGAATTTCACACCAGTGGATGAAGTTCTCCAGCTCCTGGAAGACCCTTCCCAACATTCTGCCCAGAAGAGCCTGCATACCTCCTCCCGCAGGAGCTGCAGCCACCCTCCACACCGCGCTGCCACATGTTACAGAGAGCTGCCACCCTTGGCTCCTTTTCTTGCTTCATAAATCACTCCCAGGCTGGGACTCTCAGCTGAAGCCTGCTCTCCAGGGCAGATAGCATCAGGCTTGCTCCCTTTCACGCCAGCGTTGCTCTGCAGCAGTTCCCGTATGATGAGCAAGTCCACTCTGCAGAGGTACACAAGCATTAGCTTAAATGAGAGCCCCAAGGACTTGTATTCTCCATCAAGGAGGGAGACAGTGAGAGGATACCAGAAGTGAAGCGTAATTGGTTGCCTTGTAATCAGAGGACACTTCCAGTTGACGTAGAGGGAGAAGCTTGATGGTTCTGTGGGCTCCAGGGACAAGCAGGACAACAGAGAGGCTAAATAGTGGGAAACCACATCCAAACGAGACTATGAAAGAAAAAGCTTGGATCTACTTAACCCACCTGAACTTGAGGGCAACACTGAGAACCTCTCCTGAGCCATGAACAATGTAAGCAAGTGTGAAAGATCTGTTCTGATGTGACACAGACATGATTGATGGCTTTGTGGGAGAGCCACCACCCTCCAGCCTCAGCAGAACCAGACAATCAGGGACAGAAACCAGACTGACCCTGCGAGCGAAGGACATCTGCTGGGGGACACACACACTACAGCCCTGAGGATACAGGCACCGTGTGAAATGGCAACAAGGAGCTCTGGGACTCAGAGGTCCCCAACAATCTGGCCTGAGAGCAGGCAGGTCCACACCACCACAAAGCACTCAGGCTAAAGCAAAGCACCAGCAACTCCACAAGGCAGAACAGAGCCAGACACGAAACACCCATTTTTCCCCTCTGTTGATTTCCCCAGTTTCCACTCGCTGGTGGCTTTTGGGGGAAATTCAGCCAATCCCATGGACTTCTTGCTGGACTTTTTTATTATTCTACACTCCCTGCATGCAAGCACTTGTCAACACACATCTCAGAGCAGCAAGGACACCAGGCAGAAGCTCTAACAATTTTCCTACCACAGACATCCCAACACACACACGGATATCTTTTGGCCAAAAAAGCCACTTCAATGCTGAGACCCCTTTTCCATGACACCAAGGCACTGTTTTGTTTAAAGCAGATGAAATAAGGCATCCCACCAAAGGCATCAGATGAAAAGAAGATCAGCAACAGAAACCAAGGTGGTACTATAATTATTTTTTCTTTTTATTTACACCACAAGAATAACAAGTTGTCATAATGTGGTACAAAATACTGGACTCCTAATAAAGTTGAAATTGAAGTTGGTACTGTCAGAGAAAGACACCATTGGCCAGTAAAAAAAAAAAAACAAACACAAAAAAAAAAAAAGAAAAGAGAAAAAAACAACAAAAAACCAAACCCCAAACAATAACAAGAATGAGAAAAATATTCCAACTCCACCAAGTAAAAGAAAGGACCGTCAGAAACTTTAGCACAAAGAATGCTACCATCACTTAAAGTAGGGTCCATACAATAAGAGTGAAATTGTGTCTAAATTACAGCATAAACCGGTAGCTGCTACCAATGGTGACGTCATACTGAGCATGTATAGGTATAAAGTAGAATATAATATAGTTACAACTTTTTGATACTACATATCTGTAATAAGCTCTTGGGTGAATAATGTTTCAACCCCTCCCCCCCACTTTTATATATATATTATATATATAAGTTTGTCATCCTCATAAATTGGAAAATAGCGCCTCCACTATGGAGCACAGAAAAGTGTTAATTTATTTTCTTTCAATAGGATACTTTTTCATCAATATCAAAGACAAAGTGAAGATGAGCTGAGAACGAGCTCAACTTCATGACAATGAAGAAACATGTTTTCCTTTTGATGTAAAGTCTTGTTTCAAACCACAGTGTTGCACAGTACACGACTGTTTAAAGTGAAACCTAGCAATAATACATCATGGAAAAGTAATTTTAAAAAAGTTAACACAGCTGTGCTGAAGAGTTAACTCTTTAAAGTCCTCGTCATTCATCTCCTTAGAATTAATGACTACGTGTGTTGACAAAGGGTTGCATCCAACCTCCCCACCCAGCCGAGAAATCAAACCAAAAGATCAACCCAAATGAAAAGGAAAAGAAATAAAATAATGACACAGGCAGTTTACTTTGTGTGTTCTGCGTAGTTTCCCTAAAAACACTGTTTCCACATAAATACAATAAACTCTATTATTGGTAAGTCACAAGTGCTAGATAAACGTCTTTTTTTTTTCTTCTTAAAATGAGAAATATTTAAGTAGTCCTTTTTTATTTACTCTTTTTTTTTTTAACAATAAAAAGCACAATTTCTTATTAAGTTCAGTAAGACGCAAAAAATGTTCCCACTCTCCTTCCTTCGTGTGTAGCTGTGTGGGTGTGTGTGTGGGTGCGTGCATGTGTTGTGTGACAACAACGTCCCAACCTTTAGTCTCCGCAAATGCCACGAGAGGAAAAAAAAACCAAAACAANTATATATATATTTATATATATCAATGCCCATAAAAGATGTGGGCCCAAAGAAGTTTACAAAAGGAAGAATGGAATGAATACATGACTGTGACTAATAAAAAAAGGAATGTTTTGTATTGAAAGTAAAAAAACAAAAAAAACCCAAAAAACCTCAAAAACTCCAATGATTCATTGTGTACTGCCAACNGCGTAGTTTCCCTAAAAACACTGTTTCCACATAAATACAATAAACTCTATTATTGGTAAGTCACAAGTGCTAGATAAACGTCTTTTTTTTTTCTTCTTAAAATGAGAAATATTTAAGTAGTCCTTTTTTATTTACTCTTTTTTTTTTTAACAATAAAAAGCACAATTTCTTATTAAGTTCAGTAAGACGCAAAAAATGTTCCCACTCTCCTTCCTTCGTGTGTAGCTGTGTGGGTGTGTGTGTGGGTGCGTGCATGTGTTGTGTGACAACAACGTCCCAACCTTTAGTCTCCGCAAATGCCACGAGAGGAAAAAAAAACCAAAACAAAACAAAAAAAAACAACCCAAAAAAACCCAAAACCACAATTTTTTTTCTTTTTTTTCTGTTTTCAAAGCTGCCAAGTTTGGCGTGCAAAATCTGTATACAATATAAAGACATGCCAACCTTACAGACCATGCAACCTCAAGGTGTAGGAAACTTAAAAAAATATATTCATATATATTTATATATATATTTATATATATCAATGCCCATAAAAGATGTGGGCCCAAAGAAGTTTACAAAAGGAAGAATGGAATGAATACATGACTGTGACTAATAAAAAAAGGAATGTTTTGTATCGAAAGTAAAAAAACAAAAAAAACCCAAAAAACCTCAAAAACTCCAATGATTACTTGTGTACTGCCAACTGGGCCTCGCTTCTCTGTAATGAGGATTTAAAGATGCTCCTTTCTTCCCAAGCAGGTATGAAGAATGCCTTGGGCAGCACCATGCCAGGATGCAGGACCACCCTGGGCTCCTGCCCCACCAGCGCAGCTGCCCTAAGGCGAAGTCATCTGAAATGAAGAAGCTAACAGCTCAAAAGGTGAAAAAACCCTGGGGAGCCTCAAAACGAGAGCTCTTTCCCTCCTCTCCATGCCTGCAGCGGCCCCAAAGAGCATCCCGACCTCGCCCGGGGAGTGGGTGCCGCTGAGGAACAAATCCACGTCACCAGGAGCTTGGAGGAGATGAGCTCCGACGTCTCGGGAAAAATCTTTCCATCCCTGACAAAAAGCTGAGCGAAACGATGGAAAGAAACGAAGGCAGCATCCTGACAAGCTCCTCCGATTTTTAAAAAGAAACTGGCTCAGCATGGCCAGCCAGCAGCTCTCAGGAACACGAAAAGAAATGAAAAAGCTTTGCCACAACCAGAGGAGAAATACAAAAACCCGCCAGGGAAGAGCTGGCAACAGAAACGATCGTGTAAATGTGGTCACTGCCCACAGTGTGTACACGGCGAGAGGAAAAATTAAAGTCAGTCACCAGATTCGGCAGCCAGCTTAGTTTTGGATCACAGCAGCAAAGTGGTTGGTTGAAAAAAAAAACGAACCCAAAACAACCCACAACATCTCCAGGTACATCGTGTTTTTACACGGGAAGATTATTTTTAGAATATGCTGAGGACGGTCCTACACAACCGAAGCTATCCGTAATCTCAACACGTACTTGGGTTTGCAAAACTCAAATACAGTAGTGTCTGGTTTTTAAATTGCATAAACCGAGGAATAAAACAAAAGCCTCTTGCATTGGCTCACACATATGATTATGCTTCAAATTCCTCCCGCGAGTGAGTCCTGCATGGAATGAAAACGGCCGCTTCGAGAACTGGAAAAAAATAAGTTACTGGAAGCGACCCCGTCAGTCATCGCAACAGAATAAAATAATAATAATTAATAATAGAAAAGCTACCCTTGGTTGTTCAGACGAGGGGTGTGTGCTATCCTACACTGCTGTAAGAAGGCACGCGTATCAATCCGGTCTCCTCTAAGCTGCTCAAGCTCTTCGCGGCAGGCAGGGCTCTGCTGCTTCTCCCACCACCCTCCGCAGGAGGCGACAGCTGAGGCTGAGGGTCTGCAACAGCCTCCGCAGAGGGAAAAAATACCTTCAGGAAAAGTTCTCCAACCCTACCAGCGATGGGAAGAAGAGGAGAGAAAGAGAGAGAGAGAAAGAGGACGCGGGGAGGTGTGCGTGCGTGTCTGCGTGTCCGTCTGTCCGGCAGAGAGAAAAACGCCGGCTGTCCCACGAGTGTCCAAGAAGCCTTCCCAAGGGCGGGCAGCTGCTGCAGCTGCCTCCAATCCTCGCTACCATCCGCACGGAGGACGAAGACATTGCCCATTGGAATACTACTACGTCAAAGGTAAGAAAATTCCTTATTTTCTTTACATAGCTACTATAACAGAATGGAGGAAATATACAGTCGACGGGATCGTTATACAAAAGAGCTCATCGCATTCCCTCCTCCTTGATAAAAACGCACCCTTTCCGAAAAATAAACTCTGCCACAGTTCCTTACGCCTGCAGAAAGCTGCTCACTGTACAAAAGGCTTCAGAAAAAGGAGGAGAAAAAAAAATAAAAGGAAAAGAAAAATAATGTACAAGCAAGAGAAGTGGGAGGAGAAAAGGTTTAGACGCTATTGCCTTTCAGAAATGAAACCTGCCAAATAGAAAATAAATGTCAGAGTCACACAAACAAGGCTTCTTCAGGGTTTTGTGAAATATCGATATAAAAATTAACAGCAAATTCATAGTCTTTGCTATAAAAAACTCATTTTTTTTTGTTAGAAAAGGATCACAACTAAAAACCTTAAATTAAAATACAAATGTTTAGGGTAGTTGCCCAGTGGCTAACGTGTTGGCTTTCTGAAAAACTTTCCAACCTGTTGTCTCAAATTCCTCGAGTTTCAACCTGGATCCTTTTCCAAAAGCACCTTTTACGTTCCAATTCGCAAATCTGTCCTTAGGGAGCTTCCAATGGCTACTGTTATAGTATGCATTTATTACATATATTTTTCTATAAATGCATCATAAATATTTTTATCAATAATTCATAGGAATCCGGTTTCTAAGCGTGGAATACATTTGGAATATACATTATACACATATATATATTTATACCTAACAATTTAAGCAATATCTCATGCTAGTTGCTTTTAATGAAAAGCATTCCAGTCTTAAACCTGCATTTGTCTAATACATGCTTCAACAACCAAATTGGTAAGTTCAATTACTAGATAATGTAGAAGAGAGAAAACATTTGAAAATTTGCTTTTAAAAATGGTTGAATTTCAAAGACCCAACAGTATTTGCCACTTCCTTGGCAACTACCTTAATTTATATTTTTTTTCATTTTTTTTCTTTTTTTTTTTTTTCTCTGAAACAGCAATGAAAGAAAACAAAACAAATCCAAACTTGTAGACAGTTTTTGGAGACGCTCTGTTCAGCTGATGCCTGCTTCCCACCATCATGCCAGCACAAGCCAAAAAGTCTTCCTTCCTGATGGCAGTTCTTGGCTTTCCCAACCAGAGGAAAAATATTCATGAACTGCTGTGTTCTTTGTGGTTAATTTTTTCGTGTGTGTTTTTTTTTGTTTTGTTGTTTTTTTGTGTTTTTTTTGTTTTGTTTTTTCTTAAGGCATTGTTCCTCAAACTTCAGAAAATTCAGCTGCACCAAATCCATCAATTAAAAAAAAAGGCACAAACTCATCTTCAGATGGCTTTGGAGACAATAAAGCCGACTCCATCTGGGCTACCATTCCCCCCCTTCTCTTTCCCTTCCTTTCCTTTAGATGTAAGACGAGTCCTTCTTTCCCTGTCCCTCCCCGTTAAAAATACACCATCTCCCATTGTTCTGGTTTCGACAAAGAATGTCGTTGACTCACAGGCAGGCAAGAGCCATTTAAAAAATCCAAGAAATGAAACTACAAGATGGGTTGAGTGGTTCAAGCAGAGATTGCTGAATCGTGGGTAATCAAATCGTAAGCACCAGTTTATGTTAAGGTTCGTTTGTTTTATTTTTGTGTAGGTTGATGAATCTTTGATTTTTTTTTTTTTACTTTTTACTTTTTTTGGCAACTCTGCCAAAGACTTCACCGGCGTCGTTCCCTGATCCACTCCCAGTGAGGACCAGAGGAAGAGTGCCCAGCGTGTCAGTCCTTTACTGCTCTTCACCGTCGTTTTACGGCAAATACAACTGTAGACGCATATAGATATGGAGACATTTTTTTCGGTTGCTTTGTTTTACACCTGGTTGTCCTTCTGTATTCTGGAAAAAACCATGACAGGACACAGGAGTAACAAGAGAAAGCTTCTTGGCAGAGCTTCAAGACAAAGACGAACAAACAGGAGAACTCCAGCTCGAAGGTGAATGCTACAGGGGAGGTTCCTCTTCCATGGGTTCATCATCGGGTCTGAGGCATTTCACAGCAAGGCAAAGTGGGAAGGGAGGGAAGAGAGAAAAGAGAGCTGAGCATGACAGAGTTGGACAATCTCTGGTGCTACATCTCATGCCTTGTGTTCCCATCACCTTCCCCACCCAGGCAGTTGTGCTCAGCTGGAAATAAAACTTGCCACCAAGAAGGCGTTTTAGACAATCTGTTTGCACTTGTGCAACGCTAACATTTTTGCAGTAAAATCTATTTCCTCTTGTGGTCCAAAACCATGTTCAGCTCCCGTCAGAGCAGAGGGCTCAGGCACAGTGTGCACCATGCTAAAGTCACACAAGGCGTTCCTGGCACTGCTGTTCTTCTACAACCCAGGATGTCTATAGAGAACCCATGATGGACAGGAGATGCAGGTGTGCATGCAATGGTTAAAGGGAGAGGCTTAGCCCAGAAGGCAGCCCACCATGGCCTGGGCAGACTCCAAGATGTGATGATTAAAGGAAAGCAACTCACCTCTTCTCAGCTGGCTTCACGCCCACTGACAGAGATGCCATGGCTGTTACTGTCTCTGCCTCCTCGTTCTCACACTTCTGTGCCTCAACCAAGGAGTACCCCACCGTGGAGGCATAACGTTGGAGTGAATGCCAATATTTGCCTAGGGAGAGAAGAGGCAGTTAGGGCATCTGCACCATAATGGGTCCAGCACTATGCTCCTGCTTTTCCATGACCAGCAGACGGCTGAGATCTGCATGGGGAAGATCATCACACCTATAGAATCATAGAATTGTTTTGGTTGGAAAAGACCTTTAAGATCACCCAGTTCAACCATTAAACCAGCACTGCCAAGGCCACCACTAACCCATGGCCCTCAGCAGCACATCTACACAGCTTTTTAAACCCCTCCAGGGATGGGGACTTCAGCCCTTTGGGGAAGAAATTGTTCTTCAGATCCAATCTAAACTTTCCCTGGCACAACTTGAGGCTGTTTCCTCCTGTCCCATCACTTGTTCCTTGGGAGAAGAGACCGACCCCCCCTCACTCCAACCTCCTGTCAGGGAGTTGCAGAGAGCAGAAGGTCTCCCCTCAGCCTCCTTTTCTCCAGCCTGAACACCCCCAGTTCCCTCAGCCACTTCCCATCAGACACAGAGCACAGAGAAGGTGTGAGAGGGAGAGAACAAAGGATGTTCTCTGGGTCCCCAGGCAGGACACTTCAAATTTGCTGATAGCCAAGAAGCCACAGCAAAGCCTGAAAGCAAGAATCTGTACAGTGAGGCTAGCCAATGGGGAGGAGGAGGGACATGTTTTCAAACACTTTTGCTTCTCATGTGCTGGACAGTCCATCTACGGGTCTTACTCAAATATCCTTTTAATTTGCTGTGCTCATTTTAAGAAAAAAAAAATCACTGGCTGGCTCAAGGTGCCGCAGAGATCATAGAATCACAGAGTGGTCTGAGTTGGAAGGGACCTTAAAGCTCATCCAGTGCCACCCCCTGCCATGGGCAGGGACACCTCCTACCACACCAGGTTGCTCCAAGCCCCATCCAACCTGGACTTGAACACTGCCAGGGAGGGGAAGATGTCCCATCGGTGCTCAGCACTCACTCTGCAGAGCAGTTTCTGGAAATGGAATTCAAATTTCTAAAGCCATCAGGCATTTTTCAGTGAAAAAATATAATGTTTTGACCTCTTTTAAGCTTCATTTCTGCCCTATAAAATAGAGACTAGCCTCTGCCAGTTTTAGACCACAAATGTTTGAAGCAGGAAGATGTCTGGACCTAGCAGGCGGATTCCCATCATACTCCTGCTTTTTCACTCCATTCCCCAAGAATGTCCCCAGGAAAGCTTCAACCACAATGACTTTAACCTCCCCAGCCAAATAAACCTACAATATTAGCAACTTTATGCAATACTCTGTTTAACTTTCATCTTTATTCATTCTTAATTAATAAATTAATGGGTGCCACAACACCCAATGAGACTTGTATTATTTGGAGATACTTGACTTGCCTTTGAAGAGCTAATGGCATGCTCTAAGTTCTGGACAGCCAGTCCTTCACAGAGATTTTAGAAGTTTTAATATTAATTCCTGCTCAGGAGCCAAAGCATTTCCCTGAATTGACCGCTCCCCATGCGTTGTTCGATCCACTGCTGCACGCACAGTAAGACCAGCTTGTGGCTGCACAAATCCAGTTCACAGCGCAGTGACCACCCGTAAATTAGGACAAGGGAACATGGAGTTGCCAGGATGACAGAGAAGTCAAACAGGTGTCCCACAGAGCAACCCAACAGGGAACCAGCTGGGTCAACAGGGCTATACTCACTGTGTATCTCAATTACTTTCTCCATTGAATGAACTGCATTAGCATTTGCTCTTTGCTGGAAAACCTTTTCTGGAAGAGGGTCAAGCTGGAAAGAGAGAGAAACACCAAAGAAATATTATCTCAAGTTAGAGACCAGGCATTAAGCATGATTTAACAAGTGGCTCTCCTGTATCAAGCTTCCACCCCACTCCCCTGATTTCTATTACCTGCCTTTAGTTAAATATTCAAAATACACAGACTTCCTAAATGCTCTTGTGATACTCAGCCCAGCCTCCTCCATCCTGATGCTCCTCCACACACAAAAAGCTGCAGTTCCACCAGGCTCAGCAGCCCTGCGGCACAGGGGCTGCCCCACTGCAGCCACTGATGGGGTCTATGAAGAGGCACTATTACACTGACCAGAAAAATCAGGCAAATTATGCTGACTGCTTTTACAAAGGGTCTTTCACAACTATTACTTGGATCTCTTTTTTTGCTAAGTTTTCACTACTAAAATAAAACAATGTGCAAATAAAAGGGACTTAAAAACATGATAACAGCCACACTTCTGGTTTTCCTCTAAAGAAATAAAAGGGGTAGCTTTTTAATTCTTCTGAATACCTGATTTAATGTATTTATTAACTCTCAACTGAAAAAATCCGTACCCTAAGAGTAGATAGCCTGATTTTGGTACAGAGAAACAGCAAAACGAAAACGCTGCTTTAAAGCCACACTCACCATGACTTAACTTCAGTCACCATTGATGGCTCTCACCAGCTGCTGGGCTAGTCTTGCCAGGGCAGAGCAGCATTAGATCTGTACGTTAATCCTTAAATAAAATTGCCTTGAAATTACCAGTAAAGTTCATAATTGGGTATTAAAATTTAGGGGTTTTGATGCTGGCTTCTTTCCTTTGCTCTTTATACACAAAGGTGACTGCAAGAATGTGCTGCTGGTATGGAGATTTTAAGCTGAGATGACACAGAAAGCCTCCAAAAAACATTCAGTGCAAATGCACGTAGCAAGTAGGTATCTTTCTGGGCTTGGCTGCTTTTATACTGAAAATGCAAATGGCACGTAGATGATGTCTGGTTTGATCTAATATACATGCCACCCTCCCAATGGCAGTGCTGCCTTTGTTACCAACCGTTAGCCACAATAAAATATTAAAGCACTAAGAACAATTCACTCAACAAGGAACGTGGGACAACAGGAGTATTTTGCAAGAGAGATGAATTGGCAAATGCCACTCTAAAGAAGCTCTTCTAAGTCCTCCTCCAGTTATTCCTCCAAGTCCATCTCCAGTCACACTGGAGCAAAGCTCTGCGGTGTGGATCTGCCTGTATAAGCCTGGATACAAAACCCACACAGGCAGGAGGACGCTGACGGAGTTGCCTGGCAGGACTGTAATGGCCAAATGTTGGTTTGGATGCAGTTCCTCCTGGCAAATCCGCCCTGTCGCCAGGATAGACTGCTCCAGCTCGCGGCTGGGAATTAAGCTATCCCGGCAAGGAGGTGGTTTTACCACTGGAACTACGTCTCCATTAGAGGTCCCAGAGATCCCAGCCATATCCATCAGGGAGCACACACCTCTGCCTATCGAACAGTGCTGGCTCTCAGTGGCCGCACAAACCACCGAGATCACGCTCTGATGAGCGTGACTGTTTTAAATACAGAAAGAAAGTTGCTTCTAAAATAGTAGTGTTCAAAAGTAAAAAGCTTCTCCAGACCCGAGACTTGCTATACAGAAAAATAACACCCAAACTACTGCCTGTTTTTGGATGCAAGCTCTCCTACCACCCAGAAGAGAGTTGCCCTTTCTGTTTGCAGTCAGGAGGTCACAAGGCTACCAGGGGCTCCTGTTCATCAGCATGGGCAGATGCGCCTATGGTGACCGACTGACAGCAGCCCCACTGCTCCCTTCAGTAACGAAGGACGTTGCTTTTCCCATTTCTTTTTAGTGGCATGAAAATGTTCTGGCACCCAGGGCACGGGTGTGAGAATAAGAGAAGGGGGAGAGCAAGGGAAATGCCCACTTCCTTGCTTGATGTCATTTCTTCTTATTTTTGAGGAGATATTTTCCTCTTGCCTGAGAGAAAGCTCTGCCCATATTCATCCCAGCCCCGGCAGCCTTTGGTCAGTAAAGAGAGAGAGAAATTAGATCAACACCCTGCAAACTGCATCCTTTGTGTTGTTTTTCACCCTGCTTGTCTGGGAGGTGGGTGCTGCAGAGCAGCAAGCTGAGGTCTTCTGGTGACAGAAAACATCGGGAAAGACAACAAGCCTTGAAACACCCTCCTTTGTCAAGGCCACAGGGTCTCCAGCAAAGTCTGTTCTGCAGCAAGGGCATGCGTGTCCCCTCCTGGAGGAAGGCCCCTGACTGCACTGCTGGAGGGTTATTTTAGTTTTTATTTGCTTTCGTTTAAAAAATAAACCCAGTAAGAGAACACCTTCTTCAGCTGGGTTACTTCTCTCACCTTAAGACAACTGAGAAGCTACAAGTGTCCCTTCACCCCTTATGAAGTTACTAAACCTTTTGTTGTTGTAGCTACAATGCTTGGTTTGATTCCCACTCAAAACCAACCCATAGTTATTATTACTTTTTTTTCCCCTGAAGTGCCAACGAAGACCCTAAGGCACATTCATGTGGCTCCTGCCACCCTTTGGGAAAGGCAGCAGGGTAATTCAGCACACCGCCCCAGGAAAGAAGATGGCCCTGCAGCACAGATCTTCCAATTTATTAAAAAAATCAAAATAATTATAATAAAAAATAATGCAAAATTATAAGAAGGTCTTCCAAGGGAGGGAGATAGGGTTATTTGCTTTTAACAGATAACACGAGGGAGAATATTGGTTTCCTCTGGCAGAGCAGGGGTGCAAGGATGCCCCAGCAGAGCAGCTCTACCTGGCTCACATACGTGGCCAACAGCTTGGATGTGACTCACATGAGCTCAAGACATCTCACAACCAACTAAATAATCGAAAAAAAGCTTTCAGCAGAGCTGATGCTCTCCAAGCCCATCTTTTTTCCTTCTTTCCTCCCTGGTTCTCCACAAAGAATGTGAATTCATCACAGACCTCCAGGGTTGGGTTATCCCAAACAAGGGATGTTAATTGTGCCTGAAAATAGCAGTCAAGGCCCATCTAGGGATATACCCCAGCAAAGAAGCAGCCACAGTTCAATAGTTAAAAAAAAAAAATATCTATGGGAAAGTTTAACTGCAACTTCTGTTCAAAGCCAAGAGAAGTTCCAGCCAAGAGATCTGCTCCTGCGACCACATGGCAGCCATTCGATAGGTACTTCATGAGGACTAGAAATTGCTCCATTCCAGATTTAATAATTACAGATTGCACTTTTTATAAATTCTCCACTCTAAAAATAACTCTGGTCCAAACTGTCTTCTGTATGACATTAAGTGAAGGCAAAAGCAATTCCTGGACAAATCTTTAAGTAAGAGCTTTCTAACGCCTCTCAGCTGATGCTGATATAAAGCACGCAACATCGAGCAGCCTGGCCACACGTGTGCTATTTCACAGACAAATCGTTTCCATTGCATGCTCTTCCTCCTGAAATAACACTCACAGACAACAGCCTCATCCATTGCTGTCCTGGAAAAGGAATGAAATACCTCTGGGCATTAGGCAATTATCACCTTCTTGCTTATTTGAGATGTCCAGAGTCTGATACCGGACACAACTCCGCTACTTCTGTGTGAAAAATGACAAAGCATTTGTAGCAGTGACAGGCAACACCACAAGTACTGCTGAGCTCTAGGACCAAGACTCCCAGTATGTGTCTCCCACCTCTCCCTCCCCACTGCTCACAGCTCCCACCACACAGGAGCTCCACACCCTGCTTCAGGCATGGTGCTGGGCACGGGCCCTAGGCTAGGGCAGCCAATGCTACAGGCACAGCACCAGACAGTTCGCAAATGGCATCTTGTCACGGGGCAGAAGCTGGTTTGAAGAGTAAAGGCTGGTGATGCTCATGATGAGTAGCTTTGCATGGTTGCTGGCTCCTCTGCCCTCCAGTGCTGCTGGCACGCTGCTGTCAGGGGCTGCTCCGAGTAATGGGAGCTGCACGGTGGCTTACTGGTCCAAAGCATCACCATCAGATCTTCCCTGAATCATGTCTGCCTTTCATTTTTCAGTCAAAGTTGTGTTCGTTTTGCACAACTGAATTTGTAACTAAAGCAATGTGCGCACATTTTCAAGCAACCTCGCCTGGCACTAACTCATTTCACATTACAATAATCTGTTGCAAAGCTAAAGCTCGGGTTTAATTTCCTGGACAGTCGGGAACAAGCCGGCTCTTGCCTTTGCATAACGCTTTTTCCAAAGCGGGAGTTTTGATCTCTGCCGGTGAACGCAGACGCTTTGGGGACTGGCACCATTCCTCTCATTTCCTACCACTTCCCAGTGTAACTCCAGCACCACTCCTCAGCCAGCAAACCTCCCTGCAGCCCGCCGGCAGCCGCAGCTGCCTGTCCATGTGCACGATGCAGGATTGTCTAGCACGCTGTATATCAAACTCCATCAAAGGGCCGCAGGACAAAGCAACAGCAGTTCCCTCCAACTTCCTTGCATTAAAAAGATTTTATAAAAGACCTTGATAAAACTAGTGTTTCCTGCTTTTTGATGTGCAAGTGGAAGAACTTTATCGTGGTATCTGTGCAGTCTTACAGCCCACCTAGGAAAAGCGAGAACAGGTCCATCTTTTAGTATTTTAAAGTGCCTTATAACTGTCCTGATCCAGTGATTTAAAAAAATAATTTTGTTGGGTTTTTTTTACCTCTAAGGATCAACATTCACTTTGCTAAATGAAACCACAGCTGACAACATCCAAGCTATCGTGAGTGCTGAGATTCCCCCAAAGCCTTGCACTTCCAAACACGCTTGTGGCTCGGATCGAGCGCTTTATTGCACGCAGATTCTTGCCCCACGCTGCGATCACCCGCCTGCATCGCAGGAGCACGTGAAGCCAGAGGGATGACATCCTTCGCGTGTCATTGCCTCTGCCTCCCCTTCAAAGTGCACCCTGCCGTTAGGGCTGGCTGCACCCAACAGTGGATGGAGCTGGAGGAATCATCTGTGGTGACAACAGTGCTGTCCACTGTCAGCTGAAGACAGACGGGTGCTGCCATAAAAACTCCACTGCTTCCATGCTGATGGAACAGCTGGCTGTCCCGAGGGCTGAGCACAGGCTGGATCCGTTACCCATGCCAAGAGCCTTATCAGAACTGCCTGGCCAAGCACAAGGAGCGGATGCTTTCTGGACACTTGGGGATGGGATGCTGGATGACTGAAGCAGATGCTTTTGATCAATCCCAGCTGGTTTATCTCTTGGTTAGGGAGGTTTCCCCAGGCACTGTCATCCTTTGCATGGAGTGCGGATACCGGAGGACAGCACACTTCTCCAAAAGGCTGGAAGTCAAACATAGCTGATCTCTACGTCCATGCAGATTCACGTTCCAACTTCCCAGACCTGAGAAAGGCTGATGGTCACTGAACTGCAGCTGTGAGTCAGAGTAAGGCTGCTCACAGCGGCTCACCACCATCCCCAAAAGTCAGCTCCCACTGGAGGCAGATCCAGAGCTGAAACACTGCTTGGCTTCTCCTCTCCATGGTGTTGCACCTTCAGGTGTTGAACACACTTCCTCCCTCAGCTCCTGTCCCACGGGTTTCTTCAGCCAAGGGTGGTGATAAGAGACCCTGGTTGTGCTCTCCAAGGCAGGTGAAGGCTTTAGGAGGAACCTCCTTCCTTCAGCATCTGATAGGCAGGCACATTTCTCTCCTTGTGATAGAGACCACTGCTTCTAGAGCTCTGCTCCATCAGAGATCATCTCAGCAGGCTCCTTGTGTCCTGTGTTACTCTTACTGTAGCCTTTTAAGATTTGCTTGTTTCCACAAGGTCCTGAGGACAATCTTTAATTAAAGAGGCAGCCTAAAAAAATTCAAACACACTAAACAAATCATTAATGCTGCCTGAGGTTTCAGTCACACCCAAATTCAAATTGGTGTGGTTGCATTCCCCCAAGGCTGAAGATTTTAGCTATATGTCACAATGAGCTGTTTTAATTTGTGCTATCAGACCTAAATGAAGAGCTCCAGAGCCCCTGCTACACCAGGACACCCGCAGCAGATACTGAGTGGGGACCATGCCCGGGGCTGCAGGCTGAGCAAGGACCTGCTTCTCTGAGCGAGGTGGAAAAATGACACAAGGCACTTTTGCAGTCTACTGTGAACATCTAAGACTCAACCATTTGGACTGTACATGGAGAACAGGTGTCTAAAAAAGACTAAAGAACCAGAAGGAGAGAGGCTTGACTCAAACTAACCAGTTACTCATACTCAAAAGCCCACAAATTATACAGAAATACGCTTCTTGAACAGAAGTGTGCACAAAGGAACAGCCACAGCAGACACACAAGAGCCCCAGTATGGGATTCTGCTGCTGACAACTGATTTTTATATTTCCTTCCTGTCGCACTTCTGTAGCACACAACCCTGAGCTCCCTGCACCCAAAGTCATGTCAAATGCCACCACTCTGAACTTATTATCAATCACCTTTGAAGAAATGCAGGCGTCAGCTGCCCATTCGGTGCCAGTTACAGCAGATGCTGACAGCCAGGCTCCATTGAGGAGGACGGGCACTGGGAATCTGAATCATTTCTTCCTTAATCCCACTGGCACTAAAAGTGTGTGTGTGGGGCGGAAGGCAGGAAAGCTGAAGTATATAAAGTTTCCTCTGCAGGAAAATACCCTGATCTCCCCAGGACCCAAAAGCTAGATTTCCTCGGTGTACTCCTCTGTCTTGTTCTTATCTTGCAATCAGTCTTTCCAGCCAACTTCTGGAACACAGCTGAGGCTTTTCCAACACAACAATGTGCAGAAGATAGAAAATACAACATCATGGAAAAAATATGACTGAAAACAGTGCCAAGCAAGCTGCCCAACACAGCAGACACAGGCTGTAGTACCAGAGAGGGGCTCTGCAAAGAGAAGGGAAGGCTTGGACGATGACTTCAGAAAGGAATTACACTAATCAGTTATTTTCCAAAGAGCACCAAATAAACTATGTGGTAAAGAATAAACCCAAATCCAATTCTTAGCTATTTCAGTCCTTATAATACGGATTGCCAAACACAGGTAGTTTTTAAACAAATAAAGCATGCAGTCTTCAAATCAACATAGAATCATAGAATCATTATGGTTGGAAGGGACTTCCAGGGTCATCAAGTCCAACCTTTATCCCATCATATTCCTAACCATTAGACCATGGCCTCAAGTGCCTCATCAACCCGTTTTTTGAACACCCCCAGGGACGGTGACTCCACCACCTCCCTGGGCAGCCCATTCCAGTGCCCAACCACCCTCTCAGTAAAGAACTTCTTCCTAATATCCAACCTAAACTCCCCCTGACGTAACTTGAGACCATTTCCTTTCATTCTACCATTAGCAATTCTGGAGAAGAGACCAACATCAGCCTCACTACAACCTCCTTTTAGGTAGTTGTAGAGGGCAATAAGGTCTCCTCTCAGTCTTCTCTTCTCCAGGCTAAACAACCCTAGTTCACTCAGCCGGTCTTCATAAGGCTTGTTTTCCAGACCTCTCACCAGCCTCGTTGCCCTTCTCAAAAGGACTCAAAATAATGACAAGAACTTGGTGGATTGACTGTTTTGGAGGATGAGATGCCCAAATTCAAGGGGGGCGGCCCTGGGTTTGCCTGTCTCTGTACCTCGTTTCCCAGCAGAGCAGAAACGCACGCTTCTGAGGCATCGCAGATGGCCGTCAGGTCGTGGCCTCCTTCCAGGGCCAGGACGACGCGACCCCCGGCCAGGCCCATCAGCTGCTTCGTCAGGTACCCAAAGCCTGTAACGAGGGAAAAGAGGAAATGCAGAAGAAGGGCAAAGGTTGCGGCTGGAATCAGGCTCCTGGCGAAGGATCAAAGAATTATAGAAAGGAATTACATCATATTAAAAAACCACAAGGGATCTGAAAGGACTCAACGCATAATATAAGCCAGGTTGGGTTTTAATACGCTCGCTGCGGAATTCCAGCCATGGTTCCCCACTGGATCGGCTCAGCTGTGTGCGTGGCGGGACGGATCTGTAGCTCTCCCACTGGTGCTTCGCCAGGGTTTATCCCAGCTGAGAGACAGTACCATCCTCCCTGCCACCCCTCAGCACCCTGAATTCAACACAGGAGCGAAAATCCCCTTGGGAGGAAGGAAAGGGGGTGGAAGGAGGCGGCTTTTTGCCCTGCTTTGGAAGATGCAAAGTCGGAGCAGTCATGGGGGAGCCACGGGGGGAGGGAGGAGAAGAAGGGGAAATCAGTAAAATTGCTGCTGGTGCTTTCAGTTGCGATAGCAGCATCACAGTGCCCCAGAGATATCTGACATCTAGTTCTTAACAGACATTTCTTCCCGTATATAATATGCTATAAAAATTCCTGGGGCACCCAGGACTTTGATCATATGACACACAATATATTTCTACCTTTTAAACAAAACAGAACCGAGCTGCAAGGATTTGAAAAACGTGTCCTCAAAGCAACCTTCCCCCTCCAAAATAAATAAATATATAAATAAATCCAAACAAAAGAAAATCCAGAGCATTTCTACTCTCTATTCATGCTCCCTGCTCTCTGTTTCACAGTGACCCCCCGAGACCGCCTTTGCAAATTGGCAAATTAACAGCCAGACAACAAGATTCACAGCTGAGCCCATAACTGTTTTGCGAGAGTAGGAGAGCAAGGGAAATTTGATAAGCAGGTAAATAAGACCTTCTCATTACAAAGTGTTTCTGGATATCTTAATAACTTGTCTCTTGTAAATCTATTTCACTTTATTCTTATATAAAGTTTATAGGTTCAGCTACCTTACAAGGTTCTGAAGTTCACTGTAGAGAATAAGTTTCCAGGCTGAAACAAACTCTTAAAAAATAATAATAAAAACCTTTTGCAAGAAAAAATGTCTTCTTGAATGAAACAGTGCCAGAAAAACCCAGCATAACCAAGCGGGTGGGGTCGGGTGGGATTTCAGTGCATCTCCTGCGCAATGCAAAATATTACAGATCCAAAGCAAAAACAAGGTTCCTATGGGCCCATTTAATTGCTTCAAAGGTGGCGAACAAAAATATTCAGCTCAAATTTTTAGTAAGTTGTCCTGAAGGAAGAAATGGACTTCTACTAGCGTTCAGAGTGAGGCACATTGTTTACATCTGGCATTGTCTCCTTCTGTAATTTTGCATTAAACCAAGCATAACTCTGGTTAGTCAGCAGCCGTCTTCTGCAGAGATGCAACTACAATCTAATTGGTAACTTCCTTACATAACTTATTTGCACTCGAAATTGAAATCTGCAATGCTTCAAGAAAGTGAAGGCTTCAGTCAGACCAAAATATATACGGTGTGGTGACAAAACACATGAAAATTCAAAGAAAAAGGCTGAAAAGTTTGCTATTGAAATGTAAGATCTGCAGACAGACCCCAAAGTGTAAAATCTACAAATACTGTACTTTAGTCCCCAAGAAAGCAGCGTTTTACACCAGTTTTGGATCTCTGCTCTTCCAAATCCACAACTTACATTTTGCTGATAGATTATATCCTCCGAGAGGTGTGGGATGGCCTTCCACCGCATCGAAACCAGATGACACCAGCACAACATCTGGGGCAAATTCATTGGCAATGGGCATTACTACCGTTCTGCAACAAAAATTTGACAATGGCAGATGTGTTACTTTGGCTCTTGAACAAGGGCAGGAACGCTTAAACCATCTTGAACAGACCCGTTAGAAAACCTTGTACTGTTATTCCACAGCAGCGAAGCCCACCTCTTCTGTTCTTGCAAGGCGAGAGCGTGGCCGGCAGAACAGCTCGCACTGCCACGCAGTCCAGTTTTATAGTCAATCTCACGTTAATTTTTTCAGTGAGATCTATTAATTCCCCCATCAGCAGCCTCATGTTTTGGCCAAGGAAATAAGTTGTCATAGGTTGCGTTGCCCGTTTCTGATCATATCTTGCTTTACATACAGGGCATGAGGGGTAAGAAGAAAATAAGAGGGCACCTGGAACAGGCTGCAAAACCACCTGCAAAACCTGTCCAATGGCAACCTGGTTCATAACACTTGTCTCCATGTTCTCCTTCAAAATTCCGCCTCTACCCTTTGCAGCACCTGCAAAGCAATTTGTTTCTTCTCTGCTGCACATCTCATTTACCATAATGAAAGGCTGGGGATGTCACATGGGGCAAGAAGCTTTAATATGCAAATATCTCACCCAAATACACCTCTTCGAGCTAGTTCTCCATCCTGACTTTTGTTCACTAGACAATGGACTGAATTGCTTAGCATCCATCAACTACCACCTGTTAAGGCCCGTATTTACATGAAACAGGAGGTTTGCTCTGTGGTTGCTCAGCAAAAGGCCTTCTCCCTTTTCAATTTACTCAATTCCTGTTCAAAACCAAGATCTGAGATTACAAACACTTCATCTCCCACTTCAAGATCCCAACTAAGCAAAACTGGAAGTGCTCTAGGATAAACATCTTTTTGTGCCTTCATGGTGGAAAAGCAAGGAGGTACACAGAGGGCTGTGAACCTCCCATCTCAAGACCCTTTATATAAAGTAGTATTTTCCAAATTATGTTCTTTTTCCTGTAATAAACGTACACACTGAATCTTGAATGTATCTCCAGGGCAACCTGACCAATGCTGTCACTTGCTGGTGCTGAAAACAACAGTATTTCCCCATCCTAGGAACAGCTACTGGCAAGGTTAACTTTTTAAAGCATGGAGTGAAGTTATTCCTATACCAAATCATGAATCTGTAAATACCTTTGCATGCATGAGAACTTCCCTTTTATTGAGTATGGTTGTTATGTGATGCTCCAAAAACCAGCAAGAGCCCAGAAAGGTCTGTTTAGTGCTGAGATTGCTCAACTGCTATCAAGATACCCATAAAAATTCACATATTTTGCTACAATAATGTTAAACAGCCACAAGACACCTTCTAACATCAGCAACTTGTATTAGCCCCAACACCGATCTGAGCTCATGCCATATTGCCCTCTGCAGAGTTTATTTTTAATGTAGTAGTAACATCTACCATGCCATGAGATACCTCCAGTGGTGGTCAAAGCCCCCAGTGAGAGGCGAGCAGAGACACATGGCACATCGCAGGCTTGGTCCAGGCACTCAGTCACCATGCAGTCCAAGAAAAGACCCTTCTAAGCTTTCATTTTTTGCCAACTAGCTGTCACAGCAACCTGACCTTCCTGCCTGCCAGGCTCTACATGTAGCTAAGCAAACCTAAGCAAAAAGGATCTTATTCTTCTCTTAATTCTTATAAAATCCAAAAGAGGAATTTCAACTTTTTTCCTCCAATGGTGTGATTGCCGTGTAAGTTTTGTCCTCAGGGAGACGATTATACAAGGAAGACAGAGCACTGGGCCAGGCTGCCCAGGGAGGTTGTGGAGTCTCCTTCACTGGAGACACTCAAAACCCGCCTGGATGTGTTCCTGTGTGATGTACTCTAGGTGACCCTGCTCTGGCAGGGGGTTGGACTAGATGATCCTTCGAGGTCCCTTCCAACCCCTAGAATTCTGTGATTCTGTGAAGACAAAACAGCACAGTTTTTGCTGATGGCTTTACAGTCTACCAAAAGCTGTTTAGCGAAACCCACAGACATTTTAAGCAGAAACCACCTCCTTCACAAAGGACTAAAGCAGAAGTTCTGAAGCAAGTGCACGTGGCAGAGGGTTTTTTTTCCCCCTGAGCTTTGATGTACTGCTGAGCTCTAATTTCTAACACCAAAGGAAAACTGCAAAAATCATCAGATTTTTTTTTCTTTCCCCCAAAGTTATGATACCATGGGAGCTGCTAATACCTCGACTGATGTGCAGGACCACCCTAAGCTGGTGGCAGAGCAAGCCTAAGCCTGCATCCTAAGCTGTGGTCATGGTCTGTCAGCACTGAGCAACACACGCAAGCTCAAGTCGGTAACAATTTCTCGGCCGTGGGACAGCTGGTGAGCAGCGGGACAGTGCTGGTGACACCCATGGTGAAGGTGCCCTCGTGGTGACAGTGGTTTGAAGGTACCCTCTAGTGGCACAGTCATCACATAGGCTGCGCCGAGAGGCAACTGTGAACCCTGCCTGTGCAGATTTTAGGAGAGAAAAAGCAGCGGCTGCTGGTTAGAAGTAAATCAATCGGTATTTGACAAGAGTTAGAAGCAGCTGCTTTGAGGATGTCCAGAGTTTTCTCCAATGCAGGACGGGGTGACCTTACAGCCGCAACTGGTTACCCCGGCAAATATCTTCATCTCTGAGCAATTCCTAGTGGTGCTCTGTATGCACAGTAAATTTTTATCAGGTCTTCCAGAGGTTTAAGAAACACATGTCAGAGTTCCCCAGGCTCCCCCGTCCAAGAGGAGCCAGGAGGACAGAGAGACAGTCTGCTCACGGGATGGGTGCTGCATGCCCGTCCTAGACCGGGGCTGCCCAGGAGCTGTGTGTGTTTGGGGAAGCCAGAGGAGAAGTGCGAGGTGACAGGGTATCTGAGTAAATAACCTAAGGATGCTTTTGGTACCTTGACCACCACAAACCCATCCAAACACAAGAGCGTTCTCAAATCTCAAAACGGCTTGAACCCTTTCCTTCACCCATGACTCCCACCCAGTCTCTCATGGGCTGCTCTTCCTTCTGACTTTCTCCTAATTCCAGTACTCCAAAGCCGCAGTGTCAGCTCTACTTGATGCTCATCACATACGTTAGCAGCCCTATCTTTGGCCTAAAAACTTGGGACAGGAGGACCAAAACCCCCCTGTCTCTCAGCACTCCCTCCCTCATTTTTCCCTGTTTAATTATAAAAAAACCCCTAGTAACTAAACAAGGCTCACATGAAAATTTAAGACCCAAGCAAACAAACCGCTTTCAAACAACATACTACTGAAATTTCATCTGCGGGCAGTGTTTCAAGCACATCTAACCCAGGCTTTTGCTTTTTAATTTTGTGCACAGATGAAAACAGCCCCTTCGCTCAGAGCCACCACAGCAAAGCTACATCCCCAAGAGAGAGCAATTAAATGGCAAAAAATCCTATGGCTTTCCTCTGGTGACAATACTACAGAAGAGCCAGAAATTCAAATTACTATCAAGAAGGTGGGCAGTTTTGTCTGGAACTGGGTCTTTTAACTAATGGCCAAGGTGGCTGCGGAGTTATTCATCAAGGAATGAAAGGATTCATAACACTGAATATTCATTCAAGCCATGTAGAATTTTTTAAAATACAAGGATTACCTTTAAATTTCCTAAATTTTAGAGGTTTGTTTTGCTTTGTTAGAATAAAATATATCCTTTCATTTGACTGATTACAGCTAAGCTAAACAGCTATGTGTTAATCAATACTGATGGCTGTAAACAGTAAAACCTACTGATCATGTTCTGCAATCGTTCAGAGGAGACAAAAAATACAATTTTATATCTACTTTCCAGAAGACTGAGTAATTTTTAGTCTGTTACTAGCCAATTCACCAATTAAACGCCTAATAAATGACAGGCAGATTAAACAATCCTACAGAGGATTTTTTTAAAACGCTCAATTGCAGCAAGGAAATTGGTGAAACTTAGAAGGCTGAGCACTTTTTTCAGACTCTTTTTCCTACTGTTGGCCATCTCTCTCTTTCTCTATATATCGATATATCTCAAAATGTTATCCACTGCTCCTAAGGCTAATCAGCCTCCTGAAGACTCCAGTCTTTGTTTCTCTAAGCAACCATCTCCACGGTCATTTACTATGTCAAAAGGGATTACGAGTTTGGGGACGAAATCAGCGTCGGGAGAGCATGAAATCTAAAATACAGAAACAACCGTTCCAGGCAAAACATCATCAGCTTCCCCCCTTCCCTCTTACTCACTCCTGAAATGGTTTATGGATTGAAGAAAAAACAAAATTCCCCCCCCCCAAACTGGCTCCTGAACTCATTTAACACTTTCAGAGAAAGGCAGGAGGAGGGGGGACCTCTCAAGTATAATCCTAGCTTTTGCTTTGGGTGTTTTAAATAAAAATAAAACTAAGAGGGAATCAAGCTGTATATGGAATTGTAATTGTGGAGGAGACCTCAGGGTAGGGAAAAAATGTACGAGACAACGCAACTGCTACAATCATCAGGAAAACTTTCTTACATTAAATTCAGAGGAGAACTGTGGATAATACACTTTAATTTCGCTAAGTAATTGTTCTTGTGTAATAAGGAACTAGCTGCACCCTTTGCCTTTTTTCTGCAGGTCTCTTCACCAGGTCTGCACACTCTGCTTTTGAAAACATCATGAGGATTTATCGAAGCAAACAGGATTTCTGCTTGTGCAACAAGTTCGGGAACAACAGACCCCGATAAAAAAAAAATACAAACCCCCGAATTTTACAACCGTTTGTTTCTATAACTACAGAGTAACAGCGATGAATATCAATAATATTTTGACAAGTGAAGGACTTTTAAAATTATACGCCCTGCATTTTTCACGTTAAAGTTCAATACATTTCTGCCTAATCTGTGAAATCTGTATTGCCCACATAGTTTGGCGGTGAGTTCAGCCATGGGACCTTCGCCCAGCGAACGGTCAGCTAAATTATAACGTCCTGCTGTCTCGGGCAGGCAGAGCCGCCGCTACGATGGGGTGGAGGAGCACCAAGTTCGCAGCAAACTCCCCAGATCCCTTCCGCACATTTTATTAGTGCCCAGGGTGACTCCACCCTGCTCTCCCCCCCCCCCCCCAAATAATTAAAGTGCAGCAATCATGAAATCACCCCAACCTCGAGACAGGGCAGCCAGTGATTTCAGCCCTCGGTTATGAAGACAATAAGTGACAAACTGCACGGCAAGGCTGCTCTCCGCTTTGCATTTTTAACTCTTGTTCTCACTTGTGAAATGGCTCAGTGGTATTAACAAACAAGAAGAGGTCAGGCTATGCTGTCCAACCCAACGCTGCAGTGCAAGGGTGAGCCAAGATACATGGAAGAGATGTTCAGTAGAAAAATCATTGATGCAAGTTACCGTCCTTTCTTCAGAAAGAGTGAAACACCACCAAAACAGGTTCTCAGAGTGGGGATGATAGCTTTCATTGGGATATATTTATTCACTCATCAGAAGACTAATTTATGAGGACAATTATCTTGGTTATTATTTCATTAGAGCATATGCTTTTATCAAATCCATACAGCAGCTCATCCTGAAATAGAACCTAAAAAAATGAAAAGCATGTTGCTTGTTACTCTTCTGCTTGTTTTATGTAGAAAGAAGGCTTTCTTCCCTAAAAGCAGACAAGCAGGCGAAGAGTTAAGGCTTAAAAAAAAAAGAAAAAAAGAGGAAAAAAAAAGAAGTATATCAGTATCTTTGCCTAGCTCAAAGGATTTCCACGGATTCCTCTACAGACTTCAAAGCCTCACAGTTTGGCATTTGGACTGGTTTGAATTAAAGCTCAGTTCTCCACTGTGAGTTTCCAAGTTCATGGTGAAAATGCCTGCTGCTTCTGGAGTTCATTATGGCCAATTTTCTTATCTTTTCTTCATCTTAGGTTTGATCCCCGGCAAATGCAACGTGGCATTCGATGGGGTGGAATAACAAGGTGCTGCCTTGAAGGCATGCATTGTCTCAAGGGGCTAACGCAAGAAAAGAAGGAAAAGAAAAAAAAAGGATATATGACCCATTCCCTTCACTTTCTAACTCTCGGGGGACTATAAATTGCAAACTTCAAAGCGTTATTTTACATTAAAATCAATAGAAAGATTCAAGGGGGAAAAAATGTTTTTCAAAGAAGCTGGTTAAGATTTAAAAAGGTCACTTGATAATGTATTATCATGACCAAACTTGGCATAAGATTAAAAAAAAGCTTCCAATTTAACTTACGGACTGAAGGTGTGCACATGGGGCGGACTACGGGAGGTGCTACCTAAGACACTGTGTCTCAACATCCCAAAACCCCAGCAAAAGAAGGGCTGTGACTACCTCTTCCCCAAATAGCTGCAGTCTTTGGGAAAAAAGACACCAGTGCCTATTAAGGAATGGCTGGCAAAGGGCTTACTGTGCAGACTGAGCAATTTTCCAGGAGCCTTGAAACTCAGTTAATATTTAATAGCAAGTATGTCACTCTGTCGTGAGCTACAGGTTCTCTTTATAATGAAGAGATCAGTCTTGTTGACTGCTGGGATAAACAGACTTCCACTTTGGAGGAAAGTGCTGCTTTCCTGTAACAGGAATAAAACATTGAGACAAATTACAGTTATTTGACTAGATGTTATTTTAAATTGTATACATTCTTTGAAGGCTTTTTAATAGCAGGCTGAAGAGTAGAAAGTCTTTTTGCTCAGTATAACAGAATACAAATACGTGTGCAGGGAAGAACAGAAAATAACCTCCCAGATTTAATGCTATTCCATGAAGGTAATATTCCATCTGCCTGTCACCAGAAATTTGCATTCCATGTTTTGTCAAGCGTCTGTCTCCCTGAATTTATGTGAGGTGGTCGCCAGAAGTGCACTAGATCTGGTTTGAGGACAGTAAAGCCACTGCCACCCGTAATTGCTAAAAAACGTGCCAGTTGGAGATGATGGACCCAGAGCCTAGGGGAGGCAGGGGGTGGAGCAGGGCAGTCCCTGAGAAAAATAAAGCTCATATATTCGTCAGGTCAGAGAATTATATCCATTCTCCTGGAAAGAGTACCAGAAAGGACAGGGTGGTCTCCCACTGTCCTCTATTCACTACTGCACTACTTACAAGTTCTCCTCTATCCAGAGATCCACCTTCCTTTCGTCTTGTTATTCTGTTGCTTCCGTGGTTAACTTTAATACCTTCCTTTTCCTGTCCTCTGCAGCTCTGGGAGGCAAATGCATCACTCCAGGCTTGCAGCAAGTCCCCAGAACGCCAGTGATGTACAATCACCCTCTTGGGGTATTTTGCCTGTTAGCTGCTCAGAGCAGCAAGATGATGTTCAACCCATCCCCTTGCAGTGAGCCTGCAGTGACACTGGTCAGAGACACCACAGCCTGGGTGCACATGACCGTAGGTCAGCCCACATGTGTTTTGCTTTGCTCATCTCTTCTGATGATGCTGGTATGAGGAGGAAAGCAAGGATCGGATCAAATGATTCCCTGCAGATCCCTCCCTGTGATCCCCTGGTATCACACACTTCTGTGAGCAGGACAATAAGACCAGCAGGACATGAACAAGAGAGGCAGCAAGTGGCTTCATCCCCTGCTCCATCTGGAGACTCACACAATGCCAGGTTTTTGGAGCAGGCTTGAATGCCCCTTTAAAGCCCAGCGCAGTGTTTTTTATCTGGCTTTACTATTACTGCTAATAAGGGAGGATAATCCAGCAACACATTAATTCAACTCCACACCTTTGCTTACCTTCATTCACACTGACACTGAGTGATGAGTAACACTCATTTAAGAGATGGTTGTATTTTTATTCACAACACACAATATGCTGCTTCTGGGGAGAAACCAGAAGCCAGTAAGAAAAGCACAAACCCAACAGTTCAGTTGTTTCAATTTCCTGTTGGTTGGAACTATTTTAGGTGAATAATAACAATAATGATAATAAAATCTAAAGCTTACCAAAACAAGCTCATGTCCCTTTGCTAGGTACACTTTGGAATGAGCAGGGGTGGGATTTGTGAGCAGAGCTCCTGCAGGGAGGGACTGCATGGCCAGCTCACCCAAAACTCGGGGTAGCATCGTCTGCAGTGCAGTAATGATGTCTCAAGCCTTGCAGCAGCTGCACATTCAAGTTTCAACTCATGATGACTTGATAAAAAGTTTTTCTGGGCTCTCATCCCCATCCAGGTGGGTTTACCCATAGAAATACTCACCTCAAAGAGGTAAAAAGATTTTTAGCCAAAACCAGGGGAGCTTATTTGTATCAATAGACATGTTACACTCATGCATCAATCAGTGCTGAGCAGTGAGAATGTCAATTCCCCATCTCTTAAGGCCAATAATATGCTAATTCAGCTTTATTTTTGTTATGGCACTCCAAAAATAATTGCAACTAGATGTAAATCTTGTATTTCTGAATTTAGCAAGAGAGAAACTCAAGATTAAGGAGGACTGTATGAAGAAAAAGAAGCTTTGGTATTACCTGAAAGCAGTTAAGTATTCTGTGTCTCCCATCGGTGGATCAAGGCCACCAGTAAAGGCCATGTTAACATTGAAACCAACTCCTGCTCCTGTGCCAACCTGAAAAAGGGAGATGGTACTTTTAATTACACATATGGAGACAGCGAACTCTGGCAACATATCTCTGCTGTCTTAATACTCTTCCAGTTGAATGTGGATTTTGATGCAATAGCTTGGTGGTAGTCAGGTTAATTTTTCCCTTTAAAGTGACCTGATCCCCAAAACAAGAGTGAAAATAAAGCTCCTCCATGTCCTGATCTTTATGGGAGCTGTGGACTAGCAGTATTAGACTGCTGCTCACTCAAAAACCACCTCTTCATCAACTGGATCCTCTTCCTCTTTTATCAGAGAGTGTTACATGCAACAACTCTCCTTAATTAGTTTTCAGCTTTATTCAGAAGCATATTTTATATTTCACTACAGTTGCAACTGGGGGAACAAACCCACAGTTTTAATCAGAGCGAGCTCCCCCTCTGCTGGGGAAAAATATGATTCACACAGAGGAGATTTTGCTGCATGAGGGACATGTGGGTGGTACATGTAAGTCCATCCCATCCTTGCATGTCCTGCTACGTCCCCATGCACACTGACTGCAAATACCTGAGGAAAGGGGAAAACTGAAAAATAAACCAGGGGTTTCTAGGAATTCGTTTGTCATGTTTTCTCCACCCATATCAAAACCCAGAAGCCTGTGTTCAGTCCCTTCATCAAGCAGGGACCTCATAGCTGCCTGTGCATGGGCTGTGGGTACCTGGGGACAGTAAGGGAGCTGGGCAGTACCTGCTTACCTGCTATGCACACAGTTTATTTTTTAATGTGTTTTTTTTTAAAGGTCTCTGCATAATAAATACAAAATAAGGAATTTGAAAATTAATGTGTTATATAATACACAGCCATATAATTCAGGCTATACGGAGCTGCATATTGCACATTTTTCCTTGTATTGGTGCAAATACTGCTGGTAGAAACACACACAGGGTTTGTTCATCCATCCAAGGTGGGTTATTTAGACATCTGTGTCTTTAATTGATTTTGGTTTGTATTTTTTGTTTTATCCAGTCTGGAATGACACATCTAAAACTTATTAAAAATGGTAAACAGGGAGTGGATGGTATAGCCTCATGTTTCCTTACAATACACGATATTATGTAAACCAGATTACTAGATTATTAAAAGGTCAGCAAAACAGTTGGTCTGGGACCTTTGTGTATCCTGAAGCAGAAATTAAGCCTGACCCAAAGCGCTGCTGTTTATTCACTACAACAGCAGCACACAAACAGGGTAATGAAGTAACATCACATTACATTTAAGTCTCTTCAGAAACCAAAATGGCAACATCAATGTTTGATGAACAGGAAAATGTAAAACTGACAGGGTAGGAACTCCAGGAGTTTCCAGATGTAATCTGGAGTGCCTCAGATTACACAAAACTGCGTACTTCATATAATTTCCCTTTGATAAATCACTCTGGAAGGACAATATCTACTGCCAACCTAGAGGGAAAGGAAGAACATGACGGATGTAGGAGCACCCATCCAGAGTTTAGAGAGAAAGGTCTCCCACCCTCACTGGCCCAGCCCTTCTGCTGCAGGCTCCGAGGACACCACCAGGAACTGGTGGATTTGGTCCAGCAGCAGCAGTGACCGGTGCTCAACTCCCACCGTTGGGGCTGTGCAATGTGAATGCAGCAGTGGCGCAGAACGGTGCCTCGGCAGGGCCAGGAGAAAGGGAGATGGACAGGCTCCAAGGCTGTGCTAGGAAAGCCAAGCGCTGATGGCACAGCCACAGACAACCTGTTCCTCCTGCACCTAACAAACAACTTATGCCTGTAAGGGGGAAATCCTGGAAAGTACAGGGAGTGCTGGGACAGATGGCAAAGGGTTCTCCTGTAACGGCTGGATAGCCTAATTGCATTGACTCATTTTCTGCTAGAAAGGTACATGCTTTCCTACCAGCTCACGGGGCAGGACACAATGCCCATGGCTGGTAGGACTCAGACGTGAAGGCACCAAACACACAAACCCAGGTGGCATGTTCCTAAAGGGGGCACTAACAAGCACAAGCATGGGAGCAGTGGCAAGAACTTCTCTCCAAGCCTTGTCTGGCAGAGGCTCCCCGAGGTTTTGGGGGCACCTGATTCACAGCCCTGAGCAGGTCCTATCAGACACAGGTGGATGCTATGCCATGCTCTTACCTCGTCGGGAGCACCACTGCCTGGAAAGAAGTTCCCATCATCATAGCGATGTAGTGAAATATAAAGAACGTTGGGATCGTTGTAGAAAGCTTGCTGAGTACCATTCCCGTGGTGAACATCCTTCAGGGACAGAGATTGCATTATATGAGGGAGGTTAGTACACCTTGGTAAAAATGCAGATTAAAGACATCAACCTGGGGTTCAGAGGGGTTTTCTTTGCTGTTGTGCTTCATTTTCTGCACTTCTCTGATCTGGCTGAAGCGGTTTATCGCACATGAGAGAAACCTGCTTTGCACAGCTGGCCTCAGGTCACATCCCTTGTTCAACACCCAGGATAAATGGGCCAAACACAACCTCAAGCTTATATCGAAACTGAGGACAGGATCAATTTACTTGGATGAGAGAACTGAATTCATGCCCAGTCTTGGGGGATGGAGAGACTATATTAGTTACCCCAAATCTGCAGCTTTCATCTGTCTGTGGGGTGACCCCTGATACAAGTGCCCAGCAAAGTTGTGTTGGATCCAAAAAGGTTAAACAATACAAACTTGTTGCCCAGATCCCCTGCTGCATTGCTACTTGGTGCGGAAATGCAGGATGGGTATTCAAAATGCCCCTTTCTGACATGAAACACAGGTAGTGGGAAATGAGGAAAAGGATGCCCACCCAGTAGGTCAAAAAGCCGAATACATCCATGTTAACTTGTGGGTCGAGCCCATGGGAGATTTGGGGAATCTAATCAAAACTCTTGGTTGATACCCAGCAACTCAAATGCCGTCCCAGCCACAGAAGCACATTTTTAAATCTATAAATATCAATGGGGCACATTTATAAATCTATACACCACCACTGCAAAATCCCAAACAAGCTCTTTCTCAAATCCACTGCACCGCCTGCAGGGTGTTTGTTTCACTGTCCTGTTCCAATTTAAAGATCTCTTTTGGCTGCCTGCCCACTCACACAAAGCTGTGCTGGCCCAGACACGGGATGCTGTGACCATCCAGACTGATGGTCAGGCCATGCCAGACAGCCCGTCCCTCTCAGTGAGCAGTCCTCACATCGTGAAAAGAAATCTGGGATGGATCGCAACAGTTAAGGTCAAAAACCTTCAGAAAAAAAATAACCAAAACCCAGCATGGTTTGCAGTTACCCATCCTTGAAACTGTTCTGGGCTTGTTTTAGAAAGCAACTACTTACTAATAACAATTTTATTGATAACTATGGACCTTTTAAGAAATATTTCTTTTATTAAAAACACTTTAATAAAAAACCCCACACACCACCTTTAAAAAACAAATTTGGGCTTGCAGACCACAGGTGACATTTTTTTCACTGACTTACAAAGCCAGGGCTGCCCTTGCAAGAAAAAATTCCCAGAAAAATTTCAACCTGCTCTCCTGAAGGGTACGAACTGGCGTTTACTCACCCAGTCCACTATCAGGATTTTGCTAACGTTCAGTCTTTGCTGGAGCAGCTTGGCTGCGATTGCCACTGAGTTAAAATAGCAGAAACCCCTGGAGGTGATGAGAAGGGGGAGAAAAGAGGAAAAGGAAAGGTGTTAATTATAGGTTTCCTTGGCCCCAATGCATCTAACATCTAGATATAACATAGTAGGATGAAATTTCTTTTGCTTTTGCTCTTCTTCCCTCCCTTGAAGATGCACATGTGTTAAATTAGAGACACAAAATAGCCATGCAGCAGCAGACGTCTGATGATTTCTCTGGAAATGGGGAACGTCTCACACTCGCCCAGACCTGCTGCAACAAGATGCTGCTTGGTGCCAGCTGCCCATGGGACCTCCAGCTCTGCGTGCGAGGGAAGGGGACATGGCAAGGGGGACAGGAAGGGAAAGGACCCGGAGCTAGAGCACTACAGTGCATTGGCTGGGAGGGAGCGGACATGCTCAGAGAGGTCTCAAAACACTGGGTGGAAGGGAACTCAACAGCAAGCACCCATTGGGGTCACCTTTCTATAAAGGACTATTTGCAAAACTTCAAAATTCTTAAGTCAAGTTGTGTAGTATTTTATTCCTGCCTGACATCTGAACTTGTGGTTTACATATGTCCATCGGAGCACTGGATCATTTTTGGTTGGAATAAATCTTCATTTTGAGGGACATGGCTTAGTGGTGGACTTGGCAGTGCTGAGTTAATGGTTGGATTTTTACGATCTAAAGGTCTTTTCCAACCAAAACGATTATACACTCTCCCACCAAAGAGTGCTCAAGTACCCAAGACACGAGATTTCAGCACACATTAAGCCAGATACACAAAGCTAACATGATTTATGCACAGGACCCTGATTTGAAAACAGTTTGATGGTAAAACTCCTGCTATATTAAACACGTGCAAGATGTCCAGCTTCAGCTTTCGCTTGGTGAAGCCTTCTCACTCTGACACTCTCCTAATTCAGGACACATTTATGTTTGCTATTACTACTACTAGTTGCATATTCTTGTTTTCCTCACATCGGACAAGCTGTCAACATTTAATTTAAAACAATTTACAAGGGTAAAGTGCTTTTTGAAAGCATGACTGTAACGCTGGTTCTTGTGCAAAAAATGCCCACTTAGAACCACTAAGCAGAATCTTGCCATCTTCCAGAGAATTACTGTGAGCTTTGAATATAATACTGCCTTGTGTATCAATAAGCAAGAACTTCTGCAATAAACCCAACAAACTACCTTTCTAATTCTCAGCTGCTGATCAAACACTAAAGCAAGTTGCTAAAGCACATACAAATACTTCAAATACTTACATGGGTGTGCTCTCTTCTGCATGGTGACCTGGAGGCCGAACAACAGCAAATCCGTTCTACACACAGAAAATAAGAAAAGGAAGAAGTGAGACAGAAAGAATGGTTTGTTGCATGAAGGTGGATGCAGAGGTTGCAGCCACAAGCGTTAATTCTGCTTTGGATCTACGTAGTTGCTCTCAGTGGTCTTCTCACAAGACCATAGCAGTGGATGATTCTCTCCTTCATTTTGGAGGGGGAAAAAAGTGTCCACATGAATTTTATGGAAACCTGTTAGTAAAGCATTTCCTGCCATTCAGGGAAAAAATGATTCTGCACGAGGTGACTGAAACAGCAAACTGGTTGGCCCAGCTGAAGGCAACAGCAAGACCCTCAGATAACACTGGAACAGTGATTTCACTCCCTGCTCTGGTTTCTTTCTTGCTTTTAATCGGTGCGTAAGAACATTCACCAGAAGCCTGTTGTTCACTTACTGATATCCTCAAAGATTTTTATGACTAAGGCCAGATGGTGCCATTAAAATGAAGCTAACTGGACCTCCTGCATAACACAGCCCTGAGCTGAGTCCTGTACAGAGCCTATATCAAAGCCAAGTGTTATTTTCATACCAACCTTCAGTTCTCCCGTGGCTACTTTGAAAACGAGCTCAATGACACAGCCCACAGCCAGGCGAGCAGCACCAGATGAGTGAACTTCATTCCAAATTGTGTCACTGTCGACCTAACGGAAACACACAGGAACCACGCTTAGGAGCAACAAGGACAGCCAGGAAAAAGATCCATGTTTTATGAAGAAGTTATTAATATGTATTAAATGCATTAAATGTATATTTATACATTACACGTAAATGCATTAATTTTAAATGCACTAAATTGCCGAACTGATCTTGGCAATATCAGGGCTGGGACCGCTGGTACCCCACCAGTGACCGCTACCAAGTGTCCATACAACCAAACAACCCTCAAGAGATGACCATTTGCAAAATCACCACTTCTGAGCATCCACACAACCAAATGACCCTCAAGAGATGACCATCTGCAACCCTCTGCTAAGGGTTGGTGCCATAACAGAGGAGCAAACGCTGCACCTCAAGCACTGCATTTGCAGGTGTCTCCTACCAATACTCCTACCAACACCACTGCATCAGTACTTCTCCAGATGAAACAAAAATGTTTATGAAATCATTCAGTGATTCTACAAAATAATACAAAGAACACAATGAAGAAGGATTTTTAGTAATGGACATTTAAAAGACGCCTCCCCGGGACTGCCAGGGTAAGGTTATGCTGACTGCAGTTTCTCTGGGGAACCATAAGACCAACTTTGTCTCAACAAAGCTAACAACAGACCTTCAGCATCTAGCTGCTGACTACAGCCATTTACTTGAATGTTAAATATTTGACAGGACCACCATCCTCTGCATTTTCCTCCTGAAAATGTGCAAATAGGCCAAAGGTAAGGCCAGGCATTCTGCAGACATCCCCATGCCGCTACTGTATGAGATCACGTCCTAATTTAAACAAAAAGTGAGAAGCGTTGGCTTTTGCCACACACCCCAACAACCGTCCGAAGACAACATTAGCTTGCAGACATGTGATGAAATGCCTGTTCTTTTTTTTTTATTTTATTTTACTGCCATTCAGCCGTGACTCTGCAGAGAGCAGAGGGGGCAGGATGGCTCCCAGGGGAATGCTTCCAGGCTGAAGCTCTGGATCTCCTCTGCTGCACCCTCGGCTGACTTGCACGCAGTGATGAAAGCCAAGCGTGTTTGCTTCTTGCCAGTCCCAGCCTTTGCAAAAGCCAGACTGCTGGGACTGTCCCACATCAGGCCAGCTAGGCTGCCTGGGAACATCACAGGATAAATTTAATACTTCTCAATGAGAAGGATCACCAGCTATTTTTCACATTTTACACTGTGTCGAGTGTATTTATGGAAACAATGGCAGAGGAGAAGGCAAGAAAGAGATTATTTGTTTTGTCTGGCATTCAGTCTGCTCGGTGAGATGCAGCGAGATGCAAGTGGCCTCACAAGAGATTGATCCACTTCCCTCATGCTGTGCTAAAGCCAGTGGAAATGGTCCCATGTCTGTTATCAGGGACAGCTTCTGGCAGCATCTGCCCTGAGGATGCTTCTGAAGTCACAGTAAACCAAGAAAGCATTTGGAGAATATAAAAAAGCCATCTTTGTGCAGTAATGCAATACATGCCCTGTCTCAGACTCTGGGGAAAGCCACCACATTGGTGGAAAAGCCCTACAGTGACTATTTGTGGTATGAGGGCTCCCCTGGACTCCCATAAATTTGGGCAGTAACATGGGAACAGAAGTATGATGGGGCCTGAGTTACGCACAACACCTCCAGGAGTCCTGAATCAGCACTGCATACCTGCAGGAGATGGGCCTGTCTGACCATATCCCTCCAAAAGCCCTAGCAAGGTGGGAAGAAGACCAAGCTGCTTCTCCTCCCCACCAACCAATGCGTCTACTTGCCCTCAGTCTCACTGCTCAGGTGACATGCAGCTGCACCGCGAGTCCAGGTTGAGCATATCTAACCTATCTGTAAGTATATCTAACCCATCTGTGAGCACACCTAACTCATCATCTTTCCTTGTCTTGAAAGAAAATGCTGCAGGGCACCAGAAGCCAAGAGCTTCCCCCTCTGCCTGGCCACGGCAAGTACCAGGCCCCTTCCACAGCTGCAGAATTGCAGAGGGACATCTTCATTCATCATGAGGTACCAGGGGAATGGAAACACAAAAAGCCAAAATTCACATGTCCGAAGCATGGCTTTACCTAAGGGAGCAACAGACCCTTGCATCTCCTCAGACATCTGTTCATGCCAGCCTTCCCCACAGAGCACGCAGAAGTCACCAGTGCCTGAGCCAAGCATCGCCATGTTCAGGCCCTTTGATGCCTGCAGAAACCCGGCTCACATCGGTAGCATTTCAAGAAGAACAGGGAGGGTGAGACAGTGGTTTTCAAAAGTTACTATTTCTGCAGAAATTAAGTTCTTAGAAAAAAAGTATTCCACCTGTGATGTAGTAGCCAACTTCAAGGACTTTGCCACAGCCCCGCACTCAGCTCCCCAGCAGGAGGAGGACTGGATCCAGAGATGTCCGTTGCCACTCGCAAGCTCTTCACTGCCTCATCCCGTGTGCAAACATCTCCAAGATAAGGATTTAACACCCAGTTACCTTCCCCAGAACGGATGTCTGGAGACCACTGGGCCCTACTCCAAGGCAGCACTTCATCATCTGTGTGACTGTAAGTGTTTGAACAGTCCCACTGAAGCCATCAGTGCTCTGCAGCAGGGGGGCGTAGACTCTGCCATGGTGGAAAATGTTATTAATGTGGCCCTGAGCTGGACTGCTCTCTGGCTCCAAAGCTGCTGCTGTTCGGCGCACGGGCTGCCGTTGACCCCTCCATTATTCCTGAATTCTGAAGCTCATTACAGGGGAGATGCTATTTGGCTTTTCCCTGCCTATGAGCTCTTTGATGTAGCTGCCATCACAGAAGTTGTTGCTGGGACAGCACATCAAGCCTTACCATCTGGAAGGACTTTAGGGAGAGAGGAAGCATATTTCTTGCCTTTTGTTGATCCAATGGAATATATTTCTCTTTTTTTTTCTCCCGGGCTGGAGAATACAACTGCATCAGATACCGAGTCTTTCACATCTGCCACTGTTGGATGAGGAGCAGTTGTCCTGGTCAGCACGCTCATCTCCTTGAGAATAATATTAATGCCCTGCTCATTCCAATAAAGAAGCTGCCGTTTCTGCTAGGTGAGCCTGCAGGAGAGGGCTCCTTTAGAGGTGGAGAGAGGGACTTCTGCGCCTGGGACCTGCTGCAGGCTCTTAACCTTCGTAGCATGTACCCTTATTAGAAAACGATGAGGGAATGCAGAGGAGGAAGGGTGAACAGTCTGATGCAGGCTCTGTTCTACAAGGAACAGCTAAGATGTTTCAGGGTGAAACCTGAAAGAGTTTTTCCTTCCTTATAACCTGAACTCTTTATTAATACACACAACGAGGTTCCCACTCACACTGTGTACTATGCTGTGTACTAACGTGCAGTCATTTAAAAATGAAATGAGGAGGGTCTCAAAGAAGCTTTTGTTGTTCTGATCTTTTCGCTGAAGAGCTATGCAGGTAAGAAATTAAGCATAGGGACGGGTAGAGACAAGTTGCAACCACTATTCCAGCCCATGCAATGCAGAGAGGAGTGAAGGAGTTCTGCTCTTCCCTCATCACTGCTCATCATCTCGCCCAGGAGACAGCAGCACACATGTCTTCACCTAATCATGTCTCCTACTGCTCTAAAGCACAGAAAAACCATGCTTGCATTTTGTTCTTCCAAGACTCGCTAATTAGTCTCTTCTCACATTCCATGGAAGTCCTTTTCGTTGTCTCTGCTCTGCAATAATGTACTTCGCTTGCACAGGGAAAGATTTTTATATACTCAAATCCAGATCTTACACCCAAAAATAGAATAACATATCCTGGAAGAGACCAGCAACATTAAGAGCATTTTTTAAAGCCCTAGATCTTTGGATATTTTTAGAACATGCACAGAAAAAGAAAATACTACACACAAATAACACCAAGTTATTAGCTATCATAAGACGAAGTCTTTGAGTGTTTTGAGGAATTTGGATGCAAGCATGCTGGAACTATTTTGCACATTTTCAAAGCTCGCCTCCAAAATCTTCTTCTAATTATCCTGGATTATGTCATGCTCTGGTGCATGTAATTCATACATTAAGAATATATGCTGCAGAGAGTGAAGGTAACATCCAAAGTAAAAATACCCCATACTGCACTTGCAGATGCTGCTAAAGATCAGCAGGAATAAATTATTGTGTTTAAATCAGAGCTCACATCTGTTGATATAAGTGCTTCTGTGCTTTCTTCCTTCCCTGCTACAATCAGACGTCTGCAGATGGGAGGAGGTTTGTTAGCGTCAGCTACGGCAATGTGAAGGCTTCTTTGTATAAAGCAAACAAATCAGGAAAAAAACAAATGACAAGAGTTTCTAAGCACCAGGGAACAAATTTACCCTTTTTCTCACTGCTTTCAAGACACTGTGACTTAGTTCTTAAAGAGAGAGATGGAAAAGCATTATGCAATGAAGTGATTTGCTCTAAACTTTTTCCTGCTCTTTTGCTCTCTTTAACTTCTTTCATCTCACTTGCTGGTATGAAGAACTCGTGGCTGTCCAGGCGCAGACTTCATCCTCCATCTTGGCAACAGCTCTTCGTGGGCTCCTCTGCCATAAACCGCTCTACATCGCCTTTCAGACCCATGTATTCTTTTAATCAACATAACATCCTTCATGGGAGACAACCGCGTTGTTTAACTGTTAGCAGAAAAAGGACTTGGTTTCAAGCTTTCCAGCCCATAATTTCATCTGACACCTCCAGCTCCTGAATTATAAGGAACAGCAATCATTCAGCTTTCACCTGCTGCAGGCCAAGTCCCCCTCTTGCCCACAGCCATTATTCTGCACCCAACACTGAATTTAATGTGCTAGTTGCTAATACATTACTATTTAGTTTGTGGTCATCATAACACCATCCATATTTCTTTGCAGGCAGCTTTAATTTTCATGACCCAATTAAATTAAATACCATCAGCAAAGGGCACTTGCTTATGATCCATCTCCTGCACTGCAACATTTCAGTGAATACACAGATTTCTGGGGGATTGTAATTCTGACCACTATTTCCTATCTTCTAACCCGAAATTAATCCAAGGCAGGACTGGTCCAGTTGTTTTCTACATTAGCATAATTTTTAAAAACTTTTTTCAGTTTTGTTTTTTCTTTATGGCATCACGCTTGCCCCAAGGAAAGCATTTGGCAGACCAGTATCAAGCTCTCCAGGTAAAACCTTCCTTACAAAGCTGTCAGCTAGAAAGCTGTCTAGCATCATGGTGAGCCGAACATGAAGACCCATGAAGCATCCCCTAACTGCACTTAGCATTAAGCAACAAAGAGAAAATTAAACCTCTATTGAAATTAATCCCTTCTCCTTTAAACCTGGACTACAAACCATTGGTGGACAAGATGATGTCCTACAGGTGCTCTGATCACGTGTACCTGATGTTCCTTCACCATCAGGAAAATATTCACCAGTATGAAGTGACTGGAGCCCACACAAACTTCTTACAGCATCAATTTTGCCTCTGCAAAACCTTCTCGACTTGTAAGAAAAAGATAAAACAGAGACTGATTACTGCTCAGTGAGGAGTAATGTTCTGCTAGCCTGGCAATCTCGAACAAGGGGGAGTCTAAGTAAAACTCCATCATTCAAAACAGCTACATGGGCACCTTGCAGCCTGAAAATGGCCTGCCAAACAGCAGTAGAAAAACACTCCTTAAGCTCTCCTGCTAGAACAATTTGAATTAATTTCATTATACCATAACAGGCACTCAATCTCCCAGAAGTATTCACATGCTGAAACTTCTCAGATTTACATTGCATCTCCTCTTGCACAAAAATTCTTCATAACTGGCGTTTTACCCTAGGCTCTGATTTTTTAAAGTCCTTTTTTCTGATTTCCTTAAAAAACCCCAGTATTACATGCATCTCAAAAATGTCTTGTTATCCTCTCTGGCACAAAAAAGAATTTGCTTTTTATCTGCTACTGAAAGGCGTGCTCTGTGGCCCCAGCTAAGATCCCAGCTATAGGGCTTCTTCCAACAGTTTCCCATAGCAAATCAAATCAAGAGCAACTTGTCTCCCAGAACTGGCATGCTAACAAAGATGACAGTTTTCTCTCTATTTCTTCAATAAACATCCCACGCTGCTAAGCCAGCTTCCTTGACAAAGCTCACACTTCGAAAGACAGTGGAAAACAGGGTTGAAAGGACCTCGTGAGATCAATGTGCACCTCTCCTACTCAAAAGAGGATGGTCTAAGCATCCAGAGCACGTACAAGTGCAAAGCACTTAATACACTATAGCCAATCATTCTGTACCATAGCCTCGTTTGCCCCTACAAGTTCATGGCTGGGCTGTATATATTAATTAGAAATGCACCCCAAATTAGTGAAGACTGTGTTTTCCTGCATCAGCCACGAAAGCAGCAGAAGTACACAAATAATCAGCACTGTATCCCGAGGGATTTTTGCAAAAAATCTGTTGCATAGTTGATTACTAGTAAATCACTGGTTTTAAAAAGCTTTTCCTCAAAAACATGAAAATTGTCTGTTGTACAAAAGTCAGCAAATGTTTTATTTAATATTTCAGGGTCTGTGGAGACAATCAACCACCAAGTTCATGGCAAACACTACCTTTATTACGAGCTTATTGATAATACCAGCACTGTGGCGTTTCCTGCCTTGATTTAGGATTTAATGCAAGACTTCTGGGACCACGCTGGGCTCAGGCTCTGTCACTACTTGTTACCATTCAGTCTTCATTTGCAAATGATAATTTTTGCTTTGAATGGCATGCCTGACTGCAGGGCAGAGTAAATCCAAACCTTTTAAGCTCTAGCCAAAAATTTGCCATGAATTAGGAGACTCCAGCATATTTACAATACAAAATAAAATATCTCTACGAGTGCTCAGCGGTGGCGGGATGAATAAACGCCGATTCTTCTTTTTTTTTTCTTTCTTTTTCTTTTTTTTTTTATGGGATAATTTTCAAAGCAGCGATTTTGCAAAGACTCAGGAAGAAAACAATTTTGTTTCATTTCCATAACAGAATCCAGACCTCTGAATTCAACCTCACGAGCTACAATTATGCATAAGAACTACCACTGTGAATTTTCAAACACAATGCCTTTTATTGTCTCTTCTCATTCTCTTCCCTCCCTGTTCTCCGAGATTTTCTGTACTGTCACCCTCCACAGAAACTTTAGAGCAGAAAGTCTGACTTGAAAGGAAAACTTTCAAGTTTTCAGGCTTCAAAGGAAAACAATGACATGAACTTTCAAAACAAGGTATTTGAATGGTATTTGGGTTTTTTCCAGCCTTATGGGAGCAAACAACCAACCAAAAAAAAGTCTTTATTATACAGAATCTTGATAGATGAAAATGAATGTTCAGCTTTTCCATGACAAATGAAGGGGTATTTTAGTCACCTCCTTCAGAATTCATGAGTGATTGTCCTGGAGCTTGAGAGATAAAAGATGCCAAACACTGAGGACTGTAATTCTCTCGTGCTGCGTAGCCTGCGAGACATTTCATCCGCGGACAGTAATGTAGCCCAGACACAAATACAGCAATGTAATATTTACAGGAACTTCCCAAATATTGTCCTTCAATATCACCATTTTATTAATATGTTTTCCACCTGCACTGGGCAGCTCTGAAGTACAAATACTGAAGATGAAACACCTATGCAGCATGAGCAGCATGAAAAGCACATCTTGCTTTCCATGCAGAAAGCATTTTTGGATTTAAGGGTTGCTTTCAAATGCAGTAACCTCTAAGCCATTAAACATCACTGCCTGGGAAATGAGGTTTCTCCTCCTAAAAGCCAGAGACGAAACACGCCTATGAATGTCACACACACTTCAGCTCTCCAAAATAGTTTAAAAATCTTCACGCTGCTTTTGAAGAAAGGCACGTGAGGCTGTCGCTGCAACCCCGCACCCCAGGCGGACCCTGTTTATGGGTAACATCTGCTTGCAATTACCCACTTGATGGAATGCAAAGCAACAATTTTTGTTACCAGTGGGACTGGGAGAACAAACAGGACATTATTTACACATTAAAGAGAGTACTCACCCCGACACCACCACAAGGAAGCCTGACAAACATCGACGTTAGAGAACCTGTAGGGAAAAAAAAACGTACCCTGTAAGTCAAAAAGTCAAAGTTCACAGGATTTTCATCCAATTTTATAGCAAAGCTGTAATTTTTCCGAACAGAGAACAGACTGGGGTTTTCTTGCAATGTTCAGAAAACACACAGCCAGCCCTGTGACATTACAATACCTACATGAACAATACACACACTTGTTGAAAAGCCTTTCCAATCTAAAAACCTCCTACAAATAACTTATTTTTATGCAAGGTTTGTGTGCTGTCCTACATTTCAAGCAGTCGTGCTGACTATAAATGACTGAGATGCTACCGGCAACTGCTCAGCATGTCTTCTCAGATGAACATTTTAATCCTTTTCAATTGAAGGAGGATAGGAAATCACAAAATCACCCTAATTATCAGTCATCTGCACAGTTACTAGAAGACTTTGGAGTGCACGAGCTTCATAAAAGAGGAAGACAAAAAAATAAAACCGGTGGCGAGCAAACAGAACATGTGTTTTGACTGAAAAACCCAACATTTAGAATTTGAGAAAAATGGAGAAAACCATCTGTAGGGCTAATTTTGCATCTGTAAGAATTGAAACATTGCTTTCTGGGCTTGCATACAAGTGAATTATCCTCCATTCAAAATTCTGCAGGTTTATAAACCACATACTGAAACAAGAAAAAATGCTGTCTCGTATACATCACCACCCTACATGTGTGACTTGTACACGTGTCTGCACACCCCAAGCTAACGGGGAGAAGGAAATATGTGCATGCAGACACCGTAAAAGATCAGGAGTACTTTGCCTGAGATTCATTTGCTTGAGACCTATTTAAAGTTAATGAAAGCTAACGATGAAATAAACTGGGCTGAGAGGTTTTTTTTCGTCCATCAAACCAGACTCTTGCTCTGGTCATATACTTTCTATACTGGCATATTCTTTCTGTACTGAAAGAATAAATTCCCCTAATTGCTCACTACCAGCTTTGTAGAGTATGAGTTAGCCATGAGAGCAGAGACATGACTGAGGACCACGCTGGTGTCAAACGCATCACAGACACAAACGTTACCCCTGTGACTGAAAGGGGAGTTAATGCATCTGTATTATTAATCTGAGTGCGCAGTGAGATTCGCTCTTTGATTAGGTCCACAAGAAAGTTCTTAGATCATCCTGCCTCGGACCTCCTGTCACATCCTTCACTGCTAATCCATCCATTATTTCAATATTTATCTCCTTGACAACAATTTTTGATTGCTCTTCACAAATTAAAAGCAGCCTTATTTGCCTAACTTTAAACTTGTTCAACAGGTTCCAAAGCTTTACACCGTCAAATGAGAGATGGATTCATACTTTCCATCCTTGGACTTTCAAAGGCTTTAGCAGCATTTCCAGCGGTAGAGATGTGAAACCTGCCTTGAAGGCCACCACCTTCAAACCCTCCTGACAAAACACCACAAAGCAAATCTTTCTGATGCTCAGGGTCCTCTGAGGAAAGTAACTTCAACATCAGTGGTGGACTTCCATTGCAAGTCTCTTCTACATGTGTAAAGAAGGGCACTCTTCGAGAAAGGAGCAAGACTCATAAGTAACAAGCTACAGGACAACCACAGAAGTAAAAGTAACCAGCAGAGCCACATTGATGCCTGCTTACAATGCTGGAAAACCTGAACTACTTCCCCCTTCTCGCTTTCTCCTAAAGACGTGCTGGATGAAGGGACGTCCCCTTATCATTTGCAGAAGCTTAAAAAGAAACATCCTGTGTTTTCATCCCCCAGCTTTACATGCTCTTCCTTTTAGGCTGAGGTTTCTTACACTTTTTCTTCCTCAAAGACATATCAAAGGCAAAGAGATTACATGGAGTCAGCCACCCTACCGCAGCCGTACACATGTCAAGACATTCAGGTCTAACAAACTTACATTTGCATATGTGAGCCTCACACAAAGCTTTGGTCTCAGACTTCAAACCTGCCACACATTTAACATCTCTAATGTGTTTAAAAGAACCCCACAAAGGTGTTTTGTAAATTTAAAAGCCTTTCAAACTCTCAACAGGCTGCAGAAGGGGCTGCTTACAGGCTTCCTCACCTCTATACACAAATGCGTACTCCAAGGTTTTCCCAACACATCAGTGGCTGCTATCCTTGTTCAGGTCCAGCACTGTGGAAGCCATCAAGTTAAGAAACTGGTTTTAGGGCCAGCATCACCACTCCTGCTCTGCTCCCAAAGGAGAACTTCTCCCTGGATGGTACGCAGACATCCCAGACAGGCCCACTCCTCCTGTCCCTTTGGTTCACCGTCCCTCTGGACTCCTGGCCGTCAACTCATTTTCTCCCGCCTGGCGGGAGGACTGACAGCCATGCTGAACGGGGAAGCTGGTCACTCTTCCTCCAAGCTTGGTGCTTGGCGTGAGGTCAGTGCCAGCTGCAGCCCACACACAGCTCCATGTGCAATGGAAGGACAGTGGGGCAGAGGGAAGGGGCAGTCCACTGCCGTCTGGGCAAAGACGGTCATGTGAGCTGACAGGGAACCCCACTGCTAGCAGCACAAGGCTAAAAAGGTGCCAAGTGGGTTTAGGAAGCAAGGTCTATGCTCAACCAAGAGCTACTGGAAAGCCCTTCCTACGGGAGGTCCCAAGGACCTGACCTCCTGCCTAGGGCTGCAGCTTCAGTAAGTTAAAAAAGAGCTGCTTGGCAGCAGCCAAGCCTCATGGGTAGCCTCTGCCAAGCTTCAGTCTAACATCCAAAAATAGAATCACAAAACAGTTCGGGTTGGAAGGAACCTTAAAGCTCATCCAGTCCCAACCCCTGCCATGGGCAGGGACACCTCCCATCAGACCAGGTTGCTCCAAGCCCCACCCAACCTGGCCTTCAACACTGCCAAAGAGGGGTAGTCACAGCTTCTCTGGGCACCCTGGGCCAGTGTCTCACCACCCTCACAGCAAAAAATTTCTTCCTCACATCCAATCTCAATCTCCCCTCTGTCAGTCTGAACCCATTCCCCCTCGTCCCATCACTCTATGTCCTTGTCAAAAGTGCCTCTCCAGCTTTCCTGGAGCCCTTTCAGGTACTGGAAGGTGCTCTAAGGTCTTCCCGGAGCCTTCTCTTCTCCAGGCTGAACAACCCCAACTCTCTCAGGCATCTGACTTGTCGGGAATAGTGTTCAAGACAACTCCATCTTCTTTCCAAATTATGCTCCAATAGGCAACATTTTATATTTGAATACCCTCAGACATTTTAAAATGAGTGACTAAAGACCTGGAGGACACACAGCAAAACTACAGAAGTATTCACAGGCACAACAAGAGTTTCTTCTCCCTCGGGTTCTCTAAACAAACCATCAGGAGTTGTTCAGCAAAACCTGGGTATTCCCAAATAAACTGCTTGTGTCTCCAAATGTGCCTGTGAAACTATTGATCCAGATTGTGCCAAGAATCAAAAGGGGAGTGGAAAAATATTTCAAGAACATGTGACATTTGAATGAGCCGCTCTGTTATCACAGGCCACCCTTGCCACATCTCTTGCAAGAGGTATCTCCTAAAGGAGAGGGGTTAGGGTGACCCATTGCCCACTCAGCCTCCCCATGCTGCTGATAACTATTCCAGGCTGGTGAAGCCAACGGGTCAGACGCTGTAGTGCTGCCTGGATCCCACCACAGCAGATGGTCTGGACACATGTCCTCACGCCTTCAGTGCTACGGTTCAGTAATCCGCAGAGAGATCAGTCGGCATGAAGGAGGTTTCACTGCAAATGAGGAGCCTTCTCTGAACTACCGGGGAAGACGACACGCTGTTTCTTTGGACTGGTGGATATGCCTTGTGCAAGGCAAGTTTTACACTACCAAGGATATGACATCATAACTTCTTTAAACTTTACATACTAATCGTGCTATCATTCAGCCAGAGGTGCCTACTTTTCATTTCCCTGGGTTTTAAAGAGGTGGTAAGTTAGCTATAAATACAGCCCTAATTGCATGTTTAAACAACTGGCTAATAGCTTTCCTCTTTGGGGATCTAATGTACATACTGATTAGGTTGCAAAATCTTTCCAGCTCTTTTGCTGTGAATGCTACATCATGCAGGCCATCAAGTTAATCCTCTTTTTATATCATCCAAAGTCAAGCTAATCCAAAAATAAACTTTCTCAGCTTCCAGGCTCCAGAACTGTCTTTTTGCTGATCCCCACATGAGAACTTCCCAAACTGCTCCTCCAGTTTATCACCTACTGCTGCAAAGAGGCACAAATGAAAGGAAAAGATGATGTCTCCATGGAGGTAAGGTGCTAAAATCAATGTGGTTTGTTGCTACACGGGGGGGTTGGTTATCTGAACAACCACCCCCTGGATTTTTTGCAGGGAAAATGTATGTATTTTATGGCAGATGCAGCCCCATTTCAGGAAGATCCAGTCTCCAGTGAAAGGGATAAACAATCTTACTCCAAATTAAACAAATGTAAGACTATCCAAGAGGCCCCTGCATCTCTCTTGCCGATTATCCACACAAAACTGACAGCTATTTGTTCATGTCTATGCAGCTGGTTGGTGTTGCAGATCTAGGTCTGGGTGTTCCAGTTCCTACCTAGCAATGGGAAACTTTCTAACATGAAGAGAAGAGTGTCCAAGACTAAAATAAAACGTCAGAATTACCTTTCCTCTTCAGAGAAACCTCCTTTTAGGTTTTGAAGACATCAAAGAAAGGAAGTTTTAGCTATCTAGGGTTTAGGCATCTACTTGAAGAATGGGAGATGTATCTTGTACTGCTCCCAAGCAGACATTGAACAGAGGTGCAAAGAATCCTCTTGGGAACTGCCCAGAGCCGAGGATGGAGGGAGCCCCATGTCCCACCTTTCACACCTGTACCACTAAGCCAGAGTCAGGGCTGAGGACAGTAGTGGGAGTGCTGGAGGTCAGGGAGGGGACCTTTCCCCTCAGAGAACGATACCTAGAAGTTTCTTGCTGTCCAGTTTCTGTCTGTTGAGAGGGTTTGTGCCGTACAGCAGTGTATGGGCTTCCGAGTGAACTGTCTGCAGCTCTTCTAGAGTTGCTTTTCTTCCACGAATGCACTGAAAAAAGAAAGAAAAGGTGTGATGAAATCACTGATTAACTGCTTGACTCTCATTAAAGAACTTTTCTTTTTCCTTAGCAAATCATATAGTGACTAAAACACTAAGATGGGTTCTTATGTGGAAAAATTAATTGTAAAACAGATTTTCGTTTAATCCCTTATTCAAAATACTAGCTTAACACATAAAGTCATCTTCTGATTTTTTTGTTGCTTGTGAAAATACTTACCAGAGAGTACTTGCTAAATTACACAGGGACTGCTTGACTATTGAAGTTATTAACGATTTCAGTTATAAGCCATTATAAAGTGATTCTCTGGTGAAATGCATCCCTGCCAAACCCCTTCCATCATCCCTACCACGACCATTAAGCTAACCTAAAAATTTCTCCCAAACACAGTGCGTTCCAAAATGAACCTTTGAGCAACTAAGGGACCGTTACAAACTTTCTGCTCTAAAACTCACCTCGGAACTCCCGCAAGATTATATTCATTGCAAATTGTTTTTTTAGACAATGATGCACGTTGAGCTGGACATACTGTAGCAAACGTGCTCACCCCTGCTTTTGTTGCCAGCTGACACCCAGAAGGACGGACACAAACCAAAGTCTAAACTCTTGGTTCATTGGAGATCATGGCAAAGCTTTTCCTGATGTCAGCAGGACCCAACTTAAATTCACATTTTACATATTGGGGATCTTCTCCCCGTTTTCTCATAGGGGTCCAGCTTACCTTTAGAGCTTATCTTTTGTTGCCATCACCCATTTGTGATGGAAAACGTGTTTCTAAGAACAAAGTGCTACTTGGAGATGTTAAATCTTGGGCACACAAGGACCATGCTGTGGCCTCCCGCACAGGAGCGAGTGCTCCCCAGCAGGCAGACAGTGCCAGGGGGCTATCAGGTGTTCCAAACAAGGCAACCAACTCCCAGCAGTGGAAAAAACACCTCATCTTCTTAACTAGGAGCTTGTGAATGCCCCCGAAATGTTGGCAGGGGACAGAGTCGAGAAAGTGCTGAGACTGAGGCCAAGTCAAAAAGTGGCCATGAGAGAGGGGAAAGAATTATTTAAAAATAAGGAATGGCTTGCTTCAGAAACATGTGTGCACTCTCCTGACTCTCCAAAAAAAAAGTATTTTACATGGCTTAGAAGTACTTTGTGACTTTTTGTAGTGATTTGGTCTAAAACACTTTAAAAGGAGTTGTCACTTTGGGGGGTTGTTTCCTACAGAAGGAACAGAAGGATTATTTCTCCCTGCAAGAGTAATACTAAAATAGAAACAGTTATCAACAAAATGTTGGAAGGCTCTGAAAGCCTCTTGCAGGGGTCCCAGAGTGCCTCAGCAACCAGCATCCTGCTGTGCAGCCCATGCCGGATCGCATGCACCTCCTGCACAGCCTCCACCCTGGCTTCGGCAAAGCCAGTCACTTTCAAGACTTCCACGTTCCTGGAGGAGCAGTTTCTAATGAGAACAAAATATCCCAGATAGCTTAAACGAAAAAAAGAAAAAGGGGAAAAAAAGAAATCACACTTCTAAAAAGAACAGGCTTTCAAACAGAAAGCTTGTTCTGAAGAGAAGGTCAAACTGTGCCACTTGCTCCTGCGAGCTGCTGCCACTCAGACAGCCCTGCCGAGTGTCGCTTGCTTTGCGGGGAGTGTGACAGACAAGGTGCTTCAAAGGCCTCAGCACTTCCAGCCGAGCAGTGCCTGCCCTTGCACCGTGCTGCTGTCCCAGGCTGCAGCCTGGCCCAGTCGGAGCACCACGGGCTACGGCACGCCAGGGCACGAGTGCCCCCAGACCTCCACCTCCAAGCATAGTGCACAGAATAAACTCGAGGGGTTTGTTTTGGTCTCAAACCAAGGGCACAAGCCTCCACCACGTGTTGCAAAGCGCACAGAAAATCGCCTTGTGAAACCATCTGAGGCACAGGGCAGCACTCGCGCACTCTGCCTCCCCGAATTTCGGCATTTCTGCCCTCCAGTTCCTCTTCCATTTTCTCCTTGCTCTGCTCTACCATCTTGCGTTTCCTGAGGTTAATGATGAGGCAAAAATACAGCATCACAAAGAGGCAATAATCACAAAAATGCTAGACCCAGAAGGGATGGAAATATCTGGCAAATCCCCCTTGAACTTTTATCCCATCTGCCTTTTTTGTTCACGGTAAGCCCGCCTCAGTCCTCCCTTACAGGCTTTTACAGCTTCCCCCTAACCCATATGCCAACTCTTTTCCTTCGAACAAGATGTTCTGACCCATTTTCAGCTGCTCCGTTTAGGGGATGTACAGAAAGAGCATTTCGTAATTTTTGGCGTTACATGAGGACACCGGGAGAACGGCAGCAATAACGCACCAGGTCCTCTGTGGATGCAAACAGCTTCAGCTCCCTGGGACGGGGAAAGGCTGCTCCCATTTAAAGGTGGTGGTCTCACCAAGACATCCAAGCTCCGTGTTCTTTAGGAGGGTGTCAAAGCTGCCCTCCCCTCCATGGGACACCCGCAACCGAATGGAAACTACGGGTGGATGGAGAACTTCCTTCTGTTCCACAAGGACAACATATTCAAGGAAAAAGCTACTACTTACTGAAACAAATACGTATCACAAACTTCGCAGCCATCACCTGGTTAGAAAGGATTATGCTTGAGATGCTCTTGCACCTTTTCCATCACCCAGTTCACACACCACAAGCTTTCTCCTCAGCTCTAACACAGACACCAAAAAAATGAATTAAATCCCCCCAAAATAAAGCTGGAGAACACAACACATTCCTCCCTATTTCCAGGTCCATCATGACTCGTATCTCAGTTTACGCCTCAGTCTGCTATCCACGCTCCTGATCTGAGCAGTTTGTCACTTTCTAAGAGCTTTTAAGATATGATACTCTCATCTTTGAGGTTTTGTGTTGCTTATTGAGCTTAGTTCCCATTATCCCACTTCTTTTCTAACCTCCTTCCTGGCTGCTAAACCCTGGCTTTTCAGCTCAGGAGCTGTCTTCTTAACCCTGATAAACTAGTTGGCCCTTTACCCTGTTTTCTTCATGCCTCTTTCTGCATGAAACCTCACCTTTGTAGCACCACATCACCTCTCCTCTCCCACTGCTTTATACATGTCCTTCTGCACGCTTCATCTATGTCCTCGGAGCCAGCTTCTCCTTTGCATTCTGAACAACAAAAAACCCCACTAGTCTCTCCGTTTGCATTTTATTCACCTTTTCACCCCATGATATTTCAACAGGAGAGGATATGAATTTTAAGCGACCGCGAGCCAGATCTTGTCCCAGCTGTGGTCCCAAAAAAGCCACAAGGACAGTTATGAAGAGACCAACTTCCCAGGCAACCACCAACTCCAGAGACCAACTTCCCAGGCACCACCACCACCTCCCGCACATCCTCGGTGCTTTGTGATGGGAAACCTTGGGCATGAAGCAGCTCTCCAGAGGCTTCACCAGCCGGAACCACCCTGTGCTCCAACCAGACACGGGCCCAATGCTGTGCCAGGAATGCCACGGACACGGCTCTGGGTCTGTTTTTTCATGTCAGCCCTCCGCAGTTGCAATTAACCTTCAGCTAACAGTCCTCCTGCTTTAAACAACACAGGATTGCTGCCAAGATGTGCTTGTAGACAGACTCAGGTTGAGGAACTCATTCTTCCCCATCCTGGTCGAGCAGCCTGGTGATTTGATTACCTCTGAAACATACAGCAAAAGCTATCGATTTCCTCAGGCTCTTGATGAAGCCTGGATTACTCTGCACCATGATTGCGGGTTTTCGTTAGGGGAACAAAGTCTTTTATTGAGATTGCCTCAATTAGTATAATTGTTGCTTTTAAATTCCGAACGTACACCAGAGTAATTGCCGTATTTTATAAAGCTAACTTAATTAAACAAGCAATACTCTCAACCGCAGCTGTTAAAAGTTTGGACAACTGCTTTCACTCCAAAGGGTCATCCTTAACCTTGTGCGACTCGGCCAGACTCTCACCTACCACACCCCAAACCTGGTGCACATTTTCCCCTTGGCTGGATGCAAATCCATTTCTGCACAACTTTTGCAAATATGTCTCTGTTCCACTGCTGAAAAATGAGAGGCGGGGGTAAGCGAGGTGTGGGTTTTTTCTGTTTTAAAAATATTCCTGCTTCTTCTGGATCACTTCTATTGCCTCCGAGAGAAATGGAAGAAACTCGGCACTTGGCAGGTTGTCCAGGAGCCTCTTGGCTGCCTGACGAAAACAGGTTTTTCACGTAGTTGATTTCTGAAATTTCAAAGCAAGCATTTGTTTGCATGCATGATAAAAATATTTATCTGCAAGCCTTTTTCTGGCTCAGGGCACGTGTGCAACAGAAACACCAAAAGAACATTCCCAGGAGACAGACACTGAGACTTGCTTGAGCTTGCATGAAAAAGCAGAGCTGGGATTTATTTTCAGCGTGCAGTTATGGGGGGAATGGGAGCTGTTAAACTCTTCCTGGAAGAGGACAGGGATCAGCAGTGTGTACACAGTGTGTACAGGATTATTTACTATGCAGGGCACTGTGGTTTTAATCTGTGTCGAGCAACTACTGGCAACCAAGAGAATCAAACTATACCCACACCTGGACCACAGCAAAGGGCCGTAAAGGAAAGAAGGGGAAACATGAGGATAAGGAAATGCCAAAGTTCAAACTGTCCTTTTACAAATATGAGTTGAAAGAAATGGATTAAACTACATAATCACAAACAATTTTCACATCACCTTGAGCTTACTTAACTGGCTCATAATGTCTGAAGCAGGGCACAATAGACCTGCAGCAGTGAAGATAAAAATGAGCATGCATGGATGCGTCTGTCAGCAAGAGCAGCTTCAAAAAAAAAAGAAGAAAAAATAAGACAGGAGTTCAGCAAAAAATTAGGTGTACAGCCTGGTAAATTTCTGAGTGCTATAATCCAGGTGTTGCTGCTGACTCACCGCAGACCTACTACTAATTCTGAAAATATTCACCTCTTTCTGAGTGCCCATAGGGCTGTTATGCAGATGGAGAAGTTATAATCCATTAAAAAATTGTAGATATACAGCAGGCTGTGCTGGTAGCAAGTGCTACCATCCTCATATCAAGAACTCTGTTAAAGTTCACATATCACACACACACTATTGGAGGTGGGGATGGAGGGCACAGTTCATGGTGTCCTGCAAGGAGCTGTGCCATAGGCAACAGGGATTTGAAAAAGTAATATAATTATTAAAAATAATCCTAATTATTAGGCTAGACTTCAAATTCCCTTTAAAATCGATCATATAATGGAGTATGTCCCACAGAATGCAGCTTTCGATGTGTTAAGTCGACAGCATTCCTGTAGGAGGAATTCCTGTAGGGGTGAAGTCCATTGTCCCTGGCAACGGCAACAGCTCATGCCCCATGCTCCAGCCTCACAGCAGAGATCACTCACGTCTCAAAAGCTGCCCCCTTGCCATGCAAGTGCACCTGATGCCGAGATAACCTTTGCTGAAAGAAAATCCTATGCGGTACTCCACTTTGCTCACTGATAGACAGGTTCCAACAGAGAAGCTTCAGAAAGACTCTGAAGGGCAAGGAAGTGACCAAACAGCTTTGCCACGCAGAAAAGAATTACAATGGTCAAGGACAGTGAAAAGCAAATGAGCGGTTCCAGAGAAAAACCTATCAAGAACAGAAGAGTGAAGTGTGGAGGTAGGAAGGAGATGTAGAAACAGGGAAAGGTTGTGCCCATCAAGCCCATGAGAAAAGTCAAGGTAAAGAAGGAAGGGTGAACTGGGCACGAGTAGGAGACAGTTGAGGGTAAAGGAAAGCTAACTAGAGAGAGAAGCAAGTGTACTTAGAGCTGCTGAGATGGCAGCTCAGACCATCGAAGAAAGCAGACAGATAAGAAAACACCGGAATGAAGGCACGTATTTACCATTTTCTGAAAAAGGAAGAGTTAAGATGAGGCTGAATGTCACCAATGGTCACATGTAGAAAGCAGGTGAACATCAAGAACAGCTCCAATCATGAGTGCGACCCAAATTACCAAAGGAAGGAAAGCAACCTGGGATCATAGAGTGAAGAACTTCTCCATTAGAGAACATCTGTAATACAAATCTGGGAGGCAAGGCAATTAGGACTGCATGGTCTCACTTCAAAACAGCGGAGCTAGACAGCAGCAGGGCACTTTTTTGTTGTTGTTTTGGTTCCAATTAATAATCCCAAAATCAAATTAAATGGGTCTCCATAGACAGAAACAGGTTTGAAGTTCTTCTTTGCTCTCTTCTGTGATAAATAAGGGTACGACGGGGAACTGCAGGCAATGGCAATGCTGCCACCACGTGGATGTCTTTTCTGATTGCCCAGAAAATATTTCTAGCCAGACACTGACATAACTCAATATACTTTGTGATTCATCCCCTCAGATGCTCAAAGAACTGATGAGCACACGCTGCCATTAACTTATCATCACTGCTGTTAGCTATGAATAATTATTAATTACCATTATTAATCACTAGTCTTTTTATTTCAGTATCTAAGCTTTTATCTTAGTTGGCCTTGTTATTAAAACGTGTATGTTCACTGCAATTAATTTAACCTCTTGTGATGGAATAGTGCTTTGTTATGTCCTCCTACACTTATTTTTTTTACCATACCTTCACTATGGGTTGACCATTACTTATCCAAGAGTATTTAAAAAATTATTAAGCCACAGAAACACAAACCGGTTGCTCCACAGCTTTTGTTGTAATGATTGGAGTGAAAGCAAATAACACAGTTACTCCGTATCTTGCTCTTATCTTTGGCTGCTTCAAAATCCAGCGCTTGGTAGGGACTTCTAGTTTACAATGAATAGGATCGAAAATTGGGGAAGCAGCTTCCCTGCAACATCACTCTAGCATTTCATGAAATTCCTAACAGTCATCGCAATGCAATGAAACCAGATTGCTAGAAAAGTACTCCTGACAGACGTGCACACACAAGCATAAGGAGTCATCTAGGAAAGGATTAAATTTAGGCCACATATGGCAAAACATTGCCAACAGCTGGAGCTATAAAATTCTCAAGCCAGAACGCAGTATAAAGTTTGCACATCCAGGTAGCATCAACAGGCTGAGCTGCACGTTCGGTACACACGCTATTGTCCAGATGAGGAATCGGCCCCCCAAAATGCTCATGATCCAGCAATCAACTCAGACAAACAAATCCACATTCTCTCTCCCAGGCCCAGCACCTCATCTCCCCCTTTGCTGGTATTTCTCTTACCTCACACTTGCCACGCAGACCCGTCTCCTGGAGCCGGGACCAGATGCTCTGGATCCTCCCTGCGTGCTCTGGGTGGCTGTTTGTGTTTCCACAGGTACACTGGTGTTTCAGCATCAAAGTGTCATATACAAGGCCTGCAGCAAAGGTTACAAAATTACTCTCAGTTAAAAAAAAAAATAAGTAATTTGCCAGATATATTGAAAAAAAATTTTCTTTTTACTGTACTACTTTATATTCAACTGAGCACTGCTAGATGAAGACTGTGTATTTTACCAGGAGCCACAGAGCACTAAGAAGTGAAAATCCAAGATGCTGCTTTGAACCAGCACCAAACCTGAACTGATCTCTTCCTCTGGAGATTCTCAATTGATATGGAAAAGAAACTAGTCACCAGCATCTCTGCAGACTGAAGTTGTGACAGTGACCAAAGGAGGTGACAACTGAAAGCATCACTATGAGCACAAAGGCACTAGACAGGAATGTGACCTAGGAGGGGACTGACTTGCAACTTTTCTGCTGCGTACTTTTATAATAACTCTAGGGCTTGGGAATAAAAACCAGGAGTAAGTCGTTAGCAGGCACTATGTTTCATAAAAGAGTTTGTGCTGAAGTCTTCTGCATCAACATTATTTGACAACATGCTAATTAAGGCTATTAGCACACGCTTGGGCATAATTATTCAGCAGGATATGTAGGTATTTAGCAGTGTTGTTTCATTTGAACGTGAGTCAGGCAAGCTAAACCCCCTTGCATTACCAAGCATTTACGACATCGCAACAGCGTAAGAGACTTTGATTCATGCTCCAGAGTTGCCTGGGTACATTTTTGGACTGGGAGTAACGATTTCATAGCCAACGTTCCACTGGAGGAAAACAGCAGGTCCTCCACAGCTAAGCAGTCCTGGGGACAACAGACCTATTTTTCACTTAAGCAAGAGACACAAACTCCTATGTTTAAATCCACTGTTCCCTTCAGCCAGAAGGTTCAGAACACAGAACAAAAGGGCTTGGATTCTTTATTTTTCCCCCCAAGGAATAAGGTTTCTTGCAAGAAATATCTGTCTGAAAGCACAGTATAAAGCTGCAAATCAAAAGTCTGGACAAAAACCAAAGCTTTTGAATTAGCAGCTAAGACAGGAGCTATTCCCAGATCCTGACGTTACTGGTTGGGATGCAGACGTGGTATTGCTCCTCGGAAATCCCTGAGGAGCACACCTATGCTGTGGCAGGCAGCTGAACACAGGTCGAGGAGCTTACAGGAGCTGGCTTTCATGTAGCCAGTTCAAGTAGCGATAAAACAGCATGATTTGCAACTGCATGGAGTTCAAAGGGGCTTGTAAGAAACCAGACTTTGAGAACATCCATGGACACGTAGCCTGGAGCCGAGCACCGTGCTGCTGCATGTACCCAAGCTGCAATCACAGCTTTTGACAGAGTGTAGGCATGTTCTGCCACTGAAATATTTGGCTTTTGCTTCTGAGGCCAGCCCTGGCACTGACACTTCCAGGTATTCAGCCTTAGGGGTGGTATCTGGCAGTTCCTCGCTCTGCTGTAGGTGAGTGCTAACAAAAAAAACCCAAACCAACAAAACCCAAACCACATTCAGTTCTAGGAAGAGGACAGAGCGCTGGTTAATTGACTGCCTTTGGGTTAGCCAAAGTTCAGTTAAATAAGATCGTGCTGCAAAGCTCTGTAGAGGTCTCCCACGTGTGATTCACAGCATCAAACTTCACAGAGAGGTGCTGGGCAAAGGTAAGCACAGTAAATATCACCTGAGAAGAAGCTGGAGCCCAATGGCAAGGCTGGCCGACCATGAGAATTCCCCGGTCTGAGTTCATTTAAACTAGTGCAAGGTCTGTGGTAACCTCCCCTCAGGTTAACTTTTTTTTTGAAGGAAACTCGTCTTCAGGGGACATCGTGCATTTTGACAAAGCATTTGCTGCTCAAAAGAATCCCATGTAAATACCCTCCTAGATCATATGCAACCACACTAAATCATTCATATTAAAGAAAGGAAAGTGGTTCTGCCTTCTCGATTTCCAAACATATCTACAGGGACTACAACTAGGCCTCACAAATTTAAAGCCAAAAGCTGCATGTGAATCTATTCAATGTAGAATCACAGAATGGCTTGGGTTGGAAGGGACCTTAAAGATCATCTAGTTCCAACCCTCCTGAACACATACATTCACAGCCAACAACTAGCCTTGAATTGAAACAAAAAGAACAAGCAGCAAGTCATTCATCAGGTAGCTACAGACTTGTCTAGGTGTAACCCTGGCTCCCAGTAGCCCACGAGCACTCTGCTGCAGGTGTCAGCAGGGCCAGGACTGCACCCTCTCAGGGTACTGACCTTAGAGACCAAGGACTACAAGATGGTGGAACTTGGCATTCAGGTGATGGCCAAAGAGAAGGGCAACAGGAAACTACGCTGCAGGGAGCACAGGCAGGAAAGTGCATCAGAGAATTCACTAATGGAAATGAGAAAAGTAAAATATGACACAGAAAAGCTATGAACAAGAAGCTGCACCTCATTTGCCAAGGACACTCCAAACTGGAGATAAATCTGAGGTTAGTTCGTGTCATACGTTCGTAAGTTTGTGGAAAAAAAAAATAAATCAAGCATTTCCAAGCAGTGTTTTTTCAGCAGCCTTTTCTTGTTCACCTTCTGGATTCCCAGACGGTGCTTAATGTTGGTGCTCTAACAAATCTTTTCACTACTCGGGAGCTGAGCATAACCTGACAGTGAATGATACTAATTGCACTGCAAAGTTGGAAGGGGTCTAAGACCATTTAAATAATTGATATGTGAACCTGAGTTGCAAGTTTCTTTTAAAGGGTGTTTTCCCCGAGTCTTTAAGCTTTAAATAGTAACTCCTGAGAAACTATCATGATTGAACTCCAGGTGCATAGGTCAAGCAATGTCTAGCCAGATCCAAAGTCTCCATCTTGTTCTGTATTTTGTACCTGGGTAACTTTAGAGCCTGATAGAGCAGAAGCCAATGCAGATAAACCAAAGATAAATGCAAATGAAAAAACAGCTTTTTGCATTGACTTTATATTCTTCTGCTCTTCCTTTGCCTTCCTACTGCGCAACAGATCCTCCCAGGATTCTGGGGAGGAAGGCTGGTGTCAGCTCCGAAGTAGGCTGTGGTATTTACCAGCTGATCCTACTCGGTGCTGCACCAATGAGAGCAATCAAAGGTAGCTGCAGGCGAGATCCCCAGCCACACAAACCAGCACCTCCTCATCTGCATCCGCATCTAAAATGGGTTTTAGTAACTGAGCCTATTCAGCGTAGGTAGATGAAGGGGTTAAAAAAAGGTTTTCAGGAAAGTGGGTGGTAGGATGCCTACTCGTCTCTATTTGTTAACGGAGACTCCAGTAGGGTTTATAGAATTTGGTTGATCTATAAAGTTTCTCCTTTCTCAATGATTCAATGATAACAGTAGTGTCTCCATGAAGTTCTTCCGTTCCGCAATCACACGTCACTCAACACTTCTCTTTTTAAAAAACTAAACCACTGGAAAGAAGGGAACTGCTCCAAGTTCCTTCCTGTGGTTGGGGACACTCAAATGAGGACACACACACACAAAGGAAAGCTTGGCAATTTAAGCTTAAAATACGAAGCTACATTGGCCATTACAAGTTAAATTAAGTGGTGCTGGAAGCAATACTCTTTAAGACATAAGAACAATAATTTTTAAAGGTCAGCACTAAAGCATAACCGACTCGCTTTTCTTGGCAGAACAAACATATGATTTGAGGTTCAGATAATTATATTGCTCTGCACAGGAGAATATAAATGCCTTCACCAGAAATGAAAAATACTTTAATGCAGAACATCAGAATAATTTGTGGAACCATTTTACAGGAGATCAGAGAGTGGATAATTGGAGCTACGCAAATTAATGGCCTAACCTGAGAAGTCTTATTCAAGTGTGTAGAACAGTGCATGCAGAAGTATTCATTAAAGTCAAGGGGGCTACTTGTGCTAGTGAGGGCAAGTTCAAGGACTTGCTTTCTTTTATATGCTAGTAAGAAGGAAAATTAATAATGTGGAATAATGCACATCATGTTTGAGAGGTGTATTATGTTGTTCTTTCCCTATACCTTTGAAGTCTCAGGTACTGGTCACTGAGAGAGACGGGAAAATAAATTATACATAAACCCCAGAATTTCCAGCTGTCAGGTCCTAACCCTGTTCAGAAAAAGCATTAGCATTTTCTATATGATAACCCGAACATGAATGTGATGAGCAATTCCTTTGTCTGCTGGACAATAACTGATCTCTTAAGAGCCACATTCATGTCTAAAATGATCATGGTTGGCTTCATTAGGGCCATTGAACGAGGCTTGTTTTTCCCAGTCCTCTCACGAAATGATCACAGGAATTCAAATCTTAATTACTCTGAAATCCAAAGTGCATAATCATGTTAGGATCAGTCTCCAAAGCAGTCGTTTATCAAACAGATGGATTTTCCTAGTGAAAAAGAAGCCTGATGCACTTCAGCACTGCTTGCTTTGAAAAACACCCAAAACTTTCATTTCCTGCCTTTCAAAGACTAGTTCAATCCTAGTGATTAAGCTTTAGGTTCCACCTCCAAAAACACAATCTCCAAGACACCGTGGACAACTTGAAGAAAACATATGCAATCTAACTCGCACACACGTGCTCAGCAGCTGAAACGCCTGCCTCTCCTCTCGGTGCTTGTGTGCCCACAGCAGTAGGCTCTTTTTTTTCTGCCACTAATTAGCAGATAGTGATGGTTAATTAAACTAGTCCTTCACCTTTTATGTGGGGTGAAGGAGTAGTTACAGGACCAGCATAAAGGTCACCTTTTACGCTTGCATCTTTACTAGCACCAGCCCACCAACATTTTCCCCTGACAGCATTTTATTGTGTTTATTCTCCTCCATTCACCCAGCACAAATGTAGAGAACTGCCCGAGACAGAAGGGAAAGGAAAAATCAAGCCCTTGGAGTCTTAATATGGGTAAATGCCATGAGAAGGATATTTTACAGGTGAACTACACTAAGCATTCTTCATATCATCACACTGGCAGTGCTGTATAAAAGCTATGTGATATTCCACCTCTTATTTTAAGCCTTTTTTTAAAAAAACCTGCCTCCAAGGAAAATAAATCAAAACTTTGTAACAGTGTCTTTTCAAAGCAGCACAGTTCTCTAAATCTGCATTCTTCCTGTTACCTGTAATTTTAAATGACATTTAGAGGCACGTATCTGAGTCAAACATATATCCTCTGGTAGGAAATGTTATTGTGAGTTGAAAGCCTTGTGTGTGATTGACAAGGCAACTTAAATACCGAAGGAGGAGAAGGGAAGAAAGAGAAGGAATGAATAATCTCTTAAAGTAGGGCCAGGCTTCCTCATTTTTAAAGCACCGAGGTTTGGAGTTTAAGCATCTTAGATGCTCAAGTTTCATCTGGTTTGACTGAGAGCCAGGGGACTACCCTCCTTTGTATCCTTGGCACAAGCCAAAATCGGGAGTAATCTTGCTATAACTGGTTGCATTAGAAATGCAGTTCTGCTGAAATTCAAGGTTTCAATATTAAGAAGAAATAGAGATTTAAAGGGCTGATTTGCAAAAACGAGATACTGCTTGGGCTTTTACAGAGTAGGCTGCACGTGCTTCCCACCCTGCAGCTAGCAGCTGAAGAACAAAGTCATAGCTAACATAGCACTATTACTATACCATCGGTGTCTGAAAACAAGCCTGATTCACAGCGTGGATTTTAATGACACAAAAAGTGTGGCTTAAGTGAGAATAAGTCACAAAATCACGAGTTGCTCTTATTTAGGCATTTTGGATTTTTTTCGTCTTCCGTTTCCCAGGGCACACATTGCATCACGTTGCAAAATGTTCATTCATAAAATGAGTGTGCCATCTGGGGAAGAAGGCAGATGCCTGATAAATCCACCTAATCACCCAACATAGGACTTGAAAAGTTGCTTGTATATTAACTTTCATCTGTTACTAAGGCTACTGAATAGACAGAATTTTGGTGGAAAAAAGTTGCTTGTCAGAATTCGGGAAGAAAAATTATTTTTTGCCTTTAATCTTTGTGGGGAGATTAACACCTTTTTTGCACTTCTGGTTTTCACTAGACGAATGCAGAATTGCACTCATCACTTTCCTTTCAGATGAAGGCAGAACAAGTAACACAACTCTCCTCAGTCTGTTTGTCTGTTCAAGACAACTTGAAATAATCAACTCACCTCATTTCTTCTAACCAGTGGGCACAGACTCCTGGGCAGAGATTGTGCTACAGAAGGAGGGGTAGGCTGGCACAGAGTCTGGAGTGGATAATTTATGGCATGAGATTGCGCAGGGACTGGAGAAGGTGCAGAAAATACAGCCAAGAGGTACTGCATTTGGCACGCTGTCCTTTTTCAATAACATTGCCTCTCTCCATCTTGCATCTAAATCAGCTTTGTCACAGCATATGACTCGTCCTTTTTATGATTTTATTATGAGATACATAATTAAAATACTGTGCTATGCTTCTGTTGATTTTTGCAGGTTATCTTCTGTCTGGACTGTAGGGTGTCTGTCCCTCTGGGGAAGGGACAAGCAGGACAATGGGGTGTAAGACAACTGAATCTCATCCTTGATGAAGATGTTATGGAGTCCCCAAATGCAGCTGAGACGTAGATCCCAAGCAGATGGCTTCGCAGGGACAGGGCAGAAAAGCACAACACATGGCAAAACGGTAACCACAGCCCCACCACTTAAGCCTCCGGTGCCCCAAAACATTACCTGTTGTGAACCTTGGCTTAGTGGGTGGCTCCTGGACAGACATTGGGAAGGTGGCTGAGGCCGGTGAGGACTGTGCACGGGACAGAGGCCGATGCCCTCCAAAGGAGACGGGCATTCCAGCTGCCTCCAGCGATGCCTGATAGTTTCTCAGCTGGTGAATACGTTGCTGCTCCAACAGAAGGGCTTGCTGCAGGGAAAAGAAGTTGCTGAAAGTCTGTGGTGACTTCATAGAAGTGCTTTTTAAGAGGTTTTCCCTGCTAAATGAGCGCACGCACACATGTGCAGCAAATGAAGATGTGCCCACATCTAGAACAAAATTGGGCAAGTGCAGCATGTTCAAACCACAACCCTGGAGCTGGTGCACGCTGGCAAGGTCACTAGCAGGAGCAGCCCCATCCTCCCCCCGGGTCTGGCTGCGTCTTCCTCCCCCTGTGCCTCTCCACTGCGGCAGCAGTGCATTTCACAGTGTGATGCACCACACCGGGGAACATGTACAGCTCACCCCGAGCCTGGGCAGGAGAGGGACTTTTCAACCCAGCTGGTTCTCTGCGCAGCCACACCATCAGCTGGCCAGGCTCTTGGTCAGAAGGGGTGGCTGTCCCAACTGGCCACACGGCAACCACAGCCTAACAACCTTCCCATTTCCTCTGTTTCTTCCCTCTTCTCTCTGGGGCAAAATAATTGCAGAGGACATAATATTTTTAAGAGTCCTCAGGTGAGAGAGACCATGTCTCCAGGACTAGGCCCGGGAGGCCGCACTTTGAGAGAAACAATATCACTGTGATCCATTGTGTTACATTTAATCAATTTATTTAATTACTACGGCAACGAGGCTCCAGTGTGACCGTACAAATCGAGTAACACTTTGTACAAGCACGGTTGGCAATGGCACTGATGTGTCAAGGCAGCGCTGTTATGAAGATAATGCTGCTCAGTAAGGAACCGAAAATACAGTCTCTGAGCAACAGTCAGCGACACTGATGTGGGGCAGGAGAGTCAGCTCTGCAGCACGAGGAGGATGTCAGCGAGATGCAAATGACTACAGGGAGCAACCAATTTGCACCTGACTCACAGACACTGCAACTACAAACCCTGCATGGGTCAGCTTTCCTCAGCCAAGGGCTGTGGGTTTACTCTGAGAGTTACACCCTGGCATGGCTACAGCAAACTGCTCTCGGTTGCAGGTCCCGTGCAGGGGTTACACACGGTTGTAGGTACAGTCAGATGCTGAGTACTAAGGGCTGCAAAGATGAACAGAGCACTGATGCCACAAAAGATTTGCAACTTTTTCGCTTTTGTTACCGTGGCCACAACAGGCAGCTTTTGGGAGACTGCCATGTAATTGGGAAGCTTATGCTATGCTATGTTATTACTGAATTTATTACTTGCAATCCACAAGCCTCTGATGTTTACCCTCAAAGGTAAACCCAGCTGCAACCTCTGGATCTCCATTTCTGAAGAAGGAACCCCCTCCAACGAATCTCATCCTTCCTTCCCTTGTCCAGCCTTTCTGTAGGGCAGTCAATTTGTTCCAAAACATAAAATCCTCTGCTAGTATTTAGTGCTCAAAAACGTTGAGACACACTTTGTCTTTGCAAAGAAACAAACAGAAAGTGGTTAAGTGGCTGCAAACACATCAGCTGTGTTATGTGCAAGTGATCCAGACTCTCCTCCCCAGGACTTCCGAGTCGACACAGTGACTCCAGAGAAGGACGGCATTGATTTTACCTGCGGGTTTCTTTATGTAGCAAACCCTCAAGAGCTGGTTCCCCCTAGCTTTTCCCCTTCTTAGAGTAGTATAAGGTGACTACAAGAACCTAAAAATCTTCTATTAAGAACCAAACTTGCGAGCTCACCTGACGGAAGAGCAGCTCCTGCTCAGCCTGCCTCTGCCCAGACTCCAGCTCCTGCTGAGGCTCTGCTTCCTCCTCATCACTCTCAATGGGTTCTTGCTTCACTTGTACCACATTGGTCAGCCCTGGGGCCTCCTTCTGGCTTGCGACTCTATCACTGTATGGCTCCTCCAAAAGGGCTTGGTGTTCCCGTAACTCTTCTTCTGTCTCCTCAGGGTGGCTTTCATGCTGGCGAGCTGGTTCGTTGGGTTTTGATATAATCTGAAAACAACCCAGAGGTCAACTGATAAATAAGATGTAACTCATCATGCAGGTAAAGTTCACTCTGTTCTCAAAGAACTAGCTTCATGAAAAGAGCAATTGTGAATTATAGCTTTTAACTTACAAACTATGTCCAAAACAACCACTCAAGGGAAAGGTCAGGTCAACCTTGGCTGTAAGCACTATGAAATCCTGTGTCCCGAGTAATGATGGCCCCTTCATTTTGCACTTGATTTTCCTTCTGAAGAAGTAAGAGCCTCTTGTGCCTGTACAGCTATAAATGCTGCTCCACTCACAAACCCACACAGGAGAAGCATTAACAACCATCAATACACTTGGCAATTAAATTCTGACAGAAAGAAAGAGAGACACAAACCCTCTAAGAGGGTTTCTGCTACCTTGTTTGCCCAGCTTCTTGAATCATTCCTGAATTTTATCTGTAAAGTGAGAAGCTGTCTTAGAAAGATTCCTCCAAAGCTTGCACTCTTATGAGGTTACTTCGGAGGAAACTGAGGACATTCAACTTACAGCATCTGCAGACGCAAACTACAAGAGCAGCATCATTCTAACCAGATCTTCCTAACCAGAGGTATTGAACTCCTCTAAAAGCCACTGCTAAAACAAAAGGAACAATATAATTTTCCCTATAATTCACACAGGCTCAGATTTTTTTAAAGTTCATTGGCGAGATAAAATTCACAGTTCTCCATCTCAGACTACTTATGATTTTTATTTGGAACAAAGAAATATGTGAACTGTTTTTAAGTCAGTATAGGTAAATAAATCAATTTCCTTCCTTTAAAAGGGCTCAGGCTGCAGCTGTTTCATAGGCTTATAAAGAAAATGCTGAACTTTGAAAGCTGTCAGGGCAGAGCTTTAATAAGGATTAGGTCATTGGTATGAAAAGCAATATTGATTTTAAATCTAATAAAGCTAAATCAAAACACAGTTATTGAACACATGCAGGAGGAGTGACTACTTGTAAGTAACTTACTCTTTGAAGAACAGTGGTTCAAACCTGAAACTAAGCCTTTTTCCCTAGATGTAGGAAGAGAGGCTCTGCCATATAGCTTAAGCAGACCTAAACAAAGCAGATTGAGGCAGACAAAGGTAATATATAGGATTAATTGCCTGCAAGTATCATAGTGAGGACAGCAAGAGGTTGCTCATAGCTACAGCAGAGGATCTCAAGTAACTGGGGCTCAAGGCTTTTAAAAATGGAGCGCTGCACAGACTGGGACGCGGGGCCATGGCTTCCCAGCACCTCATGGATCACTGCGTTTCGGATGCCTCAGCTCCTGAGAGGAGCAGGACATGGAGAAGGGCATTATCTTGCCTAGAAGCTTAAGGTAAGACCTTAGGCTTGGATTGATGTGGCCCCCCAGTACAGATGCAGGGTGCAGCCCTTCCCTCTTCATGACAAGAGATGCTATTTTTGTACTGATCAACAACTGGCTGTTGTTGGCAAGAGGGTTTTGGTTTCTACAACTGTGGGACCGTCTTTGAGAGTCAACAGTTTCTTGGAAGAGACAGGATCCACCTGACTAAACAGGGAAAAATGTACCTTTGCCAACAAGCTGGCACAGTTTCTGTTTCTTTAAACCAGAAACAACAGGGGAGGGAGCAGTTCCTCAACAAGTAGCTAAGGGAGGTGGGGACAGGGCAGGCAGAAAGGACATGGCCATCAAGAGAACAGAGCTGAAGCAGCATTCTCCTGGATGTGATACTTACAAACAAGGAAGGACTAGCCACGAATGTGAAAGTCAGAGGCAGCATTGACTGCAGTGACCATGAGATGGTGGAGTTGGACTTCTGAAGTGGAGGGAAGAGGGCAAAAAACCAGGATCGCAGCCCTGGATTTCAGGCTAGCAGACTTCTGCATCTTCAGGGATCTGCTTGGAAGAGTCCTATGGGATATAGCCCTGGAGAGGAGTCCAGGAGAGTTGGCTGATACTCAAGGATCCTACAAGCTCAAGATCCATCCCAACACATAAGAAATCAAGCACAGGCTGCAGAAGGCCTGCATGGGTGAGCAAGGAGTGCCTAACTGACCTCAAGATATAAACAGGTGGTGTACAAGAGTTGGAAGGAGGACAGGTGACCCAAGAGAAGTAGAGAGTTGCTATCTGATCTTGTATGGATGGTGTTAAAAAAGCCAAAGCCAACCTGGAGTTGAATCTCGCAAGGGACACGAAGGGTGTCCAGAAAGAAAAAAGGAAGACTAGGGAAAACCTGGGCCCACAGCTGAATGGAGCAAGGGACCTGGTGACAAAAGACATGAAAAATGCGATGGTACTTAATGCCTTCTTTAGCAATAAGACCAGCCTTCAGGAATCCCAGGCCCCTAAGACCAGAGGGAAAGGCTGGAGCAAGGAAGACTTACCTTTGGTGGAGGACCACCAGGTTTTGGGAGTACTTTAGACATACCTAAGTCCACAAGGCCTGATGGGTTGCACTCAGAGGTGACAGGACAAGAAGCAATGGGCACAAATTAAAACACATGAAATTCCTTCTGAACACAAGAAAACATATTTTTTTTACTGTGAGGGTGGTTAAACACTTGAACAGGTTGCCTATAGAGGTTGTGGAGGCTCTATCCTTGGAGATACTGAAAACTCAATTGCATGTGCTCTTGGGCAATCTGCTCTAGCTGACTCTGCTCAAGCAGGGACATTGGACTAAATGATTTCACGAGGTCCCTGCCAACCAGAAAGATTCAGTGATTAAAACTTCTCAAGAATTTCTGTGAGGTACTGCCCCCTCTCCCCCCCCCTCACTAGCTTCATTACTTCATTACACATTGGATAACTAAACTACGTTAAGCTAAAGGTAGTTCTGCCATCAATTTTCTTTAAGCTCTCTTAGGCTTGATGAATATAATCTGTTTTAAAGATAATTAAATCATCCTAAATCATCTTCCACTACCTTTTTTTCCTTCTTGGATCGAAGGTCTCAAGCTTTGAACTTAATACCTTTTGAACTCATGAACTATGAGAGGTAATTGCTGGGAAAATAACTTAAATTGTCATTGTCAAATCTAATGGAAATGAGAAGCAGTGTAATTCCCTAGAAGTCTTAAATTATTCCAACTCCATAAAAATGTAAGAAATAAATGAAAAACCACAATGAAGGCTGAAAGATCAAGTGGTTGATGACAAGGACGTTTCAAACATTCAGTTTGCTCTCCTAATACAAAGTGAATCTCTTGGTATGTCATTTGCTCTAGCTGCTGCAACTCTGCTCTTTTTAAAGGACAATTTTGCAAAGAAAGCATTTTGTTGTGAACATATTCCACACAATGCATGAGTATGTGCACCCCAGGCCCATTAAAAATCTTCCATTTTTGTTATTTTATGAACACATGTTTATGCAATTTAAGAAAATGTAAGGTAATAAAAGTACAAGGGAATGAATATAAAGTTAAGATAGCATTGAAATAGCTTAGAAATATATCTGAAATAGTAAACAATTACAGAATATACCATAAATAACTTATTCTTCCCCGAATTAGCTCTCTAGCTTCCTCTGTGATGAGGTTACTCCTCTATTTTCAAACACAGTCGCCTCTGGCCATCACGTACTGCCAAGATAAAACATTGTCAAAGGCACCGTCTCTCTAGCCTTGGACAGCTAACGACTTCAGTACGAAGGAAACTACACATCTCCAATCGTAAGCATTTTTAAAGAACCTGATGCAGCTGGCAAGATTTCTTATCTACATCATTGAAACAAAACAAAACAAAAAAATCATAGCCAAGTCAGATCACAACACAAGGAAAACCAAAGAATTCATTTTTCTTTGGAATGCTACATGTCTTTGCTAGTAAAATTTCAGGTCAGCTGGTCTCTGATTTGTCTGTTAGACACAATGTATCTTCTTTTTCATGATACCTTCTCTGTAGTGGTCCTAAGAACTTAAGGACACCAAAGCCTTTGAAGTTACTACTAACCAGGCTAGAAACATGTTTACTCATCACAGACTAATGAAGAGGCCTCGACAGATGAATGCTTGAGAAGCTCCTAAAAGGATTTAACTAATGTACTTTTTCTTTAGGCAACAGTGTCACAGGGACCTGTCTGGTTCTAAACGGTGGCTGAAGAGCTACTTGGGAAGTAGAAGCAGAGCTGAAGAACTTCCATAGGACTGCAATAGCAAAGCTTCCTGTCCGGACAGAGCAACTCTGATGGGGCTGTGCACCTCTGAATCTTTCTCTTAAGATGACGATCGGGAACAGAAGAAATTTCTGGTCCTGCATGATTAAAAGGACAAGGCTCCTTCAACACAGAACATGACAGATCACCTCTGTTATCAAAGACTGACAGATGAAAGTTGGGCATGACTTCAAGTAAAACTTGAGATAGATCTATTCTCAAGATCTTTTCCAGTTTAGGAGTCCGACACAGGAACATGGCACTTCTCCAGCGTTGCTCATCATGGTAATGGTTGCTCAAAGCAGAGAACAAGTTTGAATCACTGTGGGGATTGCTTTCAGATATGAGATTAATAGCAGCCTTGTGGAAAAGGGCATCCCTGCTGGAGGGAATACCTCAGTCCTACCCTTCAGAGACTTCAGTGTTGCTGGACAGACTGGTGTGCATCAAAGGATACAGGTTGGAGGCTGAAAACAACCACACATACCTTCAAAGTTTAGGATAAATCATCACATTTCCATACAACTCATCCAGGGTTATCTACAGGTAGTAGGAGCTCAAAGAGATCCTACTTAACACACCAAACCCGCGTTCCACTTTGCCAGACATGCACAGCTGGCCAAAACTTTGTGCAGATAGGGATATGCTGGAAGGTGGTCGAGACAGCACTACTGTTGAGAACTATCCAGTTTACACACTGGGAAGTGCAGAGCACGTTCCCATGTTTTGGTAACAGCATGGAGTAGCAGAAGGTACCAGCCAGGACTCAGCCAGCCTCAGCCTCTTCTGGGCTGGTACCATCAACCATGTGGAGTCCTGCTCCCGCTTGAGCAGCACTGTGGGGGACACAGGCATTGGTGGGGTGGCACAGCATGTCCCACTGACGAGAGGAAGAGAGAAGCTGGGAAATAAGGGAGGACAACAGACTGGCTCAGCCCTGACCGTGTCATGCTGGGCAGAATCCTTCCCTTTCCTCCTCCTGGAGATCAAGGACAAACTCACGAAAGAAAAAGAACAGCTCTGGATAGCTGGAGACACAACTTTGGTAAGAACAAGAAAAAAACAGGAAAAAAGAGAGAATAAAAGCTCAGCTCAAAAGTATCCTGAAACAGACAGCCAAAAAGTGTTGATCTCAAGTCAAGGACGTGGCTAGAAATAGAGAGGTGGGAGGCAGGCAGTGTGGAGTGGGCACGCTGGCTGCGATGCTCAGGAGAAAGGAAAGCACTAGCAGAGAGAGGCACCAGGCAAGACCACATCTGCAGGGAAGCGGACATGGGGACAAGGGCTCGAGAAGAAAACATATTGCTGGGGGCTTGAATGAATCACTCGGAAACGGTAACACAAGCTCTTTTGGCTATTGATATGACTCTTCCCACGTGAGGTACAACCCTTGGATTATAATTTTTAACTTCTATAGACTAAGGAGAAACAAGGGATGATAAGGGATGGTGGGAAGAGGCTGTGTTGGGCACACACCATGTGGGGAGCTGGCAGAGCCTTCTGCAGCAGCTGAAGCCTAGAAAAAACTTTTTTTTTTCTTTTTTTTTTCTTTTCTTTCCCTGAAGTGATGAGACAGCGGGAAAAGAATAAGTGTCTGAGGCAGCCTACCTGCTGGAAGGCCCAGAATAGTGCTGGCCTCTGTGCCTAGAAGAGAGAGAACGACCCAACGGTGATGAATCAAAGAACAGGGACCACCCAGGGGGGAAAAGGAAGGGGAGCAAGAAAATACCTTGGCACCAGCAGAAGTTTTTTTCTCCCCCCTCTCCACCCCAAAATAATTGGAGTTATGGGGTTGATTATATCAGGTACACATCTACATATCACCAGACCTGCAGCAACAGACACCTCGCAGAACAACGGCTCCTGGCAAAACCACTTAACATCGTTTCAGCAGTAATAGGTGTGACGATGCGCAAGCACACAAATGCCAATATTCATATCCGTATTCAACTGACTGAGATGCTTAGCATGAATGCCGAAGGAGGTTTCCTGGAGATCTTTTCAACACTTGTTATATCCAAACTTATATCTTATATTCCCTTATGCTGTTCAAAGGGTAACAGCCCTATCCGAATGCTGTGCAATACAACCTAATACAATGCACTTTTCCAACATTACAAATTAAACATTACATGTGAAAAGCTACTCCAGGAGTCACTTGAGGCGAAATAGTTAATGCATTCCAAGAAAGAAAAAAAATAAGTCAGGAAATAGCAAGGTTAAATTCTAGGTGTTAATAAAAACGTATCCACCCAATGCTGCCGCACCGCAGATAAGTCGAGGCACTGTACTCTGCCGCATATACATCGCTGCACATATGCCACAGCAGGAGAAACACCTCGCTTTCCAGAGTGTGCTAAAATTGGGGTTTACTCAGAAGAACCATAATTTGACCACAAAAGCTCAGTGTTAATCTGCTTAACAGTACAATTCAGGGCTAAAAGGGAGATTATCTGTTCTAGTAAGGCCTCGTCAAATATACATCCGGGGGACTAATGCCAACACACTCATCTTCTCTAAGGAAAGGTAAAAAGTTGAGATTTCCAGCACAGGATTTACAGAAATCTCACTTGCGTGTTTGTCTTCAGAAAGATATCTCCTGCTTCAAGACCCGTCATGCTGAAAAGCTTAACACTTCGAACTCAAAATACTCGGGGTCTGCTCAGAGAACAGTGTCCTACTTTACCTGGTTCGTTGTCATGAAAATAATACCCCCCCACTGCTGACCTCCAAACGCCAGAGAGATCCCACCAGCATATCACGGCTCCTCTCATAAATAAAAGACTAAAATTTGCATCTTAAAAGAGACGGAAGTCTGCAGAGACATTGTAATTGCTGAAGATGAAACGATGCTGGGATTGCTGCATATATTTACCGTATGGCAAAACAAGACCCCTTGCCCAGCAAAGCTCCTCCAATCATGGGGAAAACCCATTCTCTAGGTTTGAACACTAAACACACAGAAAGTTGGGAAACACGAGCGCACGTTGCCTGTGTAATTCCTGGTCAGTGCTCCCACACATTAATGCACAGCTTTTATTTTTAGGACTGTTTTATATTTAGTCTTTGAAGGCACATGCCTCATTCCGATCAAAGGTTACACAAAGCTCAATTAACAAGAACTTTATCCAGAATCTTACTTAATGTCTCAAACCCTGGTTCTGAGAGCAAGCTGTCGATCTCTACAGATGGTTTTATAGTGTGATCATCACTAGAGTACCCGAGTGCTCTCGGATATTAGCATGCTTGCATTCACAGTGACAGGATGGCAGGCAGGGAGTGGAGCTGCTCCAGGCCATCAAACGTGCAGCCAAGGCAGAGATTATGGTCAAACTATGCACTGGATGAGGGTTTCAATACAATACGGTTGATTTTAAGATTACATGTTGTAGAGGTGGGAGCACACCTCAGCAGCTAGCAGCCCGGTCTCCCTGTCCTGCTCACAGCACGAAGGTAAGTGTGCTGCTGCAAGCTGCCCGTGGGCTGGATCCACTTCTCAGAACACAGCTCCGTGGCAGAGAGGAGAAGGCCAATTCCCTGTGGCAGTGTCAAGCCTCCTCAGCCCTAGGGCCCCTTCCTTCCCTCTTCCACTCAGTATGTGCCATCTCCAGAGAGCAGGCTCGCTCTTATCCTTCTCTGTACTAAGTTCAGAGTCTTGTGGAAGAGACACCACTTCACCATCAAAAACTGGATCAAAAAGATGCAAAAAAAGAAACAGTGAGGGAGACTTCCATAGGAAACTTAACTACTCCCACGTCCCAGCATGAGTGCTCAGCTTGCTAACTTCAACGAGGCTCTTTTCATTCACACTTGTCTCTTCTGTCCCCATTCTGGGGAGGGGTTGCGTGGGATTTGTGTGGGGTTTTTTTCCCCTCCTTGAAGCAAATGCAAATGACACCACTAGGTGAACACACGAACACCAGATGAGCAGAGCAGGGACCCTCATTTTCCATAGAGCCTTGCACTGAGCCAGGGGAGTGACAGTCAGCTCCTGAAAGGGATGAACCACATGCTTCACCACACTCAAGTGATCCCCAATTTGCTGCCAACAGAGGTAGACAAGGGACTTCGGACCCCACGCTGGAAGGGACAACACGCGGAGAGGCACCGGTCCCCTCCAGTTACCCCAAGGAGCCCTGTCCCTCCCATCCCACCCAACCCATCACTCTGCACTCTGCTTTCCACTCAGTCCTGTCCTTGTCTGTCCAATTCCAAGTTACTGCTCCAAAGCCTCGGGCTTCACAGCCGAATTCCCGAGATGATTATTATTCTTATTTTTAATCAGGACCAAAACAACGTATTTTTCCTTAGCTGCCTCCTTGGAAACAGCAAGACTTGTTTTGGCTGCAATCTTCTCAAAAATTTAATCTGATGTAGACACCTAACGGGGAAAGTTTAAGGCCAAAACCTTAGAGTTTGGAAGAATCACAAGCAATTGAAACCAGCCTCGAATTATTTACAGGAAATCCAACACAGGCTTAACAGACAGTGCTGTCAGTTCTGCTAGTAATTAAAAGGCAGCAATCTATTGCATTATTTTCAGTTGTGCCCTTACTCTCCTACACACAAGGGTCTTAAAATATCTGTGCGTCTGGGAAAAGTCTTTTTCCATGTCAGCACTTGGATGCTATCCCACGGGATAAATTTGCCACACGCATACAGCGCTAGCACCGAAACCATTTTAACTCATTACTTACATAAATCAAACACAGGGAAATCACCCCTGTGCAACCAGTTAAATCGCACCCCCACCTCCTGCCTGCCTCTGCTATGGATGCGGTAGATGACGGCTCTAACAAAGCTGAAATTCAGAGTGGTGCGGGAGCACTCGCTCGGCTCCGGTCGCACACGCTCCCCAGCTCCTGGGAGGTCCCAGCGAAAGTCTGAATGAGTTCAGCGGGTACGTCACGGCGAAGCCTTTGGACGCTGACAACCACTGGCAATGGAAAAGCTTTAAAAACCTCAAACAAACAAGCTGCCGAGCTGACATTTATTTCTGAACAAAGAAACCCTACCTAGCACCCCGCGCCCGACGATGCCGGTCACAAAGCGCCTTTGGAGGGGGGTGAGGGAAATTTCTCTGGCAGCAGAAGCTCCCCACCACCCCGGTGCATGGGGCTGAATGAGGGCCAGGGCTGGCACACACGGTGCGTGGTGGCAGCTCTCCAGAAGTACATGATTGACGTCAGTAACTTGTGTAATCATCCTGCCTTAGCTTGAGTCTATAAACAAAGTTTTGGGGGTTTGTGTGGTGGGTTTTTTTGTTTTTTCGTTTTTTTTTTTTTTTCTTAATCCAGCTCTTGGTAGTTTTATTTTCTCATAGCGCTGGAACAGTGAAAATATTTGGAGAAGCCTCCACTATAAATTAAACTGCAGCAATCTGAAAAGTCTGCCTGCCATCAAACTTGTCCTGAAACCTACTACTGGATTTGCCTGGTTTTTAAAGAAAGCAAACTCCTTGAGAAAAAGTCTTTACAAATCCTCAAAACAGCACAGATCAGAAAAATGTCACACTGATTATGATTGATTTCTCCCTTGCCCATCAAAGTTTTTAGCAACAGACTGTGCCTTCTGAAATCCTGGGAGAAAAATCTCAGCTGGGGTAAAACATCACAGCTCCATCCACACCATTGTGATCAGACATCTTCCATGTGAAAGGTGAGTTTTACCTTCCCACAGTCTAAACCATCATAATAGACTTTGTCTTTTTTTAATGCACACTCAATACAATCATCTCAAAGCAGCTTTGTCGAAATACTGGGATGCCCAGACAGAGGATTTTGGCTACACAGCATCTGCAAATCTGTGCACTGATGAATGGTGCTCTGCAATGTTCACCTGATGTTCTCCAAGTGATTTACAGGCAGCGAGATAATAAACACAGAGCCTGATTTCTTCAAAACAATTTTTGAATCACTTCTAATTAATCTTCAAAACAACCTCTGCAGGATGCACACCAATACTGTCCTCATTTTCAGGAGAAGAAATGGATGGGACACCGCAATGCTTTACACAGGGCCGTGGTTAAGAGAATCTGGATTGAGATATGAAAAGCTTTTCTCTTTCCAAAGGTAATTACAGTGAAAAATGCTTCAGCAAATCTGAGTATCTTCACTTGCAATTATTTTCTGGTGTTGCCATGTTTGAAATCCCTTCCTTTTTTTTTTTTTTTTTTTCAAATCTGTATTACTTCTCCTTCTTTCTTTCAACCCAAATATATACACAGTAGGTATTTTCCCTGTATTCCTTGACAGCATTTTATGTTTGCTGCTGCAAAACTGACAAAAGATCCTGATGTGGATGAACGGCAGCAATGACAACCTTAAAAAGTATTAATGGAAAGCCAGAAGTTTGAACCGTACTGCCTTTCCACTGTCTGCAACACAGGTACCGATCCTCGCCTAGGTGATGGATGTCCACAGCCTTGTTAATGTATTTCTCAAAATTGTGAAAAAGGGGCTCAGGGACAAAGGCCAGGAAGGTTACAGAGGTCCAGACCACACACATTAACGCACAAGAAACTCCAAAACAGTGTCACCCAGTGTTTGTATTGATGCTGTATGAGGAAGAATGACTGTAAAAGAGTCATGCCTACCTTGTTGATGTGCAGTTGCTGTTGCTGGAATTGCTGTTTGTGTTTCTCCAAGAACTGCTGGTGCTGCTGCTGGATCACTAACTGCTGAAGGGCCTGGGCGTTCTGGGGAAGGGGAGCAGACTGCGTGCGCCCCAGCGGGCGATGCTGCCGGAGTTTGTGTATTGAAGGGGAGACCCGTTCTCCACCAACCAGAGACTGTGCGTGGAGAGGCAGTCCTGAAAGATACCAGTCTGAAGATAATATGGAGGAAAAAACAGCAGAGAAGAAAAAAAGGAAGAAGAAAGGAAGGGAGAAAACGGCTGTTGAGTAACGCTGATGGTGACAATGATATATAACGTTAAAACCAGCCACTTCGCCACTTACAGCTGAAGCATCCTTAAAAGAGAACAGATAACAATTAATCATCCTTGGATGGAGTAATACTTTGCTTTCTTCTGAATCCTCTGTTTGCTTGTTTACTCAGAGACCTTAGGAAATGTTTCATTTCATACAGTCAGTAATACCTTGTGGACCCTTCCACCACTCAGTGAGTGACGTGAATTAAGATCACAGGGGTATTTTGGAGAAGTTGAAGTCTTACAGCTTGCCTGGGTACAGGGAGTAATCCTGGGTTCATTTCTAGGAAAGTACCAACCTAAGTTTCCACCCTGCAGCATCCAGTAATTATACCTTAATCGGGGCTCACTTAAGGATGATGGATGCCAGTGAAGCTGCTTCCCACTCTGGGCCACATAGGGAAGCACATCTGTCCTTGGCTGTGCTAGACTATGCCATAGAGAAGTGACTAAGGATGAAAACTTCCATGTGAGAAACCCCTGACCAGGTTTCCGTTAGAAAAGGGCACTCCCTTGAAGCATGTCAGGAATATGGGAGTCATCAGGCTTCATTGTTTCTGCAGAAAGAAGGTAAATTAGAAAGCAAAGATGACAAACAGCTAGAATTGTTTCCATCACTGTCCTGTGTATACACGCTAGGAATTTAATGAAAACATAAGGTTACTTCAGGATAACTTGCGTTTTCACATGCCCTTGGCAATTTGGGTGTCTCTGATGACTACCATGTGGAATACCTATCTGAGCTCTGGTCAGGGCATGTCTTTAGGAAGTGTTTTGTCTTTTTAGCTGTTCTTGGGGTAAGCCAGTTCTTGCTCTGCTCTCCAAAAACATACCTTCATATACTTCGAAAGCTGGGACATGAAGACATGCCCAGCACAAAGCCCAGCACAAAGCTGGAGGAGCTGAGGGTAAGCCTTTACTTTCTTACACCTTGGGATAGAACGGCATCGCTGGTGTGAAACGCTGTCTCCCTAATGTGGACAAGGCTGCATACACTTGTAGGGGAAAAAAAAAGTACTCCTCTGCTTTACCTCATTGTATAAAACAAACTAAAGATTGCGCAAGTGGTCAGTAATATTCAGAAGTACTGCCCAGTACAAGGGTCACAGAAGTTGTATCCTCTCTTTCTTCAGTCTTTGGTTGAGGAGAGGGAGAAGCTGCCCAGAAGTCTGCAGCCAGCTGAATACAGTGGGTAAGAAACACCCTGACTCTTCTGTCCCAGTACATAACCTTCACCAGCACCACAGAACTGCCCTACGTGGAAGAACCTGACTTGCTCTCCTTGAAGAAAGATTTGCTTTTATGAGAAGAATAATGTAAAAGGGTGCCTTATTTTATAAATGTGTGTTTCTATAAATATGTGTGCATATACACACACACACACGTTTGCCTGTGTATGAATATAAGAATAATTTGGAAAGGTGCGATCCATTGCCTTTATAGCACAGTTCCTCTTACCAAAAGTTCAAATTAGACAGCAGAGGAAGGGATCCTATACAGTTTGCACAGGACATCTGGAAGGACTACCTTCCTCCAAGAGAATGACCAAGGTCCCCCTGTGAAATCTCTCCAAGGAGATGCCTTGTTCCTACTCCAAACATACACTTCAACAAGATCTGTCACAAGAGGAACAGTAGACCTAAGAAATTCTGCTCTAGTTTCCCCAAACTCCCACGTCTATCTTCCAGCCCAGAAAGAGCATGCCATCGTGCTGGATCATTTTGCAGATGTCAGGAGACTATCTCCAGAGCTGAAGGCTAACAGCAGAATACTAAAACTCCACTTGGCTTCCAAGGAAGTTCGAGGTACTAACTGTAGTTTGGCAGCCAGTGCACTTAGGGCTTTGGAGACCATGTGTTAGCTTGCTCTCTTTCAGTTGCTGCATCTGGAACGTGTGTTTCTTCTTGTTGCTCTGTTGTATAGTGAATATTTCTCCTAAGTGCTGGTTTATAACATGTTGTACTCACTCTGAAAACTCCGCACGTAGCAGGTGGACTAGAAGGAATACACTTGGAAGCAAACACAGCACACTGAAAACTGAGGGAAGCTCTGAGAGAGGTCAAATAGAAAATACAACAGCACTTCTTTCCTACGTGTGCTTTAAAGCAAACGCCAGCAGGAATAGAGAAGAAACTTCTGGTGACTGGATAAGAGGGGAAATCTTCCCCAACAGCTCTTCATCAACAGACCCTGGGCAAAGGGCTGCTGGAGAAGAGCCGTGTCATGACTGGGTAACCTCGTCATGCCACAGCAACTGTGGCTGACAGCGGCAGCAGAAAATTATGTAAAGGTTCAAACGGTCTGCACACACAGCTAAACACCACACTTCTGTGCTTCAGCTTCCCCGGATGGACGTGCTGGTAAGCTCGTCGTAACCCCATCTATATTCCTGAGATGTGAATGTAAAACCAGACATAAGCCAACCCAGAGCCATGCTGCAATGCTTCAGTGATCGACATCTCTCAAGAGTTTCCATTAGAAACAGAATAAAAGAAATAAAAATCAACACATCTATAACTTACGCAGAGCATCCTTTGTCCCAACATTACACACTGTAAAACAGAAATGCATCCTACTGGGGATTGTTGCTTTGACTCAAATCTATTTATAGAAATACGCCTCCCTACAGGTACTTAATTCTGAAAATATGACACAGGGAGTGATTCAAAGCAATTAGCATACTGAAAATGTAACATATACAAACAAATACAATCTGTTTGAATGCAGTTGATTTTCCCATTTAAAATAATGATGAAAAGCAAATATTTTAATCTGAGATTTGTAAATGTGTGCCTTTCATATACAGAATAGAAACCATCCACAATAAACAAGAAGGGTAATCACAAGACACAACACTATTGATTACTTTAGATTAAAGTGGTTAGAAATCTAACCATATAGTTTTAAATTGTGACCTAGAAACTTATGCTTTACTTATGTAAGTAAATATTACATATTTTCATTTTGTCAAACTGACAAATCAGCTTCCCCCTTCCTCTGGATGGCAAGCTTTGATTTTGCAAATGCCACCACTATCCAACGTATTGACAAACACATCCTAAAGGTCATCTGTTATACCCGCAGAATGCACAGATGATGCAGTATCTCTTTTGTAAGAGAGAAAACAACAGATGTCACTTGCTCTCTTTCCCCAGCTGAGACTGAGTTTTGCACAGTGTCTAGAGAGCGCTCACCTGTGACTAAGGGGGTTTGTGCAGTTGGCTGTTCCAGTAAGACCATGTGTTGCAGAAGAGGGTTATGTGCAGTTCCCCCATCTCTTTCCAACGTTGTAGTGCTCAAGTAGGGAGTGAGGTGGGTGCCAGGAAATAAAGAAATCCGCTGCTGTAAGGTTGGGATAGTAAGTCTCTCTGCATCCTGCTGTGCTGATCCTCCCTGCAAACACACAATTGATGGCGCGGCACGTTAAGGGATGAATCGGTGCAAGCAACATTGCAAAGGCTGCATCCCCCCACCACTTACGCTGGAAGGGCCAGTTGCAGGCAGCCCTAACGTGATGTTGGGCAAAGAAGGAGATGTGTAGAGTGGAAGCTGCGTTACTGAGCCTTCACGATTCACAAGTCTGTGAGCCAGGCTGGTCTGCAAAGGAAAATCAAGAACATTGTCCTGGTGAGAGAGCATTCACAGATCAGATCAAGGACACAGTACACTTGCAGTGAGGACACATCAGAAACATACAGAGCTGCCCAGAGAGGTGGTGACCGCCCCGTCCCTGGAGACATTCAAGGCCAGGTTGGATGCGCCTCTGAGCAACCTGGTCTAGTGAAGGATGTCCCTGCACATGGCAGGAGGGTTGGGCTAGATGACCTTTAAGGTCCCTTCCAACTCAGGCTATTCTGTGACATTGGAAACATGGAACAGGGGAGCTAACCTGTGCTTTAGATCTAGCCTAAATAGGCAGAGACTCAGTGCGCGCTCTCAATGCTGCTGCCATGGTCATGCAGGGGTGACAAGACCAGGATAATCATGTGGATCACCTCGCTCTGCAACTGCCACCAACATCACCCTACAGAGAGACCTTTTACAGTTTATTTGATCTTTCTTGGAGATTAAAGATCAACCCTGCATCCTCACTGGTACTCTGCTTCTCAGTGCCACTGCAAAAAGCTTTTGCAAAGAAGATTTAATAGTTCACTTGTCCTTCTCAAGTATTTGCCCTTTTAAAGCTAAACCAGATTACCTCAAAAAAATGGCATTACAATGGCTGTTGTTCTCTTCAGCAAATCACAGACAATTTATGTTATTTACTAGTGCGCTTTAGCTTAAATCAGACTTCAAAATTTCATCAAAAAGCCTTAAGGTTGCATTTATGTAGCTATTTCCTGATTTTCAGGGTGAAATGCGAGATTTACTGAATTATCTTAGGACCATTTAAAGCAGGAACACTTAAGTAAAAATACCTTTAATTTCAAAACAAGATCAATTTGAAATAGGTGCTAGAAAAACCCATTATAAAAATTACATTATTTTAAACCACCCTCTTTTGCTGTTAGGAAACAAGTGTTCTCATCACCGTGAGTTCTCTGCAGGTGATTTTCCAACTTATATGAAATAGACTTTAGATTTCAAAAAGACTTTCTGCGGAATTTCTAACTCAGGTGCTGCTGTGGAAAAAGGGATTCTGATTAACTTAATATTATACTATGGAACAATTTATACCGATGTAACCAAGATTTGAAGAATGGCTTTATACATTTTAGACCTAAATTCACAGTCTTGTAAGTCAATGAGACTTTGCAGGTTATTTCCCTGGTTGCAAGGCTGGCACAGCTCTGGATAATTAAACCCTATTTTTCTCCCTCAAAGATTCTAAGGTGAAACTTCAAATGCTGCAGCAACGTATTAGGGGAAAAAAAAATCATGTAAGAACTAATATTGAAACCCAAACATTTTCTATAAAGCAATCTTCAAAAGCAATGCTGACCTCTTGATTAACCAAAATTTAAATGACAGCTGTAGCAGGACCCTCCCATCTCTGCACCTGAGGTTGGTGCTGCCTGTGCAAGAGGGACAGGAGGAGCAAAGCCTTCCCACGACCGCCTTTGTCACTGTTATCAGACCCTGGGCTGCCTTTTCAAACTGACTTTGATGTGCCATCAACTTGCCAGTCATTTTCCCAGTGTCCAACTTTGCCTAAATTCCTGAGGTTCACCTCATTTTCTTATGCCCTATTGCAAAATTTCATCCGCAAAGTGATTTTTTTTCCAATTTCCTTTTGCCTTCTTGTGTTCTCATTAATGTCATTCAAGCCTATTTAAAATATATTACAGATCATTTCTCCTGTAGAAAGAGTAAATCTGCTTTTAAGATCTCAGTTAACAATTTACTGCCCCAAAGAAGAAAATTCGCAGGGAGCACTGTACTGTTCAGTGGCACAGGGTAAGGGCATGTGATTGTGTGTACTCACACGCTTCTTCCAAGTAATTTTGAGCACTACTGGCAATTTTGCTTTAATTTATATTACAAAATGTTAGCATGCCGCATCGAGAATAAGATACTTATTGTCAGCAGAGTAATGAAATATTTTACTGGTATCGTAAATGAAACAAAACTACATCCATTTTCTATTTGAACAATCCATACTCTGTAGTTGTGCCTCAAACTGTCTCCTGGGGATTTGTTTGAAAAACAGCGATGAGGAAAAACGCAGCAGCTTGACGCATTCTGCATATGATATTTAGCAGCATTCTCATCATTTTAAATATACAGATCCCGTCTACGAGTTGTACAGAGACATTTTTTGCATTGCACAGAAGAGAACAACTTCAGAATGTACAATTTTTGTCTCTAGTCAAGTACTTTTTATAGTCTTGTATCAGCTGCAGCAGCAATGACTATCATGTACCTTTCAGAGTGGAAAAACTTTTACATTTAAAAACAGTATTTAAAAATAGAAATTGTCTATTTCAAAATGAGACAGAGAGCTGCAGTCTTTCCAAGCTGAAGGCAAGCATTGAAATCTCATAGAATCAGAGAATCCCAGACTGGTTCGGGTTGGAAGGAACCTTAAAGCTCATCCAGTGCCACCACCTGCCATGGGCAGGGACACCTCCCACCAGACCAGGTTGCTCCAAGCCCCATTCAACCTGGCCTTCAACACTGCCAGGGAGGGGCAGCCACAGCTTCTCTGGGCACCCTGGGCCAGGGTCTCACCACCCTCACAGCAAAGAATTTCTTCTTCACATCCAATCTCAATCTCCCCTCTGTCAGTTTGAACCTGTTCCCCCTCATCCCATCACTCCCTGCCCTTGTCAAAAGTCCCTCTCCAGCTTTCCTGTAGCCCCTTCAGGCACTGGAAGGTGCTCTGAGGTCTTCCTGAAGCCTTCTCTTCTCTGGGTTGAACAACCCCAAACTTAAATAATGAACTCAGATACCATCTTCCAACGTGTCTGAAATGGCTCAAGAGGTGACCTAGCAAACTAAGAAGCAAAGACACGTATTTCTCATTTAAAAAAAACACACGAAGGTAAGAGTCAAACACTTCAAATTGGCACCATTATTTTTCAGAAACGTTTAAATATTCCTACATTTTTAAGAGTGGGAACATAAGAAAGCCTGGTCAACTAGTATTTAAGAAATCTCCAACACTTGTGCTACCATGTAATGGTAGCTACTTGGGCTACTTCTACTGAAGAAGATGATTTTAAAGGAATCAAAACTCTACCTTGCCCAGTTATTTTTTTTTCCAAATGAACCTAGACAGGCAAACGGATCAAGCAGTATCACACAACATGAAATTCTGGAACAAAGTGCAGGGTTATTTTTCCCCAAAAACAAATGCAAAGGACTAGGACATTTAGCTAAGCCATGCAAGTATGCCTGAAATGCTGAGAGAACAGTTTGTGCAACAGGTTATTGATGTTCTGTTTGCCATCACACAGTGATTTGTTTCATTCTGTTTGGTGATGGCAACGATCCAATACACTTAACACTGTCCTGAACAGTTTTAAAATTGGAACTGCACAATCATTTGTATGTTATATTTTCCCTATTTTCCAGAAACTATAAAAATGTAAAAAAAACCTGGACATTATTTTCAGGGAAATGAAAAACCAGACTTTCCTCTTCTTTTTTGCATAGGTTGTTTGGAGATAGTGCATCAAATGCTGCTCTTGTTAAAATCCTGGAAGAACAGGCTTCTTCCCTCGCATGCAGCAGCATCACTGTGAGCTACCCACCATGGTGCAGTTGCAAAAGAGGCAATGACAACTCCCAGGAAAGAGATTTTTTTTTCCGCTCATGCCTCAGCCTAACTTACAAAATTGCTGCATTAAAAGCAGTTGATGAAAAGAGTTTTTCTTATAGCTTTTGTACATTTTATTAGGTATGGGTGGCCTAAGTCACAGATGATTAGCTCAGATTATTTATTTGAAAAATAAAATGGTTAAGGAGAATACTACAGCTTTACATTCACCTGCATGAGCTCACACCGGCTTGCGGGAAGCTGCCTGCTCTGTTTATATCACAAGAAATTGCCGAATCCTTGAGTTTTCCCACCAGCAGTAACTGGGGATTTGCAGTCGGCTAAGCATTGACAAGATTGACAGCTCCTGGATAAGAAAAACCGGTAACTAAGCACTAGTATTCCTGGGGCTAACATAAACGTACCTAACATGCCCTCAGCTCAGCCAGTCTTCAGTTCCGCAGACCCAATAAATAATCCTGTATCTCAGATACCTTTTCCCAGGTCTGCTCCAAACCACTACATGGTCAGCGTGCACCTCAAAAGCCACGGCTCTTTAGAATAGCTTCAGGCATTGGTGTCAAGTGAAGACTCCACCTTACACCGTCTTAATCTTCACAATAATTGTCTAAAACTTGTAAGGTCTACAGTAGACTACAGTGGAGAAGAGAAGGCTCCAGGGAGACCTTAGACCACCTTCCAGTGCCTGAAGGGGCTCCAGGAAAGCTGGAGAGGGACTTTTGACAAGGGCAAGGAGTGATGGGATGAGGGGGAATGGGTTCAAACTGGAAAAGAGAAGATTTAGATTGGATCTGAAGAAGAAATCCTTAGCTGTGAAGGTGGTGAGACACTAGCCCAAGGGTGCCCAGAGAAGCTGTGGCTGCCCCTCCCTGGCAGTGTTGAAGGCCAGGTTGAATGGGGCTTGGAGCAACCTGGTCTGGTGGGAGGTGTCCCTGCCCATGTCAGGGGTTGGACTGGATGCGCTTTAAGGTCCCTTCACATCCAAACCATTCTGTGTGTGTTGGATAATTTGGCAGGGGGGAGGGTGGAGTAGAAGGCATACTCCCCATATTACATGCTGTTACACTACATTAGAAATAAAAATAAACTGAAATCTGTACACAACTAGAAAGTAATAAGGGCTTACATTTATACCGTAAGAAGCCCTTTTCAATCCTAAGTGACAATTTGAGGAGAACAAGCCCAAGCCTGTTTTTATAGTCCTGATGTTAGGACAGACACCATATTCATGTGGAGAACAGCTAATGGTAAGCTGGATAAATAGAAATGCACCAGTAACATCACACAACCACACTGGTTTTCTACATGCAAGGTTTATAGTGGGAGCCAGTTTACATGGCCCACACTCCAGTAACTGCGCTTAGCAAAAGGTGGGCTGCAGCAACCCTGAACACAGGAGCTGCTGTGTTGAATCAAACCCCAGTTTACCCAGTCCAACACCCTGCTCTTGACATCTGTAGCAGATGCCTCAAGTGATGGTGAAATCTTATGGGATTATAAACTAGCACATGGCATCGGGCACTAAGTTTTCAACTCCTGAAGAGGGGAGGAAAAGGTTAAGTCCATTCCCTTTAATCCAGTTCTGGTCTGGTGATATTTAGACTAACATGCAACAAATTTACCCTATACACAACATATGAGAACAGATTCCCCAGATTTTAAAATACTTGCATTTGATTAGGAATCATTCCTCATGCTTTACCTTGCTAAATCATTTCATTTTTACTCTCTCCTCACAACAAAACCACTACAAGTTACCACAAGCAGCTTGTGAGCTGGCTCAAACCAGATTTAATAAACAGATAATGCATCCTGTCAGCCCAGACTGAGAAGTAATTCCCAAAGTCTGCTCCAAGTCACGATCTGGGCTGTTTTTCTGGTGTGGTGCGCACCGGCTTGTAGGCCTAAATTCCCAAAACTGCAAAAACTGGTTAGAAACCCGAGCATTAAAAACCAGAGTGAGGAAGAGCTCTGTACCTCTGCTTGAATACTCGTGACTGATCCTGCAATTCCGTTCTCAGTGCTTATGTTATTGGAGCTGTTGTTTGGAGAGCTGGGACCAGATCCAGGAGCACTGTTGCATGCAGAGTCTAAAAACACATCCAAAACCAACTTTTAGTGTTACAAACAATCTCTGCGATGGTATTTAGACAGATAACAACCCCTCCAGTTTTGCTTTCCTCCATTTCCCCTCTAAATCTTCCCAGGCCTCTTGAAATACTGACAAACACTTTCAAATGGTCTGTCCAAGTACCTACTTACCATATTTGTGTCTTCTGACCATGGGCATTTCTCTTATAGTATATTAATAACTTCAAATACGACTGGAAGATAATAAAAGACATGGAAGGCTCGAAGAGGCCAAGCTGGAGGATACCAGATTGTCCTGTTTCATTTTCCTGCTTCTCTCACCCTCTTTAACCTATAGACCTCACGACACCCTCTTGCCATGTATTGCATCAGACTTCATGCTGGAACAACCAGGGAACCGTCTCAGTGTTGACATTTTCCCACGAAGGCTTCTGGTGCATCTGGATTTACTGGAAACACGCCGCCAGCACCGAGCCCTAACGCTGATCGTGCGTGAGAGCTGACCTCTGCTTTTATAAAGAAGCACCGAGATTTTCTGCTGCAGGCGAGCGGGCATGTGAGACGTCCCTGTTTTCATCCCCTGGGAAGTGCCCACACTGTGCTGGGTCCTCGGAGAAACATGACCTGCCTTGGGCTGCCCTTCACACAGCACAATAGCTCCCATGGCACAGAACACTCCAAAACTGCCTGGGGACTGACTCACAAGGATGATACTTTTATTAAATTAAATTGTTTTGAGAGATTTAAAAGTTGCCTGAGTGACATGGGACTGGACAGACAACCGGCCATGGTCACGGCTGAGCCCGTGTTACAAAAATCAGGCAAAACTTGACAGGATCCAAACCAGTAAATGTGTTTCAAATCACCGCTTTTTATTTTTATTTGCTAAGTGTTCTCCACTTAGGGAGCAAAACACTTTCTCACTGGAAATACCCAAGGCAGACTAAATCCCCCAAAATAATTCTGTTATCACCTGAACATTCAGAAAACCCTCTCAGCCATGTTCATTTTATCAACACAGTCCCTGTGAACTCACTAACCAGAATCACCAAGGTGACCAGCCTGAAATCAAAGCCTCCTCATTAATGAGACAGAAATAATAACAAACAAAAACAGGGCTTGAAGTTGCAACGGCCAGAAAACTTCCCTCAGATGGTGTCTCACCTGGTGTACGGTACAGCCTCTAGTGTTTTTCCTTTTACTTTGGAATAACTTTAAAACTTTTTTTTCTGAACTCTCCTCCTCCCCAAGCACAGGATTTGCCCAGCGCCAGAAGAATCTCCCAGCAGCTGCAGTGGTTCAGGCAGCAGACTCATAACTGCTCTAGGATGCCCCAGCAGAAATAAAAGTCAATTGTTACAAATGGGGAGATTTTTAAAAAATATTTCTTTTGTGGCATTATTCTGTACATACTATTTTGATCCTTGCAATTACCCCCAGCAAAGTAACAAATGATTATTTTTTTTTTTAAAAAAAAGAAGCCTTGTTGCTTTTTTTTTGGCTATGCATTAGGGGAGGCAACTTGCTATCAAGAAAACTCAGCACTGAGTAACACCCAGCTGAGCACCTACAATTGAACTTCTCCATGGAAAGCAAATTCAGAGTCTAGGTGTTTTGAAAAAATATTCTGACTGCATGAAAATATGTGTTGGTTTTTTTTTTCTGGGACCATGTCATTAACTACAACATATTAGATCTTGTGTATACTACACCTAGACGTAGAAAAACTATCTGGCACATTCAAACTGTGACTCTATGAAGATGTACTCTTCCAGGATTAAACATAACTTCTACTCCCTGAAATGGGTCTTCTTAAGTGGGACTTCTTTTAAAAGCTCATTTTCCATTTAAAAGTCCCCTCTTTACTGTAAAAACTCGGATATTTTTCTGGCCAGGCTCCAGGCTGGCTTCTTGAACCAGATCCATGCTCAGTGAGAAGCTGGCGCTTCCACTGCTACTTCTGAAGGCACTAGTGGGACCAAACTGTCAGTCATTAGGACTTGATTTGTCCCAAAAGCCACGTGACATAGCAATATATGAGGAGTGAAGTAAATTCCATTTTCAGAGCTGATATAAATTATGCTTAGCTGTTGAAATTCCCTCTGCAAACAGCCAGGCACATAAGTGCCCCAGGATCTCCCAAAACCACTCAGGTCTCTAAGGAGAGCTCACTTTGAATTTGTTTGAATGACGATAGCATGCCTTGAAGTCAGACAAAAGTCTGCAAAAGCTGTCACGTAGCGGTACTTACACAGAGGCATCCCTAGATGGTGCTAAGAATTAACTTTATGGTAATCTATATGATCTACTTTACTCTGACCCCTCCTTACAGACTTTACTCCCAGAAGAATATTATTTTTCAACAAGAAACTGTCAAATAAGTAGTCAGAAATATCAGCTATATACATAAAAAAATACCTTACGTGTTTTAAAACTTTGGTGTAATTACTTAACAAGTAGCTATGGCAGTCTGCCCAACTCTAAAACAAACAGGGCTTGTAAAGCATTTACTGCTGGAGGTCAACAGCCGTGAATTATGGCCTCCCCATGGATATTAATAGGATCACCTTTGAGAAATTTTGTTTCTCAGCAACCTGTTGCTGAAGATCATAGAAATGCTTGGGAAAAAAAAAGGCGCTCTGGTGGCACATCTTAAATCTGTCTACACGTGTCTTACAACAAACTCTAAGAAAAGCTCCTGGAGTTGGTACCACTGTCTCAATAGAGGAGTACCCAACAGACCAACCTGCATCACCCACTGCTCAGCTCTGTCAACTTCATCCAGGTTTCACCAACACTGAGAGGCATGCGAGAGATCCAGACTGCACAATTAACTGGATGCAGGAATTAAATTTGGAACAGGACATCTCATTGAGTTTGCAGCTGCCGGCGCAGATTTGTTGCTTACCCGACGTACCTGTGACGTCCAACGGGCGCTTCTTAAGAGCAGTAACCACCGGACCATCTTTCCTGCGCAAGAGGGGGCTGCTCCGTCTTTCAGCAACTTTTTGCTTTAGTCTGGATCGTAACTTCAAATTGGGTTCAGACGCTGAGCAGGAAAAAGGAAAGCAAACAGTGTTTTGGTTATACTACACCAGTAGTTTTTTACTCAACACAAAGGATGGGTTGAAGTTCAGCATTTGCAGAAGCCTAAATGACATCAGTCATTTGATAGCATATATTTGGAACAAAAATATAATGAACAGGTCCCAGCCCATGTTATATCTGAATTTGTTGGCAATGAAAGTCAACAGCGTTTTAATTAAAAAATAACAACCATTCTGCAATGTCTTCTGTCAAGTGAAGACACAGACTTACAATCTGCTGTGAACTCATTCGGACTAGTGCCAAAAGCACCACTCACATGCCCTCATTTCCCACCCAACTTGCTTCCAAACCAGTGGTAACTCTAACTGATGGGATCTAAAAATATCAATACAGGAACTGGTGAGACAGCTGAGATGTTGCTGTTTGGTCAGCATGGGGCTGAGACGCTATCTGCCATATGCTGCTGAAATGGGCAACTCCATACCCTTGGAGTCATCCGACCCTGAGGTAAGCTGGCTTAGGGAGGTGTGCCAGGGGAGGGAGAAAGAAAGTATGAAAATCAAACCCCACAACCAAAACAGGTGAATGTTTTCCTGCTGGTTCACCTCCCTGCAGCAACTCACCTTGGAGTCAGATGAGCCTGTGTCAACTGGAGCCAGTGTCAACTCCAGAAAAAGGGCATGAGAGTGTGGCCAAGGCCAAAGCCAATGCCAGGGAGGAGAAGGTTTATTTGGGGAGCAACTTGCTTACATCATCACAGCCACAAAGTTAAATCAAATCTAAAAACACATCAAATACTTAGAAAATTCAGGTTTGCCAATGGCAGTTGTGCAGGTATTTCATGAGACCACCACCCGACTTACTTTGTGTACATCATACCTTTGACAGATTTCTCTTACAAACCTCTGCTGTACCCAAATCCTGAGATGTAATTTCTCCAAAAGTCAACGCAGAGCTCCTGGGAACCCCTAATGCCTCTGGGTTAATGACAGCTGGCAACATGGAACACGTCTGGACGGCACAGCTTATCAAGTTTTTATAAAGGTAATGAAGCCTTAAGTCGAGATTCCTCCCGTACGATGATTTTCTCTGTAAACTTTCTGATCTCTTGAGCACACATGAAATATCTGCTTTGGTGCTTGAGGGCTCCTGACAGTTATGAGATTTGTGAACTGGCCCAATCTTTTCCTTTCCTCAACCTCTCAACAACTCTGCGGTTTAATCCCTTTGAACCAGCAAATCCTGTGCTCTCACCATTAACTATCAATGCACTCAACACCCTACACTCCGGGGCCAATAATCTACATTTCTTTAGAAGAATTAAAATAGGGTTTACAAACTGATTTGAATTAACTAAGTCTGGCTACAGATATATTTCCCTACAGTTGGCTTTGACCACTGGGTCACGTAAAAGATCAAGCCTGACAATGTTAATTGCAGGGCTCTAAAAATCAGAAGGGTGATGAATTCAAGATCAAATGCTTGAAGTTAAGCCATCAAAACAGTTCTTTGATGAAACTTTTGGGAGGGGAAAAAAAAAAAAGAAGAGCTTTTTATGACTGTTTTGGACAGAAGAATGCCAGCAAGAGATAAAGGGAGCACTAAAAAAAAACTGTCAGACTCCTCAAGATGATGCTTAACATGCAGTATGAAATGCATTAGCAAAGGGGGAATCATCTTATAGGGCATTTGCATATAAAATGGCAGGGGACTGAATGCAAATCTAGCATTTGCTCGGAGGGCAGTATTAGAAGAGTAGACTAGTTAAAATACAAGCATACACTCTAACTAGCTAGTTTACAAAGTTCAAAACAGAAGATGACTTGCTATTTTAAAAGTAGTCTTCGGGTACGTGAACATTTGGTACCTCGTTCCACCTCCTTTAATTCACAGCTTTAATTTGTTCCACATATTGAGTATTAATAATTGTCTAGATGCGCTGATCAAGACTTTAAAGAACAAATGGGAACGTGCCACAGCTGGATGTTGATACATCTATTTTGGATACACTTGCACTGCCAACCAGCAAATGAAATATAAGCCTATGCCACAGCTGTTGAAAGGATCCGTCTTCTGACAAAGAAAAACATGACAATAAAACCCGTCCTCCAGCGCAAATTTTATTCTTACATAATTTATACCTTGCATGGTAACACCTGGTAACATCTGAAGTATGTTCTGTCCGAAACAGACAAGTAATTGTGTGTCTCTCAAGAGAAAGAGCTGTTTAGAAACACCTTAAAAATGAGCAGGGAAACACAAGATCCGGGATCACAGATTACCCAACATGACCAGATTTGTCCAATATGTAAAGCCACAACAAAAACACATTTCCATGTAACAGGAAGGGAAAGAACACAGAAAATTACAGCCTTAAAACACAAAACACCTAGCGAATAAGTTACAGTGAGAGCAGTGTGTTATGATTTGTCAGACAAAACTATTTCCAGGCAAAACTACTCCGCATATTTTTCCTTTGCTTCCTGAGCTGGAGGATCAAGTTTTGAAGCCCCAGTCTATTTAAAGAACTGCATTTGTTTTGTTCACTCTGCTTTTGTTGTTTATCCCCCAGATATAATCCCAAACCTGACATGTCATCAAGACCTCAGCGAGCGTAATCCCTACATGCATTTAATTGGGTGCTATACAGCTCAAAGTAGGTGAATTAAAATTCAGCACAGGCGGCACAGAACAGTCTCAAATTCAGAGAATTTACATATACCTTATTTTATAATAAAAGATACGGCTTTCAACAGAGGCATTTTCAAAACTGAAAACAATAATTTAAGCTTATTCAGATGTTTTTTAAACTACTATATAATTAAAAATATTTTGAAGCTGAAGAGAGCTGTCCTTCAAAAGTATGAAAAATTAACTTAAGCAACAGGTAACTATTGATACCAGACAGTCAACACAGGTTTTCAGTCCACTGAAAACCTCCCGATATTCACCCTGTCAGGCCACAGGCCTAAACAAAGCCATGCTCCCCGTCACTGCTAACTAGTAACTTAAGAGAGCTGGAGACTAAATTACAAAACTTACTGGCCTTCTGCATCTTAAGGTGAAATCTTTTAAACAAACACTGTGAAGTTATCAAAAAATCAGCCTGATTCCTGTTTAGCAAATGAACGAAGCCCATGCCCAAGTCTGAGTCAGCTTCCACAAAGCCAGTGGGATTTCTTAAGCAGTGACATACTTAATTTGGCCTATAATAAGGATTTATACAAAGAATATTTTGTTTTCCTCTAAGTAAATTAATAACTAGAACATAAGCCAAAAGCTTCCCTAGTTTTCACAGTCTCAAACCCAAGTTACCTCTCTTAAACGTCACTTATTGCAGCAGGACCCATGTAATCCAATTCTTCAACATTTATGTCATTCTCATTGTTTGCTTCCTAGAACTGCATCCCCTAAGCTGCTGAACTAATCTGACATTAAGTCTATGTAAGTCAAAAAACACAAAGTCCTGGGCAGAGTTTGCCCTGTTCCCATTACCCATCCACATTTGTGAAAAAAAAAAAAACCACCAAAAACCCAAAACATACACCACGAAAACCTTGAACCCAGTCCTTGCGCATCTTAATTTCGGCAGCTGGGGACTGAGAAGGGCTGCCATTCTTTTATTATTATTTTTAAGCTTCATGCTAAGCTTCACCAGACAGGCAAAGGCCAACACAATTACCTTGTCTCTCCTCTAATGTCCAGGTCACCCTACGGCTACACATGGCAGAGGCAGAGACAGCTGTCTGAAACTGGCTTTTTGCACAATCCGAAGTTTAATAAAGATAAATTATCTTTTGCTTAAGCAGAAGAGACCACAGGTTCTGCAACTAAGCATTCGCTACCCACTCTGCGGCTTCTTTGCCCCCTGGCTGGCTCTGTCCTAGACCCTCATTACTGCTCCTCCATGTGTGTTCTTTCCTCTCCAGTCAGGAGGACATGGTAAAGCTGGACATGGCAAAGTTCACCTATCCTCAGTTGAAAATCATAAACTCATAGAATGGTTTGAGTTGGGAAGGACCTTAAAGCTTACCCAGTCTCACCCCTTGCCGTGGGCAGGGACACCTCCCACCAGACCAGATTGCTCCAAGCCCCATCCAACCTGACCTTGAACACTGCCAGGGAGGGGCAGCTTCTCTGGGCAATCGTTTCACCATTATCCCTCTGAAGGCCAAGTGAGTTGATATTCTTGATTGTCAACATTTGCCAGCATCAGCATAGAGGGGGACAAGAAGTATAGGGTCCCACAAACGTACCCAGGGGAGATAGGTACCACAGGGCAAAAGTGGCAGCAAAAAGTTCCCAAACTCAAAAGCAAAACAAGAATAAAACAAACCAGCCTGCTCTTCTGCAGAAACAAACTATTTTTTATGATCTTGGTACCATGTTGGATGGCACCACCTGAAATAATACATCTTGGAACACAGGTACATGATTAGAAAGGGCTAGATGAAGATATTTGCTAGGTTTTCTTCCTTTTCTCCTAACTCTGTGTTGGCACCAGTGCTGCGTAAGAGCTCTGTGGAAGGGCTATTTATGGAAGACTGTGCCCTTAAAATGAAAACCTAAAGGCCAACATTTGGTACTTTTCCTGCTGAAGTTTAGTAGTTGCCGCATCTCAGCAGTAGAAAGGCTTTAACACCCATTAAACCGAGCACCCTGTCTTTTCAAAGCCTAAATAAAGACAGCAGCTTTACACAGTACAAAGTATTATTTGAGAGGAAAGATATAAGACACGTGGAAAGGGATAAAGAATAGAAAGGAGAGGATGAGGTCCTCCAAGCAAGTTGCTCCAATAAAGTGTTTAAAACAGCACTGAGATCTGCAGAAGGTGGGATAAAAACACACGATTTCTGTACAGCAAGCAAAAAGCTGCAGTGCCAGTAGAAGAGCAAGCTCCTGGGCTGCTTGAACAAGAGGGCAGGGAGCACCTACAAACCCAGAGAGACCCCAGAGAGTGACTCACAGTGGCCACAACCTCCTCACATTAAAATGAGCTTCTCCCAAAAAACCCTACAGGCATTTTAAACTCAAGAACTGCACTGAATTTTACTGAGATGTAACTTTTTAATATATAAAAGTCCAACGTGGGTCAAAACACACATGGTGGTGTCTCCTCCACCCTTTGTCAGAGTGTCATGGACCAATCAAGCACTTCTTTTGAGCTGCAATCTGTTCTGTACCGAGAAACCTTCCTGCCACAGCTGTGATGACCGAGTCCGCGCCTTGCCCTGCCAGCTCTGGGCACTTTACCTTTTTGCCCTCCTTCTTGTCCTGTCCCCCAAGTATCTCCCCCGCCTATCAGAAGGAGCAACTTGCCCTACCCCCAGCCTCCTTCTGCTCTGGATATTCTTCCAATAAGAGAGCAACACATACCAAATAAATCAATCTCCTGTGGCTGAAAAACTGCTGAGGACCAGGAGAGGGGAAACAGTGCACTGAGAAGCCAGAAGGACATGGCTCGAGCGATGCACGGTTTCCTTAGAGCTCAGCTGATGCATCTTGTTTTGGAGAAATCATGCTAAGTTACCGCTCTGGAGGCCATTCACGTGGTACTTGAGGTCAAAGCTGTCCCACAAAGGTCAGGCACGGACTCGTCATGCACTCCTCGCTCAGACTTGATCCTCCTTTCTGCTAGATGCAGTGGCCCAAACACCTCCTGTCCCAGCTCTGGTCAAAACAAACCTGGCCGCATATATATATATATATATATACGTACACATACACACACATGCTGGCTTTCCCCCGCGGGTCTCCAGCTCTCATCCAAAAGTGCATGTGCTTTATCAGTGCCCTGAGCAAGGGAAGGGGCTCCCACCTCCTTTTGCCTCTTAGACAGACCTCAGCACCAAAGGGGAGCACTCATGGAACACAGTTCATAGTCACTGACACTGGAGAAACACATGGGAGCAAAAAATTCCCCAGCATGCATTTAGACATGATTATCAGCAGAAGTAGAGGGACTAAAGCAAGTGTCTGCTGGTCCTACGACTTCACTGTGGTTCGTTCTGCTCTCTGAAATTTCAATGGGCTGGTCTGAGGCTATTCTGCAGCATCACAGGAATAAAGTCATTTTTGTCTTTCCCAAGTTATTTTCGGATTATTGAGACTGACGTCCTCCACTTGGAACAGGAAAGGGGTTTTATAACAAGGGGAATTTCTCATGCAGGTCAGTGCCTCCTCTCAGCAGAGCAGCCCCCGAGGCAGTGTGTGGGTCCCTGGGACACAGCGAGCCGCCCAGGAAGGCCAGGCCTCCGACCACGTCAGCTGGAGGGACAATGTGGGTGGGAAAGCAAAGACACTCTCGAACTTGAGTGACACTCCACACTGTACAGAGCTCAAAGATTTTCTCTAAATTATACTCCCACACTACACCAGGATTTCAGCCTACTCTATTTTCCTCTAAACAATCTTTGTCATAAAACAAACCATTTAAAACATTCCAATACCCAGAACCAGCTCTGAGAGGCATTATGCCTTTCCTGACAAATGTAGCGTTTCAATTATTGACAAATCCTTTCATTTTCCCTTCTCTTTCTTTTAAGTGCAAGGAGTTCAGAGCAATTTCACCTGCTTAGCTGCAAACAATACTCAAACAACCCTGTGCTTCTACAAGACTGCAAGGAAACCAACAGCATCACGGGATGCTGGATGCTTTCCTCCCTCAGGCTCCTCTCTTTTGTGTGGAAAAAGAAGAATATTAGCAAGCAGGAGATGCCAGTGCCAGCCTGTGAACTCTCCCTCATGAGCCAGCGAGCGCACACCACGCATGAGAGCTGATCTGTGGTGCCTGGCAGGAATGGACCACGCTGCCTGTTCCATTGTCAGCCCTGGATGGGCAGCAAGTGACTGGGACCCTGCAACATCTCACCATCACCCATCTGAGTGCAAGCTGGGCCTAAGAAGAAGTGTTTTTTCCCAAACTGCTCATGCTTGAGTCAGCCAGAAGAGCAATATCGATCTTTTCTATTTGTTTTAGGAGGCTGGTGGGCTTGAAGCTGAAGTGGTTGCTGTGACCATCAGCAGGGGTGATGTATTTGTCAGATTCCTTCTGAAGCAGGTCCCAAATGGTGGCAAAATTCAGGAAAACCACTGGACAGGGCAGCCCTCCAAGTGGCAGATGGGCCAGACTCTGCCCATTTGCACCATTTACAGGCAAGTTCGAGTAGAAGTCTCCTTTTTGTCGCATTCCTTTACTTCTTGAGGGAAGTCACTGCAGCAAAGGGGTGCATAAGCCATGATCTGATGATGCCAAGCTAAAAATTTCTCCTTGGACCTTTCCTGCCAGTTCTTAACTGTGTGGGCTATGAAGGCTGAGGACAGCTTTTTTTTCTTTATTGGAAACCCTAGTACTTGGAAACCCCAGTACTTGACCTAGAACCAGTTATTCTTCTGCCATGACTTGTGCAGAAGGCAAGATGGGAGGTTTTTGGGTCCCCAGAGAAAAGGAGCTGAAAGAGGGGTGTGTGATACTTTCTACTTGTTGTTTCTCCCCAGGTACACAAACACACACACACAAACACACATGTGCACTCATTTACTATCTAGGCAGGAAATTTAGAGACAGATACTTGCCAAAGATGTCTTTGTAAGCATCCAGTCTGGCATTCAGTTCAGTCTAGCCCTGGAAATAGTGGAAACTCACACCCTGAGATGCTATCCCACAGCTCTGCCATAAAACCATATTTGGGACCACAGGAAGCTGTTGCCTCCTTAAAATCTTCATGCCCATCAGCACCCTTCTGATGTTCACCTCCCCAGTGCAGCCAGCTGTGGTACTGGATGAAAAGGAAAAGGCAGGGCCCAGAGCCTCAGTGATGCTTCACAAAGCAGTGACCGTGGCTGGCAGCAGCTGTGAACCAAGTAGCCCCAGGAACCAAGCCAGAGACACCAAAAAACAGCCACCCATTGCTCCTGATGGATGCAGGAGGTCTTTTTGTGTGCAACAAACCACAGCGGTTTGGCAAATGCCAGAGGGTTAAGAAGCACAAGCAAAAAAAGTACAAAATGATAACATGAGCTTTGTCAAAAATCCCACCTCTGCTGACAGATCTGTTGGGAGAAAGGCTGAAAGACCAGCAGCCAGCCCAGGGCAGGGGAACTCACCAGATCCCTCCCATGTGGGCATGAGAAAGGCCGAAGGAGAGCGGCTGTCTCAGGAAGGTTTGGCTTCATCCAACAGCAGGAGCAAAACCACAATGAGATCTGAGCCTGCTTCAAAACCCGCATGGGCCCTACACACACAGCCATTTTTACACTTACGACTTTGGAGGACATCTTTTGTGAGTACTTCAAAACAAATTGAACCACTTCCCTGGGGCAGTGGTCACATCACCAAACCTGACTGAGTTCAAGAAGTGTTTGGATGATGCTCTCAGGTACATGGTGTGACTCTGGGGTGTCCTGCACAGGGACAAGAGTTGGACTCAATGATCCTGGAGGGTCCCTTCCAACTCAGCATGTTCTACGATTCTATGAAAAGAGCTGTTTTTCTCCCATTGGGGTCAGGTTTAAATATAGATATAGGGAAGTATTTCCAGTTCATGCATCCCAGTGAGCTGAAAGTGTGTTGGCCAGGTGATTCTAGCAGGTGCCGAGTTTGGCAAAATTTCTCCTGATTTTCATGACAACTAATTGATATGCTGTGGCTTTCATTAGAAATCCTGATTAGCTGTCAAGCTGCAATGAATGCAAAGAATCGTCAGCCTACCTCTATCCAGGAATAAGTGGGAAAGGTAGTGTCTGAGAGGATATGGTCCAGCCCTGCACAGGATGTAAAAAAAAACAACCCCAAAATAAACAAAACCCCATATGTAAGCAGGAGAAAAAGCATATTAAAAATTTTTCTTCAGTCTTTTATGAATCTCAGCAATGATGGTTGTGTTTGCTTCCTAATTAAGAGCATGTTTTAATACATCCATTGCTCAAATTCCACAAAGCAGGGAACACCATGAGAAACCTTGCTCCTAGGGAGAAAATGAGGACACCATATTCCTTAGAAACCCAAAACTGAAGATCTACATTAAAAATAACTTCAGCAGCTCCAAGAAATCTGCTGACAAACAACTCTTAGGGTTATCAAAACAGGCTACAAAAGACTGCCCCCAACCCACACTCTAAAAACCACTCTGAAAGGATTCTCCAGAGGTTTTCTTACAGGGTCCCGGTACAGCACATAATGAGGATTCATTAAATTTGGAAGGCACCAACCTTGATTTGGGGGCAGAAAAGCTCTCCTGTATTTTCCTCTCTCAGCAGCTATTGACAAAATGCATGCACTAAAGGAAACTACATGAAAGGGGAAATAAAAATCCTTGTGTTCATCCAATTATTTAACAGCAAAAGCATGAGCAGCACCAACTGAACTGTTGTTAGTTCAGTTAAAAAAAGGAAGAGCTCCAAAGAGTTTAAATAGACGGAATGGAGTGAAATGCATCCCCCAGCCAGGCTAAAAACAGGATTCAAGCAATTAGTAACTGCACCAGCCAGCAGCCTGACAGGAAAACAATTTCATGCAGAAACCAAACAGCCAAGAAACTGGAACATAATTTAGTAAAACAAATCAGACAGGGTAGGATTTCAGGGGACAGGATGCATTAGAAGCACACTGCAAGCACTGACTGCTTCCCATGCTGAACATTTTCAAGCACTCTTAGGACATTATTCATGCACACATCTACTTCTACCAAAGTGAGCACGGCCGGTTCACCGGGTCTCTCCCACAACATTCACACTCAAACCTTAGACTAGCAAGGTATGTCAAAGTGTGCACAGAGGGATAACCTGTGACCACATCACGATGCTTTAAATGAGAGAGAGTAAAGGCAGGCAGTACTTTTAAAACCCAGCACAACGTCATATTTATTCTTCCTGAACAGTTTCTCACCGTGCAGGGCACACTGCCAATGCACCCTAGAAAAAATGATCACTCAAACTGCTTTCCTGCAGCCCCCTAAGTCACCCTACCCCTAACGATGACTTTGGTCAGATTCCAGCCCCGGTAATCAGAACTGTATTGTGATGGACTCTGGTATTTGAACTGCAAATATTTAATCAAATTTAATAAAATTGGACTACATGATATGGCAGTTTTAAATTACAAACACAAAGCCAGAGTTTTGCCTGGTGCCAAAAATCTGAAAAGCTCACCCGTAATAAAGAACTTTATTTAGGATGGGCTCCAGCCTTCCCTGCCTTTTGTTTACACCAGACTGTTCAGGAGCCTTTCTTCTCCAAGCAACTTAACATTCTTGGCAATGGGATTTCTGCAGGATATCGCTGTGCCAGAGACTGAAGTGCTGTTGCATTGAAAGGAAAATAAAAGAAAACAACAACAAAAAAAACCTTCTGCCCTGAACCTCACAAGTGAACTCGTATGTATCACAGACCAGTCCCAAAAAGATTAATCCTGGTGCCCAAAAAGAACAAGCATCAGCATTCTGGAAAAACAAAATCAGCTCAACATCATCTTGGTTTAAAACAACACTGATTTTGGTTGATTCCATTTTTAATAATGTGATTAGATACATTTATCATCCTTAATTCACCCTCTGACAGGGCTTTTGTTCAGGCAGACTCTTATTTGGAGCTCAGTCTTGGAAGCAGCAAAGGGGCGAGATGTGCAGTCGCTTTCCTTCTCCTGCAGAAATCCCCTTCTGTAACACTGGGAGGAAGAAGGGTGACTGATCCTCAAGCTGAATCTGACAAGTAAGGTGCCCTGAAGCGATCAGCAAGGGAGGTTTTGCAGCATGTCAAAGCCCCTTTATGCTGTGGGGATGCTAACACTCTAGAAATGGATCACACGGTTTCGCAAGGTATAGGAAAGAGCTAAAAACCTCTTGGAATCACACGGTAGACAAGAGCCTGGACAGCATCTCTTTGGCTGTCCCTGGGACTCACGCTGAAACAGCCTCTACTGCACCTAATGGGGTGTTTGGCCTTTCATTATCTAGGAGCAGAGCTCAGAGGATGTCCTACCCTTCAGCAAAACCAGTCCTCCAGAAAAGCTGCAGTTAAAACTACTACCACCAAAGGTACAGGGTGTGCCCAGAAATACACCCATCACCTGGAAAGGGCTTGTCAATTTTTGGTTGACTCCTTGTGCAGCTCAAGTGTTTGACACTTGCCATCCAACCCACCATGCCCGGCGAGGGGGAAGACAGTCTACTGCACATGGGATGGGAATCCAGCCACAGAACCGCCCAGCAAGCCAGGCGCTATGGTCCAGAATGTCCCCAAAAAGGTATTTAAATCCACAGAACTGGGAAGTGGGGGGCACAAGGCATGTGTGTGGAGGTGTAATTTTTTCTTATCAGATGGCGAAAGAAGGAGAAGCACCCCAAGTTTACAAAGGTAATGAGAACTGTGTTAAAAAATGCACTGCACCTAAGAACTGCTCTACTTCTCACTACTGGGAGAAGTGCCATGAGAACACCTACATCCTTCCCAGAAGGAAATGGAGAGGCTGCCAGCTCTTGGGAACTGACTTAGGGCAGCCGATTTGAGCAGACAGTAGCAAACCCACAGGGAGATCTGGTTAACACACCATCACCATTCCTTATGACAAGGATGTCACACTTTCTGGGCACTGGTGCTCATCCAGAGCACTGGAGCAGGCTGCCTAGAGAGGTTGTGGAGTCTCCTTCACTGGAGACATTCAAACCCTGCCTGGATGCATTCCTGTGTGACCTGCTCTAGGTGGTCCTGCTCTGGCAGGCGGGTTGGACTGGATGATCTTTCAAGGTCCCTTCCAACCCCTAATATTCTGTTTCTGTAATCCCTCTACATCTTAAGATCCACGAAGCATACCTGAAAAATAGCTAGGCAGCACCTGCAGAAGGTACGAAGTTCAATCACACCTCTGCTTTCCTCCTCACTCTGTCTTTTCAGAAAAGTTTTTCTCCTATTCTGAAGGGATTTCCAACACAGGGACGATCTCATGGAAGTTCAGCTGTTCTCCGAATGAAGCAGTCAAGGAGCATGAGCTGGCCAGGTTAGAAGCGGAGGCTGTGTTGACTCAGGCATGCAATATGGAGCTGAGGACCACAGCCAACCAAAACAACCTGGTTTACATAATGTATAGTTGAGAAATAACTGACCTGCTTAGCCACCGTGCAGGGAAAAACCTAACTGAGAAATAACTGTCTAGGTGTGAACCAGAACCCTTGCAGGAAGTCCCAACGCTTTGACTGGCAGAAACATTTTTATTTATTTTAAGTATAAACTTGTATATAAAATGCAAATCCCAGAAGAAATGAACTTTTCTCGGTACTTTTCTCACTCAGCAAAACATACTTCGACTTCAGACACCCAGATCTCTGTATTAGCTTTGACTTTGTGAAAACACCTCACAGACCTTGACACACAACTCCGCTGTCTGCTGCCTGCAGCTCTGCAAGTCTGCACACCCAAAGCAACCCCAGCCTCCCCCTAGCACTGCGTAGACAGTGGCAGATGAAGGGGGAGCAGAATGGAGTGGGAGCTCGTTAAATAAAACGCCCTATGGAAGACAGCGTTTTGGTAACATACCTATATTTTTAAAAGAAAAAAAAAGATAAGAGGTCCAAGTGTCACAGCAAAGACAGTAGGCAAGAAAGACAGAAAATCAACGTGAGCGCTACCTGTTTTTCTGAGTGGGAAGTCATCTTTGGAATCGTACATCCCCAGTACAGGGTGATTGTAGGTGCCGGATACGCCAGTTTGGGGTGGGGAGCTCTGGTCCAGAGAGCTGTGCTGTGTCTTCCTGCACAGAAGGGAAGAGAAGGGAGAAGCTTTACATCAGTAAGACACAAATGGAACGAGTGCCGCTTCACCTTGTCTGTTATCTTAGTGAGGAACAGTGCAAAGGAAAAAAATCTTGGTACTAGCTTGGTATTAGCTCTCTCCTTCTAGGCACTCATACAAAAAAGACACTGAGGTCTGATATACAGGGAAGTAATAAACAATTACTTAATTTTCAATGTAAGAACTACACTGTTGAGCATGGCTCAACTCCTGAAGGTATTTAACCATGAGTACAATTTTAAGCATGCACTTGGGCTGAGTTTTGGTAAGTTAAGCAACGTTTTTGAAGCTAAGCATGGGTGTTGTTACTCCCCTCAACTGCAGAATGAATGAACTATTTCTCTTCACTAAATAAAACCCAGACACAGCAGACAAAGTCCAAGGGTGAAACAAAACTGGAGGACGGGCACATTAGATGCCACATGTTTAACCTGGTCAACAGCAGCCGTGCTGCTTAGGTGGTCTTCTGCCTTTCGCTTTGCTGCCTCCCAATCCAAGTACTTAGCAGAGATAGGGCCAAAGTACTCAACACCTTTCCAGATTAACTTCTCAATGCTGATAATTTATAGCTTTGTTTGAGCAGGCTGCTGGAAGTAAATTACAGTCTGTTTGCTAGGGATATTAAATAATGAATGAGTTTTCTAAGCCTCCTACCAGTTTGTTGGCTGCATCTTTCCTACTTAATGACTTGTGCCCAGCTTTGCCATTTCTCAGGAGCTCTACCAACCCCGATGAGTGCAGGCTTTGGGAAGTCTCCAGACTACGCATGCTAGTGCAGTAGTTACATCCACAGAATGACTGATTTAGCCATATAGGTGACAGCCACACAGCTATCAAACAATCTTACTTTTTAAGGTTAAATAAACAGAATTTAAACCCCATATTACTTCTTTGAAATACTAAAGAATATGGGACACCAGAAAGTGAGCACTTTGTCAAAAGAAGTGAATATTTGATCTTTACATCGCCTAATAACCAGGCATTCTTGGAGACCTTGGTTAAAAATACTCTCCTACAAAAGGCTCTTTAAAGAATCAAAATGAGTCATTCCTCACTGAAAATTACCCCAATTCACCCAATTCCTTGAGCAGTACGTTTTAAAAGCTCAAATTCAAAGTAGGCTGTTTGGTGAGATACACAGAATCAATTCCACTTCAAGTTATACCCTGCAGAAAATAAGGGGCTAATGAAACATCAGGAAAACTCATCAGATTTTCTACACGATTTTCTTACCAAAACCTCTCTGAAAAGTTTATTTGAACATCTACATCAAAATTTTCTGACCCTGACTTCACTGTACATATAGGCAGGACAGTTCCTGGGGCTCTTACACAGCTGCTTTTTTCATCAGTGCTCACACGTGTTAGGTGATCTTTTACATTCGCACCAATAAATGCCCACACGCACACACAGCTTAATCATCACCTGAAAGCAAAACAGAACCCAACCGAAAAATATTTGAATCCCTCCTGAAAACAGAAGTCGCCTTCTGTGCCGGGGTCTGCTCATGCCATGGGAAGGCAACATAGAGAGATGTTTCACACGCAGGAAGCCCAGACGCTGCAAGCCAAGAGCCCTCAAACCCACCACGTCACACAATGACATTTTTTGCTCTTTCCTATACAAGTGATAGACTTTTTCTTTTTTTTTTTTTTCCTTAATCATGACTTAAGCTGCACAATCGTGTACATTGAAGTTATTTTCATCACTTTGTCAGGGAATGCGCAGGAACTCAAAGGGCCTGTTTAGATGTGCTGTGGGGTTGCTGAATGACAGATATTTAACTCTGCAAACAGGAATACATTATATTGCTCCAAGACTGGGATCCAACGCTGCTTCGAGCAAAACGCACTGGTCTGCATGCCCGTTCAAGAACTTCAGAGGTCTTAAAAGGGATGAAATTGTAAACTACACAGGCATTCCTGAAAGCACATACCTTCACATAACACAGCCCCTGTTCTTTGAGCTCGAAGGTCCTTCAAAAACCCATGTGCACAGCAAAGCATGCATGATACTGTCAACATATCCACGCAATGTAAACTGAAAGTATATTCAATGTATGTATGTATCTGTGCTAGAATGTTTTGTCTGCAGACACCTATGGAGATTGGAATAATTTAGTGTGTAATTAGATTTGTCTGCCTCCTTACCATGCAAATACTCAGTTACACTCCCTTTCACAACTGCTACCGCATTGAGTGGCTACTTCCCGAGTGCATTTCTGACGACTTCCTAGGGAAATAATAGCCCTGTTTGCTTAGCCTGAGGTGCTCTGTCTGTGCTCCTGCTAAGCTGCTCTTACTCATGTTAAGTATCTTGAAGAGCAAAACCTCTGGGAGCAGGGCTGTCCAGCAGGTTCAGAATCCACGGGAGGGACAGTCTGACAATGAAACTCAAAAAAACCTCTTCTGTTGTTGCCTGTCTTCAAGGTAATCTGAAAATTATAGTCCGCAAAGCTATTTTAAACAATTACTTATAGACTGGAGCTGTGTGTGTTACACAGAGTGGCTTGAATGCTGTAGAGCTGAAGGCTGAGTGAGACTTCTGTGAAAGCCTCCAAGAAACATCGCTGAGCATCACCAAGTTCCTTTCTTTCATTTAGTAGATCCTTTGGACTATGATAATATGCTGCAAAACCTCTAAAACTGACCCCTTTTCATCTCAAAGGTTGATCCCCAAGTGTGTGTGACAATGCCCTTTGACATCAGTGATTAATTAGAAAATATTCACTGACTATGAACACTCAATGTTGCACCCACAGCATTGCATGAAGTTCACAGATACAAGATACTGAAAGCAAAAGCACCTGAACATCTCGGTGGACAACTGAAGCTTGGCCCAAAGGGCCAGAGGAATGACAGTGATTTCACATGTCAGTGGAACACATTCCATGTCACAGCCATTGATGTAGAACTGCTGTGGTATTCAATACCCTTAGGAGATCTGCTTTTTTTCCAAGAAATGCTTTCAATTTTTTTTTTTAAAGGAATTCAGAAACCTTAGTAAGACCAAAGGAAGTGCTTAAAAGCAGGCATGTAATTTAAAAGACTATTTCAGCATCTGTTACCACTTAATTGGCTTGCCTGCTCACAGTAGGAGCATCAAGTCTATCTTCTGCAAGCCTCGTTTGTGTGCGTTAAATCCAAACACCACCCAACTGAATCACATCAGAAGTATGTGCTCACATAAGTACAACCAAACTGGTAACCTATGAGATGCCATATAAATAAATACTAATATGCAATTAATATAAAGGTTCTCTCTTTTTTTAAAAAAAATATTTTTAAATAGAATGGAAACTCAAAATCTTCAGCTTCTGCCTTAACAACTGAAGAGTGCATATGAAAATCCTCCACTGGAAGATCAGACATTGCAGTCACGGGGCCCTTCTGTCATCCACCCTCCTCCAAGGAGCAGAGCGAGCTCGTGCCTGCCTGCAGTTCACTGAGACAGACCCTTCAGAAGATCTGTGAGGCCCCTGAGGCTCCCTCTCCCCTCTTTCACATCTCGTGTTGGAAACCAGAGTACCGATCCTCTCCCCACCATGAAACAAATGGAGGGAAGATGAGGGGATGGCATGCCTGGTAAATCCATAAGAAAAAGGATGGCCCCTTGCGCAGCAGTTTGTACGTTGTCTCTACCCACTGGCATTCCTGAAGCATCACAGGAAAGGGATGTTCACATTAACATACGTCATAATAAACCTAAACAATATATTGACGCTCAGAAAGTTCTCAGCCTTTGCTTAAAACAAAACAAGAAACATACTGAAACCTTAAACAGGACCTGGCTCAACAACCTCCCGCATCACCCCGGTCCTGTAACGCATTCGCTATTACAGATTTGTCTCTGAATGCTGGATTCTTGGTGGAAAAGCAATTAATTGAAAACTGTGCAAAACATAAGGAATTCAAACCACTCCCAAATTTATTTTTTCTTTCCTAAATTCACCTGTGACAGCTATTCTATCTCAGGTTCCTCTAGACCCAACGGATCAAAGGTTTTGGAAGGAAGCATTTATTTATTATCCTTAATTCTAACTGAATTAAGACCTTTTTTGCATTTTAACCAACTGGAAAAAACTGAGAACACAATGGCTCAGAGTCTTCAATCACTTTTAATAAAAATCCCTAAATTTCTTCATAAGTCTCAATTACGAAACAGTGGAAAATCAGTTATCTAAAAACAATATTTATGTTCTCTTGGATGAAATTCCGTTTCTCCTATTTCTTCTACTATCCTTGATAGTGACCTAGTGGGCCTTAAATATTATCTTTGCATGAACTGCATGAACCTTTCACTACTTGAACCAGTGCCATAATCATACAGTTTTCAAGTCTTAGATTAGATTTTTGGAGATGTATTAAAACTGCTCAATCTCACCCCAGTGGAATAACGTTTGACTTTTGCTGCCAACTACTCTTCAGCATTTCTGTACTGGCCCATGGGCTGGGGCATCTTTCAAATTAAATTTCAGCTTAGTTGCTTGAATTTGGAAGCATCTTCTGGCTATGATCTCATCATCCTTGTATATATGTTTATTTCTTAAGACTTAAAATACTGTCAGCTACTCAACTTGAACACAAATTTCACGGCAAAATTTCATTGAATTTTATCATTCAAAATTTCATTAATTTTATGGTCATTAAAGACAACATCCAACACTTTTTTTTTTTTAAATAGATACTGACAATGTTATAATAGTGGAATTTTTCAAAGAATCTCAGAATTTCTTATTTTGTTTTATACAATGAAGAACTGAATTTCTGGAACTGAGATTTGTGCCTTGTTAATAAAGCCATCGTTTATATTTATTTATATTTATATTTATTTTTATTTATATTTTCTATTTTGTGCATTTGAACTAATTAAAGTAGTCACTCTTTGTTCCCATGCCATTATAACATCAGCTGTTACCTTCTCACCCCACATGACACTTGCATTTTCTTGGACACCAACAGCTGAAAATTTTCAGTTGAAAACGTAGATGTTGGGGCAATTGTGATTGCAAGTGCAAAGTGCAGACAAGATGCACTTGATGTTCCCAGCAATTTACAGAGAAGAGCCAAGTAAAAGAAAAGCTCCAACTTTGAGAGATTAAGATGAGCAGTAAGCATTAAAGGCTTTAAAAATATAACGCTAGCTCAATTATCCTGAGTCGCAATTCACTAAACATAAAAAGTAATTTCCCCATTTTACTAAAGCTGAAGTTTTATACCACCAGGCAGGACAAAATCCTGGGTGAAATGCTAGAGAATATATAGAGGTTGATCTTGATGGTAGAACTTCTGAGTTTGACTGATCATGGATCAAAGATGACAGCAAAGACCTCTACTCACAAAAATACTGTGACCGTCACAGAAGATCTGAAAATTATTCACACTAAACCCTCTGAAAAATGCATTTTGGTAATGTACAACAAAGTCAAACCCTGGTTCTATCACTGTTCTGGTTCATCCAGTAAACACACCAGCTCTTTGCCCCTCATCTCCAGCAATTGTGAATAAAGGTGGCACTGGCTGAATCATAAAGATAAGCCCAGTACCACTTACCCATACCAGAAGCGAGGATCACTGGATATACAGTGGTTGAGATTCCGGTGTGCCAATGCCTTCTTCTTATTCAAGACAAATTCCTGTAATTTCATCTTTACTTCTGTGCTGGCCACTGCGCCTGAAACATCGAAAAATAAAAAAGGTTATTTAATCAATTCACATACTTTAAAGAATTTAAATTTCTAAAAAGATTCAGAGTTAAATCTTTGATTTCCAGTCCAAAAGCAGAACTTTTCTTTCAAAGAGAAGAGAACAAAGCTCCTCCAGTAAGGAGCTCTCCTTGGGTTTTTTTGCCTTTAGCTTTGCATATAATCACAACTTATGTTTGAAAACAGAGATCTAATCAGAGATTTATCATTTCACTATAAAAGATTTCTGAAGAGTATTTTTACACTTGCATAAAAGTACATTTAGAATAAAGCACTTGTACTAGGTATTCCAGCTTTCTTTTAATCAAAGGTATTTAAGAAAAAGGGTCTTGTGTACACGCAAGTTTTTAAATGTCACATCTGCAAGCAGAAGGGGAATGAGACGAATGTCTCGTATGTAGAATTTTTTTCTTGAAAACTCTTGTAAATAGGGACCTCTTTGTTCAAAAGTATCTGTGTACAATAAGACCTACATAATATTCCAATTCATTTACAAGTGTGCAATCTATTTCTTCAAATAGAAAATCTAACATTTAAAGAAGAAAGTCAGTAATTTTGTAGCACGGAGTTAAAATGTCAACTGTGTAATTTCTAATCATTATTTCCTCCACAATAGAGACCAGTCTGTTTTACTGCAATGATGGATTAAAATTACCATTCGGTTGACAGAACAGATTCACGGGCAGAGTTCCTGATGGAGTAATGCATAGAAAGTTTGGCAAGCGGAACATGTGGAAAATGATGGTTCATCTATACCACGGCGTAAAGCAAGAATTCCGAAGGAAAATATCTGGGCTACAAGAAAATGAAAAAGCCAGGAAAACTGTGTGCTCTACTGGGAACAAAAGCTTAAAATATGACAGGGTGATCTTTTGTCTCCTGGATCCTACTCAGCAATGACATTTGACAGACCAGGGAAAGAGCTTTTTTGTATCTCCCCAAGAGAAGCAAACTGCAATATTTCTATAAAGCGCTGCCTGAAGTTGTAATATTGTTCAACCACTGAAGCAGTGTTGAAAAGCTTGAAAATTCACTTTTTGGGAGCCCTGCCTTTCTTGCTAGCTCTACAAACATAGGTCTGGCATGCACCCCAACAGGAAGCTCAAGTGAGGAGCTTGAGACAAATTCATATGATATAGACACATGGCTATACCAGAATAGGTGACAAATTCACTCGTAAAGGCCACCTCCCTCCAAAACCTGTCATTTTTAATCTATTAACATCTTTAAAACAATGAAACATGGCTGTGTTCTGTCAGTTTTGGATAAATCTAACTTTACTTCGAAGACTTGAAGCTAAACATTTTTGGATGCTGAGGTTTACAGAAACTCCCTTGGCATGTCTTCCTCCTTAATTAGAAACTGAAAGGCCCCATATACGCTTAACAAGATACAAACGTGTAGGCTTTCCTTTCCCTGGGCAATGCTGGAGCTATGGATAAAACTGTATAAGAAGGACATGGAGCTGTTGGAGTGAGTCCAGAGAAGGCCACAAAGATGCTCAGGGGCCTGGAGCAGCTCTGCTCTGGAGACAGGCTGAGAGAGTTTGGGTTGTTCAGCCTGGAGAAGAGAAGGCTCTGGGGAGACCTCAGAGCACCTTCTAGTACCTCAAGGGGCTCCAGGAAAGCTGGAGAGGGACTTGTGACAAGGGCAGGGAGTGATGGGACGAGGGGGAACGGGTTCAAACTGACAGAGGGGAGATTGAGATTGGATGTGAGGAAGAAATTCTTTGCTGTGAGGGTGGTGAGACCCTGGCCCAGGTTGCCCAGAGAGGCTGTGGCTGCCCCTCCCTGGCAGTGTTGAAGGCCAGGCTGGACGGGGTTTTGAACAACCTGGTCTGGTGGGAGGTATCCCTGCCCATGGCAGGGGTTGGGACTGGACGAGCTTTAAGATCCCTTCCAACTCTATCCAGTCTGGGATGCTATGAAAAGGACAATCTGTCACATACACAATAGGATGCATCAGGCAGGGGTATAAGCGAAGAGGACAAGAGTAGAATTTAGACATCAAAAGCCTGTAAGTATAGAGGAAGTCTACAGGAAGGAAGCAAGACACTCAACCCTCAAGGCAGTGAGAAGCATGGCAGAGTAAAAGGAGGACAAGAGAGAAGGAACCAGAGAGCAAGAGCTCAGGCAGCAGCCCTAGATGAGGAAGCGGCAGGGCACAGTGGGGAAAATGAAGGCTTGCTCCTTATCCTGCACAAAAAACACCTTCACTTTCACACACATCTTCCTTCCTTTCATGGAAGTCATCCTTTGATCAAACACTTTATGACAGCAGGTATCTGCTCATGAGGGACACGTTAAAGCTCTCAAGGTGAGAATGCAAGGAGCTGATGTTATGTTAATGTAAATCAGTTTGCGATTTGCCTTCTAAAAGGTACAAAACAATATATTTTGGCTTACAGTGATGGAGAGAGAACAAGCTATACTTTGCATCTATTACACACTCCTGTATTTCAGATCAGGACAACTTTAGCTGTGTTGCACTTAGCAAAATTTTCTGATGTAAGAAAAATAACTTAAGTATTCTTAAAGAGCTGAGCTTGAGAGCTATAATGATTATACTCCATAGTAATACTTAAATAAAAAGTAATTTAAAAATACAACTGTAGCCATGGGAACGAATTCTTCAACTTCATATCCCCAAATTCTTTTTTTTTTCCTCTACACCTGTGTGTTTCATCCAAAAGGTGCTTCGATGCTTTTGCCATTTTACAGGGATTCAGGCATTTTAACGTATTTGCAAATTCCTAGACTAGCCAGATACTGATTTCGCAGAGAGGCCCAGCAAAACATTGATACGGTATCAACAGCTGATGAGAGCAGAGGACTGAAGTGGAAATGCTTATGGCTTTAGTCTAGTTCAAACCTACTGCCTTTATGTTGGAAAAAACACAAAGCAGCCAGAAGAGAATGGAAAGCATTGCACGTGGCAGCCAACCAGGCACCGGAGTGGCCAACCTGCAGTATCATCACCTTTACTCACTCCTTAACCTTAAACTGCTTCCTTTAAATAGATTCTGATCCTTCGGTCTCTCTGGTATTTAAAATGAATGAAACACAAAGCAAACACGCACTGACACGTTGGATCTCCTACGAACTGCTCTGCAAAGATACTGTGGTAGGTCTGTGCCTCATTTGGCTGCAGCTTAAAGCCTGCCCTTGCAAGATGGACATGAAAGCAGTGGGGGATCCAACCTTCAGATAATTTTTTTTAGTATCCTAGACCCTAATCCTTTCTCATTAGAAAAATTCTTCTTGGACCTTTATCTCATTCCTGGTCCCCAGAGAGCAACCCACCTCCTGGTACCCTTCAGCCCTCTCTACTTCTTTATCACAGGCTGCTTTATTTCATTTGAAATGAAGACCTAACGAGTTGATAGCATAACTTGGCGAGGTAGTTTTCCACCCATTCACTCCTAAAAGAAAACCAAACAAGCAACCAAAGTGTCTTTGATAAGGGAAATTGTGAGGCCATAACGGTTTCACTGAACGTGAAGTGCATAATGACACGTGGGAAAGCCAACCACAATCTGCAACCTCATGAAAGAAGCACTTTCTGAATGAAAACACTTTAAAGCTATGAACTGAGAACTCAACTACATCTTAAAAGAGTGAAATTAAGGAGAAGAAATGCAGTGTGCATCTGGTGTATTTTATGGGCTTAATATTCTGCCTCCATTAGGAACGCTGCCAAAAATACTTCAAAAAGTGTTAAATCAAGTAAAGAGACGATACGCTTCCTTTTGAAAAATGCTAAAATGGCATTTAGTAAGACAAAAATGAAGATAAAGCATAGAAATACATTTCTCTTTTACCCTCAATACTTCCTAACAGTTTACATAAGCTCCCTGCACAGCCCAGCTCTGTAGCTATCGTGAAGCTATCATGAAAGTTTCTCCAGCTTTATAAAGCTGCTTCATGGCTTCCAATCCTCTGCTCTACCTGCTGTCACTGAAACAAGTGAGCTTTTGCTACTTACTCTCTTTTCCTTTCTCTTTGTTTTTTAGCTGCTGAAGTTTCTGCTCCCGGTGCTGCTTCTCCAGCTCCTGCTCTTGCCGGTGCTGCTCCAACTTCCTCTGGTGCTCCAACAGCTCCTGCTGATGCTTCATCGCCAGCATCTCCTGCTGCTGCTGCAGAGAAGGAAAAAGGGGAAAAAGAGCAAATGAACACTGTCAGACTTCCCAGAGCTAAACCAGAAGCTGCTATCAGGTGACAACAACATTGCTTAATTCATAGAAATAGGAAAAATGGCACTATGCACTCCAGGGCACGGTTGCTTCACAAGCACAAGCATCCTGTTCAGAAAGGACCTAATTTGAGAAAGCGACAAAAAGCTTCCACCCAAACAGGTGCTTCCCCAACCACTTTGCTGCTGGCAAAGGGTGTGGCTGGGTCCCCACTTCTCCATGAGCCGTCTGCTGCCACCGCTGCCCTGGGGAGCCCTGGGGAGCCCGGACCCTGTGCCGAGCCACTGCAAAACATTACTCCAGGTGGACCTTCACTTTCTCTCTATTGACTGTTTGAAGTAAAACCCCATTAGGACACCTTAATTATGAATTCTAACATGCTCACCATGTACAAATCCCTCTGCTGAAGGAGTATCGTTGAGCTCAGAGTCAGGCATCCGCAGCAGAACATGCCATCATCAAGGCCGGCTTTGCAAGACCAGTTCAGTTCCCTTGCACATATGCTTTTTTGACTAAGCCTTTAATTATATGACTTTGCACTCTGCTCTCTCCAAAAGCCCTCCTCTCTATCTGTGTACATGGAGGAGTTCTCATGGACTGGGACAACTATATCTTTTTAATGTCATCAAACACTGGCCACTTCCCATCTGCCATGCAAACCTCACACCTCCAGTGAAATGCATAAGCATTAGCTGCCTTGTGGGCACGATACCACCCATTCCTGAGCTGAATTATAAGAGTTAATTCAGTACTAAAAAAAATGTCAATAACCTCTCAAGGAAGGATTTACCCCGGCTCACTCGACTCACACACATTCACAGGAAGATGTGAGACACAGGCCGTCTAATTTAAGGTCAATATTTGCAAAGTTTTCATCAGATGGGATGTTCCAGACTTGAAGCACCAAAGGCTCCTGCCTCCTTTCACAGCGCAAGTGCCCCTTTGGGTCTCCAGGTCACAGAATCAAAGAATCACAGAAAGTTAGAGGTTAGAAGAGACCTCAAAAGATCACCTAGACCAACCCCCCCTGCCAAAGCAGGACCACCTAGAGCAGGTCACACAGGAATGCATCCAGGCAGGGTTTGAATGTCTCCAGAGAAGGAGACTCCACAGCCTCTCTGGGCAGCCTGGCCCAGTGCTCCGTCCCTCTCACAGTGAAAAAGTTCTTCCCAATGTTCACCCGGAACCTCCTGTGTTCCAACTTGCACCCGTTCCCCCTTGTCCTATCACTAGCCATCATTGAAAAGAGCCTGTCTCCATCCTCCTGACCCTCACCCTTTACATATTTAGAAACATTAATGAGGTCACCCCTCAGTCTCCTCTTCTCCAAGCTAAAGAGCCCCAGCTCCCTCAGCCTCTCCTCATAAGGGAGATGTTCCACTCCATCATCTTTGTGGCTCTGCACTGGACTCTTTCACGCAGTTCCCTGTCCTTCTTGAACTGAGGGGCCCAGAACTGGACACACCAGTCCTATCACCTGGAAGATGTGTGTGGACACACCAACCTCCTGGAAAATTTGGGGTGGATCTCCCCAGCCCAGAGTATCATTTTTGGGTCCAGGGGGAACTCCCCCAGGGATTGGAGGTGGCAGTTTGATCTGCTGGGCCCTGGGGTGGTACCTGTCAGCGCTCAGAGAACACCCTGTGTCTTGACAGCCAGCCAGGAGCAAGCTGGGCTGTGGAAAAGCAAATGACAAGTCTCAGCAGCTTGCAGCTCAGCTAGGTGTGAATGGATCTGCATGGGGCTTGCAAAATGCACTTCCCCTGGTGCAGGGCTTCTCCCTCAAATTCCGTCAAAGACTGATTTTTCTTAAAAGAAAGCTCCAAGTAAGATTTACCATCTCCCAATTTCATTTGTAGCCTCTCCAGCTACTTGTGCTGCTCCGATCACTCCTGTAAACCCCCTGAGCGCAGGAGCGCGCCGGCCCCCTGCCGCCCGCCCTGCTCTCTTTACATTGGCAGCTTATAAACCAGCAGATTGATTTTAAACTGGCAACCTTAACCTTCAAAACCCTTCCTGCTCTGGTGACAGATGAGACTTCTCCGAGGCTGGGCTTAATGGGTGCCTGTGCTCAGATACCACACACAGCTCCAGGTTCACAAATTCCTCCCCGTGAAAAGGGACAGGGGTCAAGTCATGGCTTTTAGGACAGGGAACCTGCTTCCTCCACCCTTCTCCAAACCCTGACAGTGTGTGTGTACACAAGACTCCCATCCCACGCACACTTATTTTTTTCCTTCTCCTCTTGCACATTTTTCTATTTATGCTTTTGACAGCAATTTCTTATTTTTATTTACGGTATTGTACATTTCTACTATCCAATGTTTCAGCCACAGATAAACTATATAAGATACACATAAAATTATACAATTCTATATAAAGACGCAAAAAAATAATGTAAGAGGTACTTCACAATCTGCCTGGCTATCTGCTGGAAGCTCTCCACAGAGGAGTCCCTGTTGCTGCCACTTCCAAGCACGCAGACTGTTGTACAACTCCAAACCCCGGTTACCAGAATTTGCAGGGATTGCACCTATGTTTCCTTTCCTAATTCTATTGAATTTTATGTAAACAACAAAAAACCCGGATTCTAAAAACCTACAAAAGGAAAAAAAAAAAACAACAACCCAAAAAAACCCCCTAGAGAAAACTAGTTATATTTTTGTTTTATAACTAAGCAGCAGCTTCCACTAACACATTTGGAGAAAGAGGATCTTTTCAGACTTCCAGCAAGTCCACCACATGGTGGGCTTTTATAACCTAGCCATAGAAAGTATGCAAATGAACAATATTTAATGCACAATATGTTAAAACAGGTTTTGTTATTTTTATGAAATCAGGAGCCTTTTCTCTCCATCTGCAGTCTCCTAAGCTTTGCATGCTCTGCTTCCTGCAATGGTTTACATACATTAGGATGCTTTAGAAGGAACTGTGCTTTCATTGACATCTGTAGTGAAATGTAAATGAAAAGACCAATTTGTATCTGGATGGCTTATAGAAGTTTCATTAGAGAAGTATTGTTTCCGCTGATTTTGACCCCGGTTTCCACGAAGCCTATTCTTAATATAGTTTTCAAATCTTTTCAAAGTTGAAAGAAAAATTAAATAAAAATAATGAGGCAACCTCTCCAATCATATCCATGAAAAGCGAAAAGAAATCACTTTGTTGGTGTCTGCTGTAGCCTCGGAAAATGACTGAAGAAAACCCATTAGAGTGCTCTGTCTGAACTGCAACGTCTTCTTACGGCATGAATATTTCTCCATGCTTAGGGCTGAAAGCAAACCATACAGACGGTGTTTGACAGGAGATACACGGCGCAGGCTCAGCAAAACGCAGGGTGCAGGCGACGCACTGCCCTTGGCAATCCTGCTGCATGGGCCACATCCAGCTTTCACAGCTGCTCCAGGGACATCAGACATGGATTTGGGGTCCAAGGTGTGGCTTGCGTTGCTTGTCCTTGCCGCTGCTGTCACCCATCTTGTTATAACAGAGCCAGAGCAAATACAGCAAGCACATTATATCATTTTTCTGTGCAAAAAAGACCCTTCTTCGCTTTAAACCATAAGGTTTAAAAATTGCTTGATGTTATTCAGGACTGAGCCCCAGTTTTATATTTGGGGGAGTTTACAATTTCATTTTCTTATTTAAAAATGGGTTATTCTGCTGATGCTTCGAGAAAAAAGACCCACGAGCAACCAGCGAACCCACCACTGAATGACTAACAGGAGAAGCAAGAAATCTGATAACACACAAAAAGCTGTCTCGTGCACAAAATAAACTGAAATTTCAGAAAAATATGAGCTTCTGCTTCAGTTAAAGCAATCAAGGCAAACTTTAACAGGATGCGAGCATTCAGACCCATGTGTGGTCAACCACAGCACGGTCTCACTCCCCTCCCACACCACACACAAAACTTCTGCCAAGGTAATACCCACACGTTGCAGGCTTGCTCTGGTGTTTAACCTTCCCTTGACTATCTCAGTGGGAAAAAAAATTCCCTACTGATGTCTAAAGGTGAAATGTTTCAGAGCTGCATTTCAGTGGGATGCAATCGCCCACACCCGGGTCTTCTGGAAAGGGCCCAAGTTAGGAATTCATAAGCATCTCCTGAGCTGCAATTCATAGCATACCAAGAGATGCTTAGGTGGCTCTGGTAAGGAATATGAATTATTGAGAGAGATCGTGCTCACAGACCACATAATACACCGGATTTGCTGGCAAACGAATCAACACCGACTCCACAACGCCTGTGTGTTAATTGCACGTAGCTAGAGCAGTGTGTTTTTCCCCAACTGTACTGAAATTTAAATAATTGAGAAACACAAAGTGGTGCACCAAGGGAAATCCCTTGCATTCTGACTAATTCAACTATCAATTTGAGGAGCACATCGTGTGACAAACATGCACACTGTATTAGGGAGTGCAGCTAGGAACATCTGAATTAGATGCTCCTGCCAAAAAAAATATTTGTAAATATTTATAACTATGGGGATTCCTGCATATGTTTAATGTCACTGCTTCCACTCTTTATGAAAACTGCACAAATGTTCAACTGTACCTGCAGTTAGTGTTGCCGGTGCTCCTTTAGCATATATTAATATTAATAAATGCAATAAGGAGAAGGTAGAGCGTTTCCAGGTATTTATCAACTGTCAGCTAGCTGTGAGGACTCAGCGGTGCCGTGGATTTTGCCATCACATTCCTCAATTGTCTTCAGTTCTCAAGCATGTCTATGTAGAAGAGGAACTGACATTATCAGTTAGCACACCAGCAACTTCCACTGCATGAAAAAGTCTCTTTTTAAGCAAAGAGGAGCTAGGAGAGTTTTCTTTAGTCATTACAAGAGAGGTGGAATAGTAGTGCTCCAAAATCTTGCAGCAGCCTCAGCCCAGAGCCAGCCGGGACCCTCCCAGGATGCACGTGGTGCTGCCAGCAAAGGTCCCATTCACCAGAGAGAACGAGGATGTATTTCCCAGAGACATGTTGCACGAAGGCTTGCATAACCACTCCTCGATTTGCTAGATGAGCAGCAAGAATGTGGGCCCCTCCTGCACCCTGGTACCTTGCAGACACTACCTTATTCTTCCCCCAGAAGCCAGGCACTGCTCTCTGCCCACTCTCCTCTGCTTCCTCTTTCCCATACAACCATGATTTTAAAGGCGCTTCTCTCATCTACTTCACACGCCGCGGTAAAACTGATTAAAATCTGCAAAGCAGGAGAAGTTTTGAAGCTTAGACTACAGCTCCTAGGTTTTTATAATATATATTTTTAATAGCTTAATGCAATTACTGGAAAGCAGCGTAAAACCAGCTGTACCCAGACTGCTCACGCTTCCTCATGCAGATGATCACACACGCGAGTCTGGGTGAACAACAGTTGGCACACTTATCGCTGATAAATATTTCCTGCCATCCAAAGCTGCTTAGTGCTGTGGCCAGCTCCTAACTTGCACCTCCATCTATGCTTGAGATCACCTACTGAAGGTGCTCCACCATGGTGGGACATCCCCCAAAGCACTTCTGCTGCTCTTCCTACTTCCTCCCAGCACAAGGTTAAGAAGAAATACAGATGTAAAGGTAATGTGATCCTCCACTGATGGGTCAGCATTCCCCCTTACACATATGTATGTTTTCCATCCCAGAGCAAGCTCATGCTGGCACGGTCCAGCCTGTTGTAAGAAGATTGCAGTGTGAGGACTTCTTCCAGGCAAGCTCCGAGACCTTGTACACCTACTTCACCTGCCACCCCCGAACAAAAGGTTGGCCACCAATGGAGGCGACAGCTTCAAAGAAGTTGTAAGGATATGTAAGTGAAATACTAGCTTCAAAACTAACAACTTAATGCTAGACAAGGCCAAAAAAACCAAACCCAAGCAGATCTTCTCACCACCCCCTGAACTTGGACTCTTAAAGGCAGAGTTATGGTATGACCCAGTAAGTGCTTTCGAGAAGCTTCACATAATTGTCCTCTCCCCTAGCAGCTAGTGAGGCCAAGGTTTTGGCGCCCAGATTCTTTAAAATGAAAGGAAAATCATAGGTGGTGATCAAGAATGAACTCGACAAGAGACATACACGTCAAATCGCCCCCCAAAAAGTCATTAGCTTACGGGTGGAAGCAAAGCATGGATTTTGACAGATTTCTGGGATAGCTGTTGTACTGGGTTATTTTAGAGCGATCTCAATGCTGGCCATTCCCTTGGCCAGACTCTCTGCTTCATGTTCTCCCCATCCTGTTTACTGAAGTCTCAGTTTCAGGATTTGCTCTCTTGGCTCCATCCCGGCGTGTTTCAGATATCTCCTGGAGCACCGGAGGCTAGTCAGAATTAATCAGGGAGACAGCAGGGGGTAGGGGGGAAGTTGTGGTTTCCAGCAGAAGCCAAGACACAAAAATCTGAAAGCACAGCTCAGAACGAGCATCCATCATCTCTTTTCGTGGACACACCAGCAGCTGAATGCATACTTGGCATACCCCTTCCAGCAGTCAGGCAGGCTGGCAGCAGGCACTCCCATGCCAGAAGCTCCCGTGGGCAGCACCTCTTTGCTACACAGGGAAATGAACCCTCCCAGTCAACAGTTTCCTGGGCAAAAGACTGATCTAGTATAAAGAGAACCTGTAATGGGAGCATCAGGAGGAGCCACCACTGGGTTCTGGTCACTTTGAAGAAGGAAATATGGAAGAAGAAAAGGAGGAGTGTGGCTATATCCACTGATTCACTATTCCCGGTCACCTGTGTGAAGGAAGAGTGACCAAACCAGAAAGCTAGCGGGGACAGGAGAGCTTGCCAGAGTGCTCCCGATCAGCTTCAAAAACAAACAAGGAGGGGAAAAAAAAAGGTGGTGGAGGGAAGAACAGCAGCGGGGACAGAGTAGTTGCATCCACAGCACTGCTGACACCTGGCATCAGCTACTGATCCTGAGTGATTCTGGGTTCAGCTCCATCTGATGGAGGGTGGACACGGCGATGAAGCAGAGTGCGAAGTGCTGCTCGTCACCTCGGTACCCGGAGAAAGGCTGCACGCTAACAATGAATGTTCGACACCCTCCGACGCTTCTGTGAGCACAGCAGAAGCATCATGTTTAAAGGTAACATGCCAGCAACATAAATACCAATTATTTACCATTTTTACACATTGCCACCAGTTAAACAGCAAACTTAAACAGAGATTAATCCAACAATGTTGCCCTTGTGCATATAAGTGAAGTTATTCTCAACATGATTTATGTTCCAAATTCAACTCCATTCTCCCGAACAACAGCTGAAGTTTGCTAAGAGATCACATGCAGCAACAGGGCTTAAAAAGTCCAGGAATGGTAATTTCTTGGTGATGGTCAGTATTCCTGGTATAACAGTAGGATTCACTTGGGTATTTCCTACCTCGTGCCCCAATTCCCTCTGTGTTCCCTTAGACTACTTCCAATCTATTTTATCTAGTTCAAAAATAAAGTTGGAGTTGAAAATTCATAGGTGTGAACTGCAAAATATTCCTACTTCTGCAGTTTATTTTGGAATTCCAAACTGAATAGAGACCATAAGGCTTCTAGTTTTAAAAATATAAATTACTGTGCCTCCCTTCCCCATTTTACTGGTAGACAGACTCATGCTATAAAGCACAGAAGAACAGAAGTTTGACCACTTCAAGAGCTGTTTGGACTCCACAGAAAAAGTGAGCCTGTGCTACCAAAAAAAGATCCTGTATCTGTTTGTCAGCCAGTGAACTCTGCCATTTACGTCAGACATTCAGCCTTCAGAATACCCAGAAGTCAGTCCAATTTAAGTCCAAGTTCAGGAGATTAAGCAACACGAAAATGCACTGGGTGAGTGTCTCTGGCTTCACCAAAGAAACATGGAGAGCCAAGGTCAGGGGGCAACAAGAGTTTCATTTCCCACCACTGATGGGTCAGAACATCTCCATATTCTGCTGGAAAGCCATGAACCTCAACACAAAGACACTTGAGTAGTGGCACGAGGAGGGTAAGATTGGCTGTCACCAGCAGACTCCATGGACACCGGTTCAGGGTTTCATAGGATGAGAGCCACCGTGACCCTGACTGCAGTGAGATCTGTGACTTCATTTTTTGACTGAGGTTTTTGCATCTCAAAAGTTGGTTTATGTACCTTAAACCTAGAAAAATCTAGAGTTTTCATTCTTCTCCTTCCCTCCAACAAATGGTGGCCCATCTCAGAAGAAGCCAAAAGGAAATGTGCTTCTATTATCAACTTTAAAATAGGTCTGTAAGGACCAGTGCAGACAATCCTCCTGGCTGAGCAAACCAGCTTCAGTCCAGCAACCACCAACACTAGGCAGGAAGGTGCTCAAATCAACCCAGCCTGCTGCATGATTTCTTCTTCAACCAAGAGATGGGGCTTACAGCTGTCCAAGCTACTGAAAGAATTTGTCAACATACCCAGCCCTCTACGTGCAGATTTGTCCTTACCGTTCTTGGAAAAGCTCTTCACTTTGAGGCTGAGGAAAGTCACCCCCCGACCTTTCAAAGAGAGCGAACGGTCTTATCTCACACAATGTTTCCCCAGGGTTACTTCCATCAGAAGTTAAATTCTGCAGGATCCAGGTCTAAGTCTTGGAGTCAGCTCCACTCACCAGAAAAATGAGGCGAGGTCACCGAAAAAGAACAAGAAGCTGTCTGGAAATAGCAAGAGAGCACAGCACAATGCATTCAAGTGGTAACAAGGCACAAAATGTTCGGTCTGTTTTTTTACCACCGACTGTACCCAGCTGCAGTTTTCCAAGATGAATAATCCTATCATGTCAGAATACAGACAGAGGAGGACACCTGGTATCTCTGGGCTTTTTAAGTTTTTCTTGAAAACGAAGCAGGCTGTGAGGAACAGGCACTCTGCAGATGAGAGGCACAGAACTGAGCAGGAAGAGTCCCTCCACGATGGCTGCCGCAGGCAGCAAGGATGGAGCAGACCCCCTTGGCAACAGGAGTTGGGGCACAGGGGTGTAAAATGGAAGTTTGCCCCTCCAGAGACCAACGTGGGGAGCAGGGCACAGGGGGAAGGGGATACTTTGCAGAAACTGAGGTGCCAACTTCAGTGTCCTCAGTCCAGGGGCACGGGGAAGGTGCCATCAAGCACAGCTGCAAGGGAGAAGCAGATGACACCAAGCCCATCAGCAGATTTGAAACAAGCACATTCTTTCCTGTTAAGTAGGAATTGACAGAGAGGCCATGGTAAGAGGCTCTAGGCACTGTCAGGGCTGCACTGAAGGCAGCCACCCTAAACATCGATGTGACTTGTGCCCAGACACAATCCTGCAAGCAAACCTGCCATTCCAAGGGCAGGTGGCTCCAAATGCCAGCAAGGAGCAGTCTCTCACTATAGAATCAATACGACACATACTAAACATTGGTATCTTTGGGAAAAAAATTACATTTTCTTTACAGCATTGCAAAATCCGTCCAGAAAATTCCCTGAAAGACTTCTACCCTCCAAAACAAAAATTAGGGATGGCCAGAAAGTTTCACCTCATGTCTCCAAACAAGGGGCTTCATTCCACGTATTTTTATTTATTGGCATAAAGCCACTAAGCAGCGCAACACACTGTTAAATGTAGGAGATTGCTGAGCTGATAGAAAGAAAACTATTTCAGAATCACTCCTCAGCGAACGTTGGTACAAACTGTTGCTGCTTATATGCAAACCCATCACTCCTCTGACTATCCTGTACATCGCACCTACAGCATATCCCCTCGGCTACTGATGCACACAAATACTCTTTCCTCAGATGATGGGAAAATCAGGAATAGCATTGCATGGCAGAATTAACCTCTTTGCATGCCTTCGGGTTAGGATTTCAGGTCCACAAGGAGCTGTGAGGCTCAGCTGCTTGCCTGTGTTGCTATCCCATTGCCATCAGGACTCTCCTGGTGTCTGCTGTCATGTGCTAACACTGATGTGCGTCAGCATCCTGAATAAGTTTCCGGCTTTAGCTATAAAACAGCCAGAGCTGGGAAGCACCCTGGTCCGAGCTCGGGCAGCATAGGGACGGAGGAGATTAACCGCATTACCCACCGTGGCCTTCACTTCTCTGCTGAGCTCACACTGCCTGAGGTGCCTCTCACCCTGCCAAAGCATGAATCCTGCCCCTCTTCAATCATCTCGCTCCGGCCCTTGACCAGGAGGCAAATGGAAAAGCTTTTGGTAACTTCCAGCTGATCTTGGCCGGGAACGAGTGACTCACAAAGGAAAAAATTTACTGCCGATTCCTTTGCAATCAAAGGTCAAGCAAAGCTCACACTGGGACCTGCGGAGAGGCTTTCCACCGCCTCACCGGCAACAGCCTGGGCGCCAGGCTCCTTATTCCATCCTTATTTTTGTTTGGGAAGGCAGATTTGGAGGCTATAAATATTGTCACACATCTGGCGAGGCACGCCTGAGTGGAAAATCCGTCTCGCTGAAGGTAAGCGGCTACAGAAGAAGAGCCGTGGCCTCTGCCTCCAGCCAGCCCGCAGCAGCCTCCGGTGCTCACCAGCTCCAGCTCCCTTTCCTGCACCGCTTTTGGATGCCGAGCCTCGGCAATCTGCAAAGCCCCACTGTAGTTGTGAAAGACAGTTTTCTCTATTTCCATATGGTGTGAAGTCTTCATAAGGCTCAGCTTATTTTCCCTAAACATGTCAGGGTTTTCTCGTTATTCCCCACGTGCAATGATCCCACTCCCTCTGTGCACCGAGCTCCGTGTCCATTATACTTCCCTTCCACAAATACTATTTCACTCGCAGCCTGGCTCTCCAAATCACATGATGTTCTGGAATTTGCCACCTTTATGTGGAGGCCACTTCTTCCAAAATGCGATGTCTATGAAAGCAAGGACTGCTTGGGGGGAACAAGGGAAGGAACACCAGGTGCAGCCAGAAGGACCACGACCACCCCACCAGCTCCTCTTGCACTAGATCAGATGATTAAAACTGGGCTGCTGAAATAAAACCAAGTACTGGAAATTGCCAAAAACTTCAGATTTCAATAGGAAAAAGTTATCTACTTGAACAGAAAAACCAGACAGACAGGCCAGTATTTTTCAAGCCACATTTCATTTACTTAAGAAGACCTTAACATGTTTCTTACACTAGTGCCTTGTTTGGGGGATGGGAGGGATGTACTCCCCCTCTCTTAATTCACATCGAGTTACAGAATCACAGAACAGTTAGAACAGTTAGAGTTAGAACAGTTCCCCTGTTCACACCGACAACAAAGTAATAAAAAAAGAAAGAAAAACACAAAACGTGATTCCTGTTGACCTCACTAAACATTTAAAACGAGTAAGCTCTTTAAAAACTTCCAAGTGCTGTTGGTTGTACCTTAGCGATGCTGGCTGTATATACATCTGTCCAAAATACAGCATTTCAACCCCTTTGGATACAAGAGCTGCTTCAGAAATGCATCAGAGATATTTTTTTATACTTTTAGCAGCAGATGTCCTGCCACCAAATTCCTGTCAACAAAACTATTCAACATCTGTAAGTGGAAGAGTGCAAAGGTGCTTGAACCTGAAAGTGTTGCTAAAAGAGGGATCCAATGCCATGTTTGCTCTGCACACGTAACTGTACCCAGATGCTGGTCTGCTACATCCAAAAATACGCTTTCATTCCAGGAACTGTAAGCAAAAGGATTTAGAAACAGGTGTAAGGCAGGATAAAGCACAGAAATTGTACACAAACAGATGAACAAATAAAAGCTTTGCACTTGTTGATTAAAATGGTGGATGTTAGGCTGGAATGAAAAAAGCCAAATCAACTGGTTCTAGAAAGTGCCAGGTATGCAAAACATAGTAAGATGCAGAAATTCTTCCCACCTTGCAGAAATAGTTTACAAAGCAACTGCAGGATTTACTACTTTGATTAACGAATGCCCTGACCACCTCCAGGGAAACCAGTGCCAGGGAGGAAGTCAAAGAACGGCCATTTCGTTCGACACCAGAATAAGTTTAGAGCTTTGGTGTTTGCATTTTTAATTTTTGGTTTGTTTCATTAGATTTTGAGGTTGTTCTCATGCTGAAAATTCTAACCAAACTGCAGGAGTAGAAAGGAAGTACGTTTGCAAGATGCACAATCACGTTGCAATAGCTGCTGAAAGTTTGCTTTCTGAATCAAAAAAAACCCAGCATCAAGGAAGATGCTGAAGATGCTGAAGATGTCTGAGAAACAAATGTGGTGCAGCAGTAAGGCACGCTGCAAGCTCACTCTAGTCTTTACATATAACTTTAATCAACAGAAATCTGGGTAGGCTTAGGTTCCCAAGCCTTTTCTTAACCGAAGTGAGGCTTCATCTCCACCTGAGGAGGAAACTTGAGAATAGAAGTCAGTAAAAGCGATGGACTCACGACACTGTCATTACAATACCATAGACTCAGGCTGCAAAACGCTTTCAGCTGAAGAATCTCACAACTACATCGCTCGGTCTAAACGATTTCTGCATATTGAACAGTTTGCCGTGGAGACAGGAGGCTGATGAAATTCTTAATCTTGTCGTTGACACCATAAGCCAATCATCAAATGCAGCTAACTTAATCTGAGCTCCCAAAGAGGATGTCACAAAATTGCCGCTTCCTTCATGCATTCAGTCTAAAGATTCGGTGATTGAGTAAACAGAAAAGATGACAGACCGCATCCCTCCTCCTCTCCCCATGGCAGAGATAAGCCCAGCAGCAGCACAACTGCTTAGACCTTTCACAAAACAGACAAGTTTGCGTGCTGTGCGCTCCCTGCCCGTGACGTTAAACGATGAGGAGAGAAGCAGTAGGCAGCATTTCCCTGACCCAACACATGTGCAAGAGCGAGCCCTCCCTTGCATGCCTGGAGCAGCACAGGGACTCGTACCATACAGCTCAAGCAGCTGTTTTTTAAAAAAATGTCTGCATTCCTCCCAAACCAGCATTATATCTTCATTTGTGACTACTTCTACACCAAATTTCACAGCTCAAACCCCAGTACTTCACTTAGACAGGAAAAAAAGTTTTTTATTGGCTTTGACATCCCCCCTGCTTTTTTCAGGAGCCATAAAGGAGCTGAACAGCTCAGAGTCCAAATACTAGGTTATAAATTTCAGTTCTCTGAACAAAATACTTGCTTTCCTGCACCTACAGTCACTGCACTTAACTCAGTTGCCAGATTCTGAAAGTTGGTTTAATCTAAGAGTCACCTAAATGTGGACTGACATAAGGACACAAATGTAAGAAGTATGTTTTCCCAAAAAAAGTGCATCATAATGACACGTTAAGTGTACACTTCTGGGTTTACTTTATTTGTGAGATACCATGGGGTTTCTTTCAATAACACGCTGGTTTATTTTTAAAGCAATTCTGGGCACGATGACACACTGCTATGGGAGATCACCTTGCAGGTCATCCTTTTTCATACAGGACTGTATCATTCCTGTTTTCAGCTTTTCATCTAGCCAAGCTTACAAATCAGAGGAAGAATTTCATTACCTAACGATCTGGATATACTGTGCTAACTGGCTTCTCAAAATTAGATCTCGACTTCCTTCTAACGCAGACTTTTACCAGAATCAGTCATAGCTTTAACACAAATGAGAGCAAATATGTTCCGAACATCAGCACTTAGATCAATTCTGAATGACACCTTATTAATTTCAATAGACAAATATCTAAAGGCACATGCAATTACAAGGGAATAAGAGAAATATTTCTCACAGTGTTTCCCATTCTTTCCTCATGAATGTACTCTGTGAACTGCAGATGCTGTAACTCTTCTTGCCCTATCCATACACAAATGCATACGTACAGACATGTGTGTATGCATACATAGCTACATACACATGCACATATACACACTTGTTACACATACGTATGAGTGTATATAAAAATGTGTTTACACACACTCACCTCCCCACACCCCTTTCTGAAGAGAACACAGAGGACTTGCTAAGGACACAGGCATTTGCTGTTAATCAGCCTTGAAACAGCAACTGTTCTTACAAAGGCTTATATCTGTGTTTGAAAAGTCTGTAAGTAATACACCATTAACTTTCAGTCCTATCTTCCCCACCCTGACGTGCATTTTGTGTTTAAAATTAAAGTTATATAAGGTTGAATTGAGGTTGCTTTTTAATATTACATTAACACTATTTACCATGTGCAGCGCTAATCCCCCTTTGAAGAGAGAGCATGTTAGCAACTCGGAAAGCCCATGTTACCATAGCAATAGTCTATCACTGTGAAATATTTATATAATGTCTAACATTTCCACTACGCCACAGCCACCTTCTAAACTGTACTTCCTACTTATCCCGCGCGTTACCTTTCCTCTCCGTCTTGTGCAAAGCACTCAGCCGCTGCCTGACCTGCACCATGCAACTCCACAGACTCCTGTGGTGCACAGAGCTACCCGCTGGGTCCTGTGCCGCAGGGACACTGACACATGCCATTCTACTTCCAAATATGTGATATTAGTAACAGGATTAGTAAAAGCCCTCCTGTTGGGTTAAATTTTACTGAAATTTCCCAAACCCAGGGAAAGCAAGCTGCCTGCTGGCAGTGGGGCACAGGGCTTCTGAATAGAATCACAGAATCATCGAGGTTGGAAGAGACCTTCAAGCTCATCCAGTCCAACCGCCTACCTACATCACCACTAAACCACATCACCCAGTGCCACATGCAGGAGGGTGGATAAATGTTAACAAGACACCAGCTGACCTTGTTTCCTCTCCTCCATCCTTTCAAATCTTGGTGCTGGCATCCCTTTACAGAAGATCGATCTCAAAGCAGTCCAGCACAGCACTTCCACCCCCAGAATAAAATTAGTTGGTGCATCTCCTCCTGGCGAGGGGATACTTTCACATGCCACCCAACATGGGGCTGCCCATCACTTACTTTGATGTGCTCGTGCAGCTGGGCCTCATGCTGCCGGGAGAGCTGCTCATGCTGCCGCTGGAACTCGGCGATGAGGATCTGCCTCTGGATCTGCTGTTTCTGCTTGAGCGCCAGGAGCTCCTGCTGGAGCTGCTGCTCCCGCAGCGTCGGCTCTGTCACCGGCATGGAAAACTGGTGGTCCAAGCGCAGATCCATCGGGACTGAAGTCGGTGCAACTTGCAAGGGCAGTGCTGTGGTCACATCAACTACAACATGAAAACACAACAGCAGAGATGAATGCATTCCTCATTCACACGGGGACCTAGTTCTTATACAGCGTCCAGCAAAGACCTTGAGGATCCATGGACTGAATCAAGAACAGCACTATTAAACTTGCACCATTTATTAAATGCTAAAAAAGCACTAAGAGTTCAAGCAATTTTCCTCCAATCATAACCTCCTACAAATATGCGCATTTTTTAAAGCAAAGACTTCAAGGCATCGCATGTCACCCTTCCCGATAGCCATTCCACATCCAGGTATTCAAAATATAGATCTCCATTCCACTCTTCTGACACCACTTGAAATGAGAAGGGTAAAGATTACTCTAAGACTTCACAGAAGGGATCAGGCTTGACTTACGACGGCTCAACTGAGGGACTTCTGCGGTCAGGAACATGAGGGTCCACTTTAAAAAACTCACACAGGAAGGCACAATGTGCTGTATTCTTTAGTTTGGGGAAGGAGCTTAGCCACAGGAAAATGGGTAGCAAAGTATCTAAAATAAATTGTTAAGTGCTTCGATGACAGATTAGACCTACTCACTGCAACCACCAGCAGAGTGCAAACGTGCCTCGCAGGGGACACCGCAGCGTAGGAAGCCGGTGCCTAAGTGGTGACTGTGCAAAAACTTGCCTCTGCTGTTCAAAATCCAAGTGGGACAAACCCAAAACACAACCAATGCTAAGGTAGAGAACAGTAACGTGCACCAAGAGGACCTGTAACTCAGCTTCATCATAACAGATGTATGCTAAGAACTATCACCTTGATTATCTGTGTAGTAAAGATCAGCTCTTGGCTTACACAAAAAACATCTCCCTGAAGACAAGGAGTTTGTCATTAAAAAGGGCAGCAACAGACATCTACAAAAAATACCTTTGCAGCAACTGAACTCAGTTTATTTCTGCTAAATAAATAAATAAATATTTTTTAAAATTACTGCCATCCCATGAATGACTAAAAATTCCTAAATTCCACCTGAATGACGGTTCTGTGTTTCATATGTTCTCCATACATATGCCATGTTTAATGTCTCACTCTACAGGGCAACCACTCACTAACTCTTTTGATACCTCTCAACGAACACCATCTGCAGAACAAAAGAGGCTGACCCTCCAAAAATGTCGAGCTCCAACAAGATCGTAAAATAAAGCTGGGTTTTTTCCCCTTGGTCGGTTGGGGTTTTTATTTTATCTAGTGTTTCCTTTTTTAATATTTAAGATGTGTTTGTGCAAGGTTGTGAGGGAGCATCAGCAGCATCACCGAAGCTGGACCAGGTGCATACCTGCTAAGATGCCCACCCCATGTGAAAGGGTTGCCCAGGGTTTGCTGGGGAGTCTGCATGCCTCTGGGGAAGCCTATGGGTCGTCATGGAGTAGAGACGCCACCCTACTACTACAAAACCATCAGTACTAGCCACAAGGCCAGCCCCAGCAGGACAGACATCCTCCCAAAGCTAAAGGAACAGCAGTGTTACTATGCAAAAGCTGATTTCTCCCTGCCTACAGATGAACCAACTGGTGAAATAAACTCCAGTTCAAAAGGAAAAAGCATGGAAAAAGTTTAGGAACCGCAAAAGGCTTAAGGAAAAGTTTTACTAGGATGGACCGCCAGCTTTCACCACCTGTACATCACCCGTAGAAATGCTACTCAAAGAGTAACTTTCTTTTTATACAAAATTAAACTCATATTTCACGTCAAGCCTGATCATTAAACCCTACGTCTGACCTCAGCCACCTCCTCAAGGATGTGAGACAGGAGCACAGAACAAGTTGACTCTGTCTTTCCAGGCAGCGTGTCCTCAGAGGTTACCTGAAGCCAGCTGTGCATTGTCAGAGTGCAAGGAGGGCCCTGCGCTGACGCAGCTTGCAGCCCTTCACTGCCCTTCACATAAGCCACTTCGCTGCCACCCTTCTGTGCCATCACCCGGGGAGAGCCAGAGCAATACCTGGCAAATACCCACACATAACATTACAAACTCCACCAGGACATTAGTGCCACCAACTCCGGGGAAAGAGCTTTAACAGGATTTTCCCCAAATGCCAGCCATTTATTTATTTTTGTCAGTAACTGCAAAATTTTGCCAGAAACTGCCTAAGAAGCTGATGCTAGTAAAACCTGAAGCTAAATGAAGCATAGAGGCACAGAAAAAGAAAATAATAATAATAAAAAAGTGGAGTAATTCAGAAAAATCTGGGGTGTTTTATAAGTTGGCCCCATGGCCAAGGGCACGGTCATAGTGCAGGGACACAAAGCGGCAGAAAGACAACAGCAGCTCCTTGGAAAGGGGGGTGCTGAGCAAAGTGATGGGGGTTTAAAAAGCACAGCCGGGCCAGTGCTACTGGAGGTGGAGACAGAGTAAAAGCAATAATCATGAACTAAGAGATGAATGTAGAAATTTTGCTCGCTCGACACAAAACCGGTTTCAGGGAGAACATTACTCCTTCAAAGCAGAGATGTGTAGGAAATGGAAAGCACAGTGAAAAAGATACCACTGCTTCTGTTTGAAAATAAAGATGCAAAAAAGAGGGAGGAGGGCGTTACAGAGGCAGAATTATCTGGGTTGCATTTCTTAACATTTCTGGAGAAGAGGGGCTGTAGTTTCATGTACCCCACAGCCAGCCATTCCTCCAGAAACCCCGCGTGCTCTGAGGTGGGGAAAGCAATGCAGCCCACAGAGCCCAGGGCCACATCCCTGCCACGCCGTCCCTCCTGCCCACACCCACAGCAAGCCACAGCACCCACCCGACTCCTGCTCCATCACATCTGATCCCCCAGAGCAGGCAGCAGGGTGCTGTATGTGAGGGGAATGTGCCACCCACTCCCTACACCCAGCTTGCGCTGGGGAGGAGGAGACTTTTTTTTTTTAATGGAAACATTTTATGCAAAAGATCACATTACTGGAAGTGTTGCTATTTTTCAACCCACAAGCTCTTCCCTCCACTTCCCTATTGTTTTCCTTCCTATGGCCTTTTCCCCGCTCTCTCTCTCCCCCGCAGGACCGGAGCTGGGACTCCTTGCCGTGGGTCGCCATCTGCAGCCAAGGATTCTGGGGAAAATGCCCTGCTCACGCTTCCAGATACCCATTCAAACCCGGCTAAACAACGTACTCCTAAGCCCTCCTTGGGAACAGTCGATGCTGCCCTATGTGGTCAGCCCCTTCCCATTCCTGCCCATGGAGCAGGAATGCCATCCCTATGGCAACTGCTGCAGCCGCTCGCACAGAAAAAAACCCTCATCCGTTTTCCTTGCACGCGAGTGGGAGCTGACAGCTCGAAACCAGTCCCGCGGAGGCCACCTCATTTCACGGACTATCGCTTCAGAAACTTCTCATCTCAGATGCGGTGCTTTAAATTTGCTCCAGGATTTTAGAGTGACAGAGGAACGTGTTGGGTTCCTCCAGCACTGCTCGAGCACAGGCAGCCCCGTAACAGCCCTGTATCCATATGGTACCTGCCCCAGCAGCACAGGGCATGGGGCAAGAGGTGCACTACTGGGTGTCCCGAGGACGGTAGGAAATGGGATGTGCCCTGGGAAAGTAAGAGTAAAGTTTCTGTGCCAGTAAAAATCCCATTATTGTGCTGGACGCATACAGAAAGTGTGGAGAGACAAAAAGAGAGTTCAAATGTGAACTAACACATATTTGTATAAAAGAACTAAAGACCCCCCCCAAAGCAACCTGACTACAAGAACATGAGGCATCACAGCTATCAAAAATCCCTTTTAACCATCTGCATATGGGTATTGTACCCCGAGCATTACCAAAGTGACTACTCCACATTACAAGAGGCTCACAGTACCTACTCCTGAGCAGCAGCAACTTTATCGGGTGGCAAATCGAGGGGAACACGCAGGGCAGCAGCTTCCCAGCACCAATTCGATCCGCCCTTAAAAAAAGCCGAAACAGAATTGTACAACCCAGCTCAGCCTTACCCCACAGAACCAAACCTATAGCGATCACCCCAGTGCAAGGATATGGACACACCTGAACACCAGGATGCACGTGGGAATGATGCTCAGGGAATGCAGACACGAGCACGGCGTTACTGGAGCTCTCCTACTACTCCCCCTCCCCAAATATATGGATAAATACCCCAGAGCTTCACAACTCCCCAGAGATAACCTTGAGCATGATTTAATGCAACTTTATATCCCCCAAAGCTCCAGGAGAGCTCGAAACAGTTAATCCTAGAGGATCAAACCCAGTGAGTCAGTAAGCCAAACAGCACAGCGGGCTTTGTGAATCACAAGCCTTTTAAACGCGTTGACTATTTTGACTATTTTTAAGTCCAGCTGAAGATTTCTGAGCACCTGGCAACAACATCTCCCATCTTCTATACACGCAGACTAAAGGTCAGTATTACTAACACGGAGGTAGCAGTCACTCACTCCCGCTTACCCGCTCTCCACGTAAATCTGTTTATCCTCACTACGACTCACGGAATTTGTCAACGCTATTTAGGCTAAACGCAATTTTCCTTGCGATCCGTGTGCGTTCTCCTACACGCACCTTTATGATCCAAACACTGTGTTTCCTAAAAGCAGAAAATAAAAGCTTTCAGCATGATAAAACAAACCCAGTTTCAGCCAGAGAAATACACCACTACTGCTGTGTCCTGTGATAAATGACTCCTGGTTTACCCCCTAATGAGAGCTTTAACTTGCACCATGCTGGGTAACGGTCCCGAGAAAACTTGACAAACCCCCCACTTCCCACCCAAAGGGACTCATCCTTGCCGAAAAGCCCGGGCACGGGGCACCAGCTGCAGCGATCGCGACCACAATTCCCATTCAGAGTCCCAGCAGAAGCTGCGTCATCCCCGACTCGTACTATTTCAGTCTCAAAAAAACTCCTATTTGAAATGCCACGAGTTCCCCACAGAAGCGGCGAGTACTTCTGACCTACAGAGCCCTCCCGAAAACAATAAAACCTTCTCTGCTTAATGAACATATCATCAAAACAAAAAAGCCTGTATTCTTATGAATATTTTATGGTAGACTAGAAAATTGCTTTTATAGGTTCTGCCTTGAGAACATATTAATACAATCAGATTCATGACGTTAGCCAAAGCACAAAGACTATATTCAAGAGTTTTAATGAGAAATGCCAAACCCATGAATTAGAAGACAAGTTCACGATTATGAATAATAAACTATCTCATGTTCTCCCTGCCTTTTCCTTCCCTGTAGGAAGAGAAGGAGAAAACAGGAGGAATTTTACTTTTTTTTTAACCTAGGCATGCAGGGATATTTTTTTCATGGCCAAGTTACCATTATTTTTATACCAAGTTAGAAACACTCTGCTGGTTCTCCCCTCCCAAAATAAATAAAACATGGCTATGCACCAAAGACTGCCTGTGTGTTGTACGTTAATTAAGACCTAAAGCATTCTAGTCCCCATCGATCGCCGGCACAGAGCGGCCTCGTGCTTGAGATTGTAAATTTGACGTCTCGCAGCGTGCCCGTAACGCTGCCGAGTGGAAGTGATCTTAAAGGCGCTTAAATTGTTAAACACACTTGCTGTAAATAAACTGATAATCTCAAACCTGAGAGCAAGGGCGTGCTTTCTACAAGAAACATTTGACATTAAGATAATTTCTGATAAAGGCTGTGGATAAACACATTACCAGAGAGGCTGTATGCTGAGTTTCTTCCTTGCTCCAAAATGGGAATTAACTTCTCCGTAAGTACTGAGCATTTTGGAAAGGATTAGGGGAAGGTGACACGACCTAAATATCTGCATAGATATTTAAATAAACCTAACACTAATAACAGTATTTCCTTCCCTTTTTCTGATATAGCACTTTAATGGAAGTCATTAAAGGACTAAAATGTAACAGGAGTCAGTCCTGGCAACACACTAAAACATATGTTAAAATGAATTTCAGTACAAGATGGACACGAGATATTTGAAGCAGAGACTTAAATTCAAATCTCATTTCAGCATAACCTTTACTTAAGCTGAACCTTAAAAATACTTCCCAAACTAGTTTTTTCTTTTTTAAAAAAATAAAAAGCTGTTGCCAGAAAGACTCTTTTCTTAAACTTTATATTTTTTTATTTTTGTTTCTATTTTTATTTTAAATTTAAGCAGCATAGAAAACTGTGTCTCTCACATTTTCAAGACAACATCACCTTCAAATGGAAAGCACACAAAATGTTTTCCCAGAGACCTCCCTCTCTCTGGCACAGAGCGAGTCCCACTGAATTTGCCCAGCTCCTTCCCAGCTGTCCTGCTCCTCTTTACTCAGCAATTCCCTTTGGTTGAAGGGAGAAATGACATCAACCTCCCCAGATCTGTTGCAAAACGCTGGGGATGAGTGTCTGTTCAAGGCTGGAGAAGAAAAGCAGCAGCACCCCGCTCTAGCTCCGACAGTACGTAAAGTACGGACATACCACCATGTGCCTGTGACAGAGCGGGCTTAGGAGACAGCACACAGGACCGCAGGAAAAGCACATTTCGGCTCCTACAGTAGCTCTACAGTCCCTGTGCCTCTCCAAATTGCTGCACACCAGGGAGGGGATGCTCCTCTGGACGGCTGTGGCTGAGCCTCCCTGGCCAGTGCTTTCCAGAAACCACTGACTCAGCCTCTCCCCCCCCCCCCCCAGTTCACCATCTCCCGTCCTCTCCGGACTTGGGCTTTATTTCTAACTAATGAGTTTGCTTTCTAATTACTGGTGTGCAAGCATTGCCGTCCAGACAGATTCTGCCAATAGCAGCATGTCAGCCTTTCAGCACACACAAAAAAATAAACACAAAAGCAAGAGCCCGTGCTCAGCATCCCCAAGCTCTCGGCTGCTGCCAGTGGAGACAACCCTGTCCTGCCCTGCTGAACACCCGGTGCCACCCCGGCACGGCGCGGCTCGCTGGATGCCGAGCGAGTGTGTGCACCGTCCTCCCCCTCTAAGAATTATCTTCAGCTGCTTTCACCCCTGGGCAGAAGAAAAAATCATGTGTTTATTCCACTGACTTGATTTCCTGGGGGCTGCCCTTGCTGTCTGGCAACAGCTTTTTGAATTTTAAAAGAATTCCCCGTATTTCACAAAGCTTTCGAATACCACGGCAGGAATGACTCTAGCGTGTCGGGAGCACGGCGCCGGCAGGCTTCAGAGTGGAGAAACGCTGGTTCTGAAACCCACCGCCTCGGCTGGGCGTGAAATCAGCCTGGGAAGGAGGCGAGGAGCAACCGCTCGCTTCCAGCGCAGCTGAGGGAGGCTTTGCAGCGGTTTATCCTGGAAGGAAGACTTGTGTTATCTGAGTGTCGCTAGGTTATCATGAATTAAGTCGCGTCCCCTCGGTGTGGTGCAGGCAGCAGCATGGGCAGCAGTGCCGGCAGCAGCGGGCAGGGGTCCCGGCGTGCCTTCCGCCAGCCGGCACGGTGGCTGGGCAGCTGAGGTGCTCTTTTCCAGCTGGGCTTCCACTTCCGAAAATGTCAAAACTCACCGAAACACTAAGAGACGATGATATCAGAGCTATTAATAGAAACAAGCTACTGCAGTATCTGACTGCAGCGCCAGGATAAAAGAAGCGTATTTGTGTGTAAAGGGGAACGAAGAGGGTGAAGGCACAGCACAGCACCCTCGCAGTGCCTGACATTCAGTTGGTTTTAATCTACAGTGGGCTAGATGCCCCAAATATAAGCAGAAATTAATAGATGAGAGGAAAAAAAAACCCACCTTACCATCTATATTTAGCTTATTTCCCAGAAATGATATTGCCAGGCTGTACTAGAGGAGCCCCAAAACTTGGGACCCCGCGCGGGTGGTGGGCACAGGAGGTCTTGGTGCAGCAGCACCCAGGACACCAACACCCTCTGCGGCACATCACAAGCATCACACCAGGGCGGGGTGAAGGCACAGTCCTGCCAAGCTCCTCCGTGAATCTGTACTGCACCAGGGCAAACGGAAGGGCTGTGTGCAGGGCTGGGAAGGTGGGGTGCTGTGGGGCAGCAAGGAGAAGCACTTCATTATTTCCGCTTTACTTAATTCTTACCTCTACTCTTCCAAAGGCGAGGACCAGAATCCCACGGGAGTTTATTTTGGGCTAGAATTACACAACCAGCTTAAGCATCACAGTGCAGCTCGTCTGAAGGACAGCAAGATGGAGAAGCCAGGCACTACTTCACCCTTAGACCAGAAGGTCCTTGCCCCCTGGGAGAGGCCAGTCCTCTGTTCACAACAGGTCTGTAAAGAGAAGCGAGCTGCAGCAGCACTGGCGAAGGAGCCACCCCCCAAAAGCAGGCAGGTCAGCGTGCTGCAGTCGCTGATATTTTTGCATAGCTTGCTACAGATCTGCGTGGGTGAACTCAAACGCAGCCTGGATACTTTCTCGGCACAGAGGCGAGGAGTAAACAGCAGCTGAGGTCTCCTACAAGCACCACACATGCTGCAGTTCAGCAAGGGCTGGAGTCGTTCCCCGCGATGAGAATATTTTGTGCGGCATGAATGGGAACTGAAATTAATCATCCCATCAGCCATTGAAACACATCGTGAGGCACCGCACCGTGGGCAACAGATGGAGCTTTAAATGTCACTCACTCATTCATCGCGGAGAAACTTTCTGCTGATTACTACTGAGACCTGAAGAGATAATAAGGGCGCAGTGATTCTCGACTCCTGTAACCAGCTTTTTTGATCCTAATACCTTCCCTGAAGTGATCTCATTAGCATTTATCAGAAACCCGTGAGAGATCTACATACAAATTTTCAAGGTTTAGTTTTCCTATCACCATGAATAAGAGCAGACCATTTATCCTACTTTATCCATCTTAGGTTTAAAATGTTTAAAAATGTCTCTCTACTTGAGGAAAAAGAAAAAACCCCCAAATTACATCAACAATAGGTAGAAAACAACACAGTGTTTCCTGCTTGCAGCCTCAGAGCAGTACATCAGAGTCTGGAAAAATATAAACTTTCATGGCTAAATATCCAGACCTCACAAGCTGGACGCACCTCTGATGGTCCCATCTAAAGTACTACAAAAACTTCAGCGCTCTTGACCAGGGGCTGCAGCACCAGCCTGATCTCCTGAGCCCCTTCAGCATTGTCCTGCCACAGCAGGAAAGCCAAGCACTTCACAAATAGCAGAGGGCATTGCCAAACAGAATGTGCAGTAAGTCCTCAACGAGAACATGATGATTTCATGGCATGGTGCCTGTGAGAAGTCCAAGAATAAAACCTTGATTACACAGATGTCTCCAACAGATGAGCAGGACAGAGGAGCTCCAAAGCGAGACACTCAAGTTTCACCATCTCCTTTTCAATCATTATCCTACTCCGTCGTCTTATTGTTTTAATCAACGATTTCATTAACAAATTAGCATCTTGGATGATGCCTGTGCTTTTACTGAAATTAAAGATAATAGAATCGAAAGAATCAGCTTGGACTATTTTTTGCTTTAGACTTCATGCAGTTGTGGCAAGCCTTTCACTGTATGTTGGGGGGTAGACAACCAAAACCACCCTAGGTTTCCACGGGAAAAAGCATCTAAAAACCAGAAAAAAACCCATATATCTCTTCTTAAAAGGCATTCCTGGAAACATAATTTCACCTGTCTCCTCATGTCAAGCATTCTCCTGCAGTTGAACCTCTTTGATCCATCTGTCTCGCTGTTGATACAAGAAGCTCCGCACCTTACCAGACACCCAAGACAAAAAGGCAGGTTAAGGGAAGATCTGATAAACTTCTAAAGGGGCAAACCCAAGTGGATTTCTCATATACTTCTCTCTAATCTCACTATCAACTTTCTTCAAGGGAAAGGGATATTTTAGAAACGAGAATTAAACATGGAAGAGACTGATCAGGAGCCTGCAAGTCTCATCCTGAGATTACACATGAAAAACTCTCCATAAGGAAAACAAAAATCTACCCAGCTAGATACTCACAGGTGAGTTTGAAGGATACACTGCAAAGGTGGGGTTACACAAACTTCTCACTGGGTTCTCTCTGGAGCCTGGCAAAGCGGTGACCTCTACATGGGCAAGAATCAAAGCCAGCAGACAAACCAGCAACGGAGCAGGAGTGCCAAGTGTTAAACAGTGAACTTTCGGGAGGACATGAGACATCACAGCTCCTCACTCAGGTGCATCAAGGAAGAATTGTTTTCCCATTATAACTTCTGTCAAAGCACACAGTGGAGGGGATTCTGGGGCAGAGTGGGCAAGATGATGCGATGAGAACTGAAGTGAAGGTTCACATGCAAGTGGAGATGTTGCCCAGCTGGTAAACAGCCAGGCCATTTGAAAGAGTTGTGTGATAAAAGCAGTTATGGCTACGAGGAAATGCTGTCAGCTTCTGAAGACACGGATAGGAGCTGGGAGATCAAAGTCACCTATCTGCTGCTGAGAGGGAAGGCTGGGCCTCTGCCAAAACCACATGAAGAACCCATGGCCAGCCCCTGCTCTACCGTGCCTGCTGTGTCCTACCAGCCCACAAGGCTGGGGAAGGGAATCGTTGTCGCTAAAGGGAGAAAAAGCAGCAGTGCAAATGTTGCTGAAGGCAGGTCTGGGCACCGCCAAGAAAAACTGCCCAGCAGAGCAGAGGCAGCACAGCAGTCCCTGGGATCAGCAGCTGGTGACTCCATGAGAACGGGACCTTGAACAACCAGCTCAAGATCTAATGTACCGATTTATTTAGAAATTAAGACATGGTACGTTAACTCCCTAAGATCAAAAGAGAAGGTGAAAGAAAACTCTTAGGAATTACCTCTCCCACAATATATGCTATGATTTTACTAAAAAGACATATTCTAGTCATTTTAAACAGTGAATAAATGGTTATTAATAATGGGCTAGTAAACTCACCAGTCAAGGGACTCCCGGTTGTACAATAAACCCCAAAACATGCAACACAATCTCTCTCGTCATAGGGGAGACAAAAAAAAAAGGTAAAAGCAGCAAAACCAGCACCTAAATAGCAAACTGTAATAGGAAAGCATCCAGCAGCTCTCAAAAACTCCCATGGATTGCTCAAAGGCTGCAGTGTTTTCAGCAGTTTATTAGAAACCCAGACACTGGTTCAAGAGGAGAAGCATATGTTCAAACAGGGAAGTAGCCCACAGCTTTCTGTAGCCCCCTCTCTCAGGGCTTTTGCTTTCAAATAACGCATATACTTGGTACCTCGGCTGCCGTAGAGCCAGGTTTATCTATTCAAAATGATTAAGACGCACTGGAAAAAAAAATAATGCTATTTTAAGGGAATGTTAAACACAAGTAGATTTCTAGAGAAATTCAGATAACATCAAATATTGAGATTCCACGACAGCAGAGAAATTACAGCACAGGACGTTCTCGTTTCTGCAAAGCATGCAGGTGTTGCCTCTCAGTTCCTAAATGCAAACTCTACAAAACACATGCCCAAGTTATTAAAAAAAAATAATAAATCACCCTTTCATTTTCTTTTTTTCTCAAGATGCACCAGGTAAAGTGAACATATTTAAACACAGGAGGCTGACAAAGGACTGAGAATAATTAGAAAACCCTTTTGTTAAGGAAGCCCACCAGTGTTAGTGCGGGCTAAGTGCAAGAATCAGCCTTTCCACCACTCCTACTGAAATCCTAAAGGACGACATCAGATTTTCCCTGCGTCCCCCACCCCAGAGCACTCCATGCACGGTAAGGTCTCCCCCGATGTCGCAGCCGTGACTCTCGCTCAAAGCAAGCTTTTCCTTGGCATTGATGCACAAACCACTGACATCAGCACAGGCTTTTAAATACAGAACAAAAACTCAGCACTCATTCTGCTGAAAATATCCCAGTCTGTGAAGACCAGAACATCATTTTCTTTTATCAGTATTGGACAGGCACTGCTTCCTATACACGTGGAGAGCCAGAGTGACACAGGGATGAGTTTTAACACGTGAGTTTTAATGTAACAGATCCACCACAACACAATAGTTAAGATCCAGGTTTATTTATAACATTTTCATGAGGAATAATTTTTTTAAACCCACTCTAAACTCTCCTTTTAAGGAAAAAGCAGTGTAACAAGAAACATCTCTATGAATGAAGTTATTATTTTAAAAGGACAACTTAATTTTGCTGCTACAAGCCCCTAGAATTAAAGCTCTATTTTTTTTTGTTAAAGGATACAAGCTGGTTGGTTGCCCGCTGCATCTGTTAAGCAGCTTCACAAACCACCTGCTGCACAGTGTTCCAGAAGGCAGGACGGGGACTGCCACCACTGCCTGCCCATCCGACGCATGCAAGTCCTTATGTGACCAGCCGCAATTAAAAGGTCCCTGACGTTGTCAACAACATCTGAATTTGGCAAAACACTGCTTATATAAACGGTAGGTCAAGCATGTGTAATAGCCATCTTCCACTTTTCTCAACCAAAGGTGGAGCACAAGACGGCTATCTTCCTCCCCGCCAAAGACTGTCCTTCAGGAGCACTGCTACCAAACACTAACTTGCCAAAACAAGGGAAAATTGAGCGTATGCTTTCTAAGGCTTACAATAATATTCTGCCTAGAAAACGAGCACATTGTCCCCTCCCTGAAACCTTATTGTATTGGATGACCTAACCCCAGCTAAGGAGCAACGATCTTGACACTCCAGAGCCCACCGCAGGGCCCTGTAGAGAAGATGGAAGAGAAAGACAGACAGGCAGCACTCCTGTACTCCAACGTGTTCTGCCAGAGAAATAGCACACCCTTTTCCAAAGAAAGGTGGGTGAATGAGGATGAACACCCACATGAGCTACCACTTCCTCTCATATGTCCTTCATCCTACTTTCATCACCTTCTCTGTGGCATCCATCACACTCAGCATAGAAAAATAGAAAGATGGGCATCACCTGGGTACAGAAGTTAAAGACTCATCTTTATCTTGACCCCGCTATTGGAAACTACCTAACTGAGCAGCACCCAAGCTGAAGATAAATCATTCACAGTTATGTAAATTCAGGTTATGTTACATCTGCAGTACCTCTACCACAATCAAAGCAAGAGGTGTGCAAGTCTTCCCTCACTGCTCCAATGGGTAAGGCAATTCTGGTTTTCATTGCTTAAAAATGAAAGTCGGTCCTTTAGCTCCATTTAATTGTAGTTCATGCAAAAATGGTGTTCTTACTAAAAGAAGTATGTTCTTGATATAATTAAGCAGAAACATCATCATAGATAAACTTGGATTCTGTCAAAACACTTCCACACAGAGTTGTTTTTCTTCCATGGAATGTAAAAAAGGTCAGGAGGTTTTCTCACCATGTTCACCTAGGCAAGGTGTTTCCTTAAAACAAACCTTTAATGCTAAAGTATCTCCTTTACTACCTGTTGGTGTTTGGAGAATACAATGCACCCCTCATCAAAGACATGGACTTTAGCCAGCCTGACCACAGGACTATGAAGGAGCGCATACGCCCGGCTCTTGCATGGGGATCTCCTGTCGTGAGCAGGCATTGCTCACAGGCCCCACGCTGGAGTCACATTTCAGCTCCACATCAGAAGATCAGCAATAAGATGGCTTAGTTCTGTTGGACAGCTATTTCAGACTGCGAAACCTGGACCTAACTACAGGGTTTCTGGATCGCAGCAAATTGAATGCTGCTTACCTACTTCTGTGGAAGGCTACAACTCTGCCCCAGTTACGTTGAGGCAACAAACTTCTCTGCCTAGGGGTTGACTGTAGCCTGATTATTCTTTCACAAAAAGAAAGAGGATGCTGTGAGAAGTCCAGAAGTGAGAGACTTAAAATATACATAAGAATGGAGATCCTGTGTGTATCCTTTTCTAAAATAAAATAACAATAACTGACTTTTCACAGCACTTGAAGAAGATAAAAGACTTTGTAAAGAACCTGAAAAGGGATCAGTGATTCAGCTGACCAAGGCTGAAGAGGACACTTGCTTATGAAGGGAAAATATGGACAAAAGGCATTCAGAAAACTAGAAGAAAGAGATTTAAGGACATCCAGGCAAGCAACTGAGTAACAACTACAGGAGGTAACCTGAAGAGGAAAGCTTTTAAAATCGAGGTTTTAAAATTAAGAAGGTTAAGTTGATTTAGTGATAACTAGAGACAAGTAGAGATGGAAATGATTTGCCTATTGCCTTCGTGCAACCACATAAAAATCACAGAATCGTTTTGGTTGGAAAAGACCTTTAAGATCATCCAGTTCAACCATTAAACCAGCACTGCCAAGGCCACCACTAACCCATGGCCCTCAGCACCACATCTACACGGCTTTTAAACCCCTCCAGGGATGGGGACTCCATCACTGCCGTGGGCAGCCTGGGCCAGGGCCTGACAGCCCTTTGGGGAAGAAATTGTTCCTCAAATCCAACCAAAACCTCCCCTGGCACAACTTGAGGCCGTTTCTCCTCTTGTCCTATCGGTTGTTCCTTGAGAGAAGAGAAGTTGCAAAAAAATTTGCTGCTGCTGAACAGGCAAACAGCACCTCTGCAAGTTGCATGAGACTCTATTTAGCTCTGGGGTCGTTGTACCTATTGCCTTTGTAGTTCTATTCTGTTTTAAAGCTACCAACACCATAGTTTTTGTTTCTAAAACACATTAAGTTATGGGAAACATTACGTCAGAAATTTCTTCTCTCATTTAGAGTAAATATTTTATAAAATTACTTCTCCTTAATGTGTAGTTGCTAAGTCATTTAAAGAAATTCTGAACTTAAAGTGTTCTTTTTTCTTATAGAGCACAGAATTTATCCAATAAAATGTATACTTAAAATATTACAGAAACAAGTCATCCTTGCAAGGAAAGCCAGACCATTTGAAATATTCATAAAACACAACAGCATGTGTGAAAATGAACTGCTTAGTTCTCTTTAGAGCATCATCCTCTGAAAAAGCAATTCTTGCTCATAAATCCTAAAAATAGAGAGAGGGCAGAAAGGGAATTTTACTTCTAAATAGCACTGATAAAAACTTAAGGTTCCAGTAACTGGTTTCTAAGATGCTTGTTGAAGAACTGGAGCAACCGCAAAGAAAAAACCACAGCGGCTGGAAGCCAGCAGGGAATACCCCTCTGTGAAGGATCTCAGCTCCACGAGTCCACCAAAACTGCAAGGCCACTGGATTACAACCTGTAAGTGCCAGCTAAGAGAAAATATCAGATGTTCGTGGGTTCCAAGATTGCAGTAGAAGGCCTGTCCTTCAGCTGTGAAAAGCAAGTTTAACTGAGGCCAAGCTACTGACCAGGATGATCAAGGGCCACAATAACTACCAAGAAAAGTGGTGGATCTTCCCATCTCAGTTCACAACTCTCTCTTGCCAGACAACAATCTTTGGCAAAACACAAGGTGCTTCTGGGTGGCATTTGACTTAAAACATAGCGGGAAGCCAGGCAAGGTGATATAATGACATTTTGTGAGAGACTGTATATTCACAGTTGCCAGATGAATCCCAGACCACGGATCTCCTGATGTGCCAGAAACTGATGCCTGGAGGCCACGCAAAGCTCTCGTGCCCCACAGGATGTGAAGCCTACGAAAGCCTCTCTGTTCTCCCAGCTGGTCAGCTGAGGAAGTGAACTCAAAGAACAGCACTTAACATTTCCAAAATACCACTGTTGCTGTTTTTTGGTATACAGAAACTTCTAGAAAGAGACTGATGTTTGTGTCTGCCTGTGTGTCAGACTATCCTTCCCAACTACAAAGACAAAGAGCAGAACCTGAAGTACGCTAAATTCTGTGTCAATGTTTCCGTGCTGAAATAAAGCTGCCTTAAATCACTACAGCCTAATCCTCTCATGATTTAGCCTGCTTTAATTTGCATGTTTCCACTTCACAGCCAATTTGCCTCAAGTTTGCTTTGCTCAAGGTAGTAGGCTTTAACTGCAGAGCCCTGCTTTGGTGGGACAGCACCAGCTCCTCTTTACTGATCCCCAGCCCTGCAAAGAACCTGGGAGATTTACTACAGACTTCACTGCTCATGCATGAGGCGCTCAGGACTCCAGAAGCGATGCTTGAAAATGGGGGAGAGATGAAGCTGAAGAAACTGTTGTCCCCTATGTCTTCGATGACTTGGGTGGGCTGAGGAGCTCCTGCCACACATGCCCTGTTGGTGCTGGGGTAACTGGCCAGGCCTTTAAGCAGGATGCCAAAATGATCCGGGTTAAGCACAGTCTCTCCCTGCCAGCACAGAGGAGCTGGGTTACTGAGATGACCAGAGCGATAGATGTGGTTCTGTAAGAGAAGGCTACAAAATCAACTTAGACCCAACCACGTAAGGATGCATACGTGAAGGGACTATTAAGGCAACCCACTATTTGCAGATCACAAGAGTAGCACGTTATTTAGAAAGGAAGTTGTTAGACCCTATTGTCAGCAAAAAAGAATACAAACAGTACAAACCAGTGCTGTTTTCTGCACCACGCTGAGGTCTTTAGACTGACAGGCTGTTCTAGAGGGTCTGCTGAGATAACTTCATTTACAGATAAAACAGAACTGGATAAACCTGATCAAAGTTACAGGGAGGAAGAAACATTAGACTGAAATACCTTACAGTCAGTTCACTCACCAGTGTGTATTTAGAGGACAAAAAATTCATTCTTGGCCTTACCCAAACTTTGACTTCCTTGTATAATCATCACTTTGTCAGAAATGCCATCTTGGTATTTTTAGGTGACAGTACATTTGTTTGCGCTGTACATTTCTGGTGAGCAAACTTGTTATATTTTGTGGGTCACTTGCTTTTACCATCTGCCTCGATTTATGCTTAGGGAAAGTGTTGTTTCTGAAATCCCTGGTGCCATACACAATTGAGAAGATGTCGTAACCAGCAGCAGCTTCGCTTTGTATCATCGCAATGTAAATATTCGTGGTTAATGGAAAAAGGTACCATTAAAAGGTTGCACCGGAGCTATACAAAGGCATTTAGTGGTGTCTGTCCTCATGCCCCTCAGCCCTGCACTGGGTTAGGGTATGATTACTGTAACTCTCCTAGAAAGGCTGGTCTGGGACAGCACGAAGGTCAGGGCCAGCATTGGGAACAGTCAATGCTCAACACGCTGCACCCCAGGGAGATGCCTGTCCACCACCACCATCTCCTGTAGCAGGTAGCGACCTGCATATCCATCCCTGGAGAGCCACACAAGTGGGGACACAGGCAGATTATCACTGGATTAAAATGAAGTCACAAATTTAATGTTTTCTCCCAGAAAATACTTTCAAGGTTTGCACACCCTCAACCTTTCACAGGAAACATCCTGCATCATTTTTTTTGTTAATAGTGTCCAAAACATGAATAAAGACAGCTTTCAAAAGCTTAGCATCATGGCATGCTGCAAATATTAATCCTGGGCTATATGTTAAAATGGACACCAATGCTGCTCGCCCTAAACTCAGCATGTAAATATCTTTACATATCTGCTGCTTGTGAAAATGAATGTCTTAAAATTAGCACAAGCATTAAACACTGGGTTTGCAATAGCTTAAAGTACAAAAAAGTTCAGTTTCACTTAGAATCCTTTGCTCCTCCAGACCATTTCACTGGGAAGTCTAAATCTGTTTCTAGCTAAGGGAAAAGGGAAAGCAGTGAACACCAGGAGTGCCACACTTGGGCACAGCCTTAACATGGCACCCGGCCGCTTGAATTTGCTTTAACAATGACCCGATTCCTCTCGGTTGTGGGAGAGGCAAACAGCTTCCTGGCCACAACTCTTCCAGATGCTCGCTACCTGAGGGAGACAGATAAGGCGACAAACAGGACATTACAGCTCTCCTTTGCTCAACAGGATCGACAGGGGCAGGCAACGAGGCAGAAACCCACAACCAGAACCACATTAGAGATGGTGTTGGATCCGTTAACTACGTGGGATGCTTAGGAAGGGTTTAACCTCCATCATCATCTACGCTGCAGTTAAAAATGTCCTCAATACTCACAGTCAGCTACATTCACCAAGAGATGCACAGCTCAGTCCCTTGGAATTAAAATAGTATTTTGATATAAAATAGCAATTAATATTATAATTCAAAGGTGTAAAATAATACCATGCATTATATAATGGCTACTCAGAAGTTGAAATTTTCATCATATGCAAGAACTTATTTTCTGGGATAAAGAGTAAAGCGTATTTTAAACTGCACACCAACTCCATATCTAACATGTTCTAGGACTGTCCGAAAAACCCAATTAAAGCTGCTTTAAAAGGACTAGAATTTTTCTTAGTATTAGGGTGATTTTTACATCGCATGTAATTCTTATCATCTGTCACCTCACGCAACTCACTCAAGTCATTTTCCCCTTGTGCAACAAAACTATTGTGTAGCTCCTGCACCCTATCCTGAGCAGCATCAGTAAGTTTGTCTGCACATTTCCACATAGCCAAACCCCTACACTGAAACCCAAATTGTTTAAAAAAAAAAAAAAAAAAGGCAGCAAGGAAATATGCATTGATAAGCCCAGGAGAAATAGTGCAAAAGAGCGAGTGCTTGGCATAGCGTAGGAGTATTTACGAGCTTCAGGAATTTGGTGGGGTTCAATGATGTAGAGAGACAAGTTGCCAAGTAACTGCATTTTCTGCTTCTCTCTTGGCGTGGCACTGCAGCAAACCTTTTCCAACCCAGAGAACAGCATCAAACTTCAAAGCGCCTCCCTCTGTGCAAAAGAACAATTTGTGGTGAAATTGAGTTCTTATAGAGAGAAAACAGAGTTTATCCAACAAATGTTTTTTTCCTTTAACTGAAAATTTACAACTTGCATCTGTAAGTGAATGCTTGGGGAAAGGGATGAAACAGTATCTTTAAGAAAGTTCCCCTGAAATCCTCCCCTTCAGATGAGGGCAGAGGACCAGCTTTGTCTGCCTGTGCCTACCTGAAATGACCTTCCAGGCTGTCATCAGCAACCTGAGGGTGCCAATGGAGAACGACACCAAACACATACAGAATCATAGAATCATCAAGGTTGGAAGAGACCTTCAAGCTCATCCAGTCCAACCCCTACCTACATCACCACTAACCCACATCACTCAGCACCACATCCAGACACCTCTTGAACACCTCCAGGGACGGTGACTCCACCACCTCCCTGGGCAACCTATTCCAATACCCAATCACCCTCACAGGGAAGAAATTTTTCCTGATGTCCAATCTGAATCTCCCCTGCTGCAATTTCAGGCTGTTTCCTCTCATCCTTTCACTGTGGGCACAGCAGAAGAGACCGACCCCCGCCTCACTCCAACCTCCTTTCAGGGAGTTGTAGAGAGCGATGAGGTGCCCCCTGAGCCTCCTCTTATCCAGGCTGAAGAACCCCAGCTCCCTTGCACGGCAGACATTCAGTACCCAGGCGGCTGCGAAGAACTGAAGAGGCTTCAACGAGGAGGGTTGTTTTATATTCAATATTTTGAGAACTGGTGCAGAAAGTTTCCAGGATGGTGAGCTGAATTCCAGGATACTCTTGTAATAGCTACAAAATGTTATACTTAGGTTGAGCACATGCATGCAAAGCAGCCACAGCTGCAGAGGCCAAGTGAAGCCCTCCTTGAGTGAATGCTTGGTAAAGCCAGGTGGGAATGATGCTCCAAGATGACTCTTGGTTTTGAAGTTTGAAGGTTTCCATTAAAACTTTCAATGGAAAGCAAGCAACACAGCTGAGACAGCTCTTCTCCTGGGACACAAAAGGAGTGGAGGCAGGGGCAATGTCAGCTCTGCGCCCAACCCTGGAACGTGAGCCAGCAAAGGCAAACTGAGCTCCCTTTCCTGCTCCCTGGTTTCCATAAGAGCATCAGGTCTGCAGAAGCCTGCGGAAGTAGGAGGTGGCAGATCTCACGGAAGCCCACAGTCTCCCAACTGCTGATAGGTCCACACAAACACTTCACAGGTCCGCTGCTGAGCCACCATCTATGGGGCATAGGACCCAGGGGCAGCGGGTCAGGCAGCAGCTCTTGTATCGCTCCATGTCCCATCCAAGCAGCCCCCAGCGCTGCTGCTGTGGAAAGAACTGCAAGGACGGAACAAGAGAACGATACAGCACAAGGAGCAACAAAGAAAGCCAGAAACAGGAATCCAACAGGCACCCAGCCTCTGCACATCTTCTGCAGCCTGGAAGGTGCTAATCACGATGCCATAAAGGCTGAGCAGCACCGTTGATGTCCCAGGCCAACATTCACCAAGACGCCCTGGAAAGGCAGAACAGCATCTGCAGACCTGCAATACATGGCCTGACAGCAGAAGTCTTTTCCTAACGTGAATACTATTGCTCAAAATACAAACCTTTTTCTGGAAAAAAAACCGGTATTTTCTGTGTCATGGCTGCAAACATATCTGTCCTAGTCAAGAGGGCAATTTGTGGGCTGTTTTCTTTCACTTTAGTATTTGTATGTATTGTTCTTATTTTGATAGTAAACCAAATCACCTTATTTTCTGTCTCACAGTGGGTCCCCACTATCCCACTTTGGGATTGAATAGTTAAAGGCAATGTGTTCCCAAATAAAGATAAACTGACCATTTTTGGTGGTCCCCCCAATTCCCTGTTATACTGAACGATGTGAAATGACCCCATGGCTCTTACTCTGGCTCGGAATGAGAGAAAGTCAATTAAATACTGTACATATTTGGCTTCACATACAAATAGATGGAGTTTCCTGGCTGCTTATTCAGGATACATGATATTTGTGTCCACAGCCAACGTCTTCCCTGCTATTATATTCCCATCTCTTATCAGTGTCTGGACATTGCTGTATCATGTGTTGAGGCTAATGTAAAGCAATAGCCTAAACAGAACTTACACCTTTCCCTATGCGGTCATTACAGAAAGGGAATTCTAGAGAATTTAATTCTCTGCAATTTTAAGGATTGCTTTATTTTTTCTAATTTTTCTTTTTACTACTAATTTGTCATTTTAACTGCACCCTCCCCTCCCTTAAAAAACCCAAACATCCTTGGAAAGAAAATGCTCAAAACTGATAAATCCTTATGCTTCTCCCACAGCACAACCGTAAGTCTCTACGGCCGAGCATTTCCGACTTCCAATTGAAAACACTTCCTGCAAGACTGATGATTCTCCTGCTTCTTTCGGTTTGTGTCTGGACCAAGATATAGCTGATCCAGCCCTGACTCAGTCCTCTTCCCATCCAGCCTTTCCTTCTGGCTTCTTCACAGCATTCTCTTAAAACCCCACGAGTTCCTATGGGCTTTCAACTCCTGCGCCTGAAAACACAGTTGAGGATGGAGGACAGGGATCCAAAATTTTGTTTAGCATTGCTTCAAGACATGTAAAACCCTGTAACAGGCATTTACACATCACGTGAAAGGAATTTTATTTTTTCTATCTATGTAAGTGGGGGTTTGGGGGTAAGTTTTTGCTAATGCTCCACTCCTAGTTTGCCAGCACATCTTTGCCACCAGGAAACAGTTGCTGCTTTCTAAACCCTCTGGACTAACAGAGGTAGGAAAATCAGGTGAGGAGCCATGCTCTCTGGAACACCATAGCTGGGTTTAAAATCCAAAACATGAGTTGTGAATTCAAACAACCTCACATACACACTTCCAGCAGGACAGAAACCTGAACTCCACGATCCATTTGAGTTCCAGGGAGTGTCTCCCCAGCTCTGCAACTCTGTTCCTGGTCAGGAGTGCCTCATGGCTGTCACTATGCAGCATGGCCAGTCCTATGCAGTGTCTATAAAACCTTTCACTCACAAATACAGCAATAAAGTCTGCTCAAATAAATATTTTAAGCAAGTTCATGTAAGTGAAAGCAGAATCTCCAAAGTAGATTTTTTATTCTTGTGTATTTAGAGGTAGGAAGTGCTTCCAGCTCAGGTTGCATTTCAGCGTGAGTACACGATCCCATTGGGAAGGGGAGGTTCCACTGATGCTTTTAGACGGCTGTTGGTCATTTAATTGTGCTCTTCTCAATATTTGGAGGTATCAAATCAAGATGCTGCCAGACCCCGGGGCCGAGGCATTCAAGTGCTACAGCACTTTATGTGAAAGGAATTACTGTCCCACTCCGAGCTGGATTTTATCAGCAGAACTTCACTGCTCAGTTAAGCAAAATCCCTCGTTGTCTAACCCGGGCTGAGACAGACAGGGCAGGCCTAATACCACCTTCAGAAACTTATAGTCAGAAGAGCAAGAATTAGTTTTGCTCAATTCTTCCTCCCAGTGCATCACAAACACCTTCACAAACCCACTGCTGGTCCCAAGACCTCAAATCACTACCTCTCACTAACAGAAAACAAAAACCCATTACTCATCCGAGAAACATCTCAGAAATCGAAGAATAAAACCTCACCAGCCAACTGGCCAGGGCTGCACCTCTGGCACTGGAGCCCAAACACTTTCTGGGCAAACACAAAATTTGCACAGAAACTCTGATTCTATTAGGAGGCTTAATAAGGAATAACTTATTTTCTCAGAGAACCAACAACTTAAGCTCCACATTTCTAATCAGGATACTGAGTTCTCGTGGATGGAAAGCAGACTGATATCTGTTAGCACCTCCTACTTTGGGTCATCAAGGCATCAGGTGATCACCTGGACATAGCCAGGACCTGATTTTTACCAAATTAATTTCAATTTCCTACTGTCTGCTGCAGGTATTGTGCAGGCAGGTGACCACTCTGACACACCACTGCAAGGATGGGCAAATAGTTATTACCTGATGTTAAGGGAAGGCAGAGAAGAAAAGTCAAGCAATTTGTCAAAGGTCAGAGACTAAGTTGGCAGCAGAAGCAGAGCCTCCTCACTCCACAGCAATGAGCTGCCGGGATGAATCACAGGTATCTTCTAAGTCAGGTGAGGAACTGTTATGCTCCTTCCTAAAAAGACTTGGATACGTTTTCCAATGCACACACCACAAAGTGCCATTCAAATGAGCACAGCTCCAATGTGGAAATTACAGGCCAAGCTTCAATGCACCTTTACTGGTGCAAACCATACCATACTACCTCCTGAACATCTGTGCATCAGCTGGAAACTCCTCTGCATCGCTGTCTCCACCAGCATGTCTGGAGCCCAGACCTAATCTCCAGGTAGATGTGCAAGGAAAGACCTCTGTATCTTATTTGCCCACTCTCCGGTAAGAAGCTTGTGTCAGACACAGGTCATCCACGCAAAACGTATGAACACAACAAAAATGCAAATTTCATTCATGACAGATTTTTCTTTCCCTGACTGGAGGAGTTCAGTCTACCCAGCAAAACTTAATGGAAATCATTCCATCAGAACATGGATATACTTCCTTCACAGGTGCATTATCAAGTGCATGGGCTTGCTTTGACTAGTTTGGCATTATGTATTCCATTTCTCATACAATATACACAATTTCACAAAATATGTAAAGCACAAAAGTAAGCTCTTGCTACATAGAACTGAAGAAACATTTAAGAGTTCTCCCGTCAATATTAAAAAAAATACCTTATTGTAACAGCTTAATCTATTTTAGAATAAATTGAAAAAACTATGTATTAATGTATTTAGTCTGATAAGTAATTTGCATACAGGTAGCAGATCACTGTCCTTAGCGAAAATAAAAGCCTTCCATATGTCATTTAACCAATGCATGTGATACCTTGACAACTTAGGATCTTCGAGACCTTCATTAATATTGTTACAGCATGACTGACTACGAGCAGGACTACAAATGGATTAAGGAAGGAAAATTTTTCCTAAATTTCACCCACGGTTTGGTCTTCAGTGCAATGTGGAGAACTGCTACAATAGCTTGTGAGGAATTCCTCTCTCAAATGGAAAAGGTCAGCCATTGAATGTTGTTAAAAACTCTTAAATTCACCTTATATCACTCACTAGCAAGAACTGTAACAGCTTAAAAAATATCTAGCAAAGTATCAGTAAAATGTGCAGTACATTTATTCTGTGTATTACATTTACAGTTCAGAGTCAACGATTCCAAAGCCTTTTATTACATCATAAAAACTTAAGACCAACTTATAATGAAATCTCTAATCAAATATGAATGAATCATCTGATATGACACAACTTCTTGAATGAAAAACAGATGGAAAAGGAGTAATGATTGAGTGGTTTAAAGCACAGGGCATTAGTTAAGCCAAAGAAGCAGATATTTAATCACAAGCACTTGTTTCCAGTTGGAGGAGACACTGGCTTAAATCACACCACTCAATGGGCAAATGCCAAGTCAGCACCAACCACAAACCTAAGTGAGATGGCTTTAGTGTGAATGAACTTACTGCTGCATCCGAGGCACAGAAAACGCTGATTTCACATTGGCTCAGTGGCAAGAGGAATTAGGCAGGGAGGGAAGAGGACATCCCTGCATGGTCCTCTTTCAGAAGCCTGGAGAGCCAGTGACTTAGGAAAGCACAGGCATGCAGAAGGAAACCACGCCAGTAAAGCTGGAGTGCTCACATTGCAATCCAGCTCTCAGAAGACCCCACTTGTTGAAGGCAATGTCCCATCTTTTGAGGCCTACACAACTAAGAAGTCAAAACAAAGTTAAACCATCACACACTGGCAGCACTCTGGCATTAACTCGGCACGTCAGTGTTGCTATGGCTTTTCGTCTTGAAGTAGCTTGGTTACAATTTTTATTTGTGTACTTTGTGAATTATGTCTCAGCCTTAATCACTTTTCAGGCTTGGACCAGGTTTTTTGGGGGCTGGGGGAAAAAAGCGATGAAAAGGGAGAGGGAAGTATATTTAATCAACCAACAGTAATTCCCCAGGTCAGCATCTGGAGACTGCTACAATATTTTAGGCATCATTGCACAAGCCACTCATCAGACATTTCCTCCACTGCTCAAAGACAAGACAGAGCCAAATATAGCCCTGAAAATCAATATATTCTGGGGAAAAGCTTTTAGGATCTCAATAAATGCATCTCGTGTCAGAAGAGGAATTCCTAAAATCCTGGGAACGCAGGTGGCTGCCGAGCACAGGTCTATGGCATCCATTTCCCCTTCAGCAACACACTGCCCCAAGTTGTATTTTGGCATAAAGCACTCTGGGGAGCTCTGCAGCGCAGGGCACACCAGTAACGAGGGAACACAGCCCAAAGCAAACACACTGGTAATGAAACAGTCCTCAGCAACTCCTCCACCCTTATCCTCCAGCTACCACTCACATTCATCTAGCAGGCATCAGGAGAAGCTGATGGAAAAGAGGAGACAGGTATAGGGTGTGTCAGACCACTCCAGCTATAGGACAAGTGTCATCTTGAAAAGCTGATGGAATTAAAAATAAATGAAAATAAATAAAAAAAACAAGGAAGATTTCATCTTGATTATCTCTTTAAAGTTGCAGATCCAGGCAAAACACTGAGAGTGGAAACACACGGTAAACAGGAGACGGCACACTCACCAAAACATCACATCTAAGACATGAAGTTTTTTACTGAGAAACGTCTCAATCTGTGATCAACTTTCCGTGAAATATTTATCGCTTTTCATTCATCGCACGGTACTGTTATTTTTAGCAGAGCCAGGGGCAATGGGAACAGATTCCTGATTAACAATTCAAGGGAGCCTTTAACTGCCTGCTTGTATCATGCCATCTCCTTCCCTACGAAGCCAGGAAGTTTAATGTGAATACTGTTGTGAATTCAAGCGTACTTCCCTCCATCACCTGCTTTTATATAAAAGCATAGGCACAAAACAGCCTTTCCTCTCACAGGGAATCGGCGAGAAGAGTTATTTTGAAAAAAACACTTTGTGAACAGTCAGGAGTAAGCAAAGCCAGTGAAGTCTATAGCTGATCAGTGTGAATTAATGAACTAAACAAGGTGAGGGGAGAATCGAGAAAAGTAGAAAGCTGAATCTTGCATGAAGCAAACTTTCCTGCCAGGAAACAGCTCTGTACTCAAGTGCTCAAGACTTAAGTGCTGGTTTCAGCTTCTAAAAGAGGAATAAGTCACTATTAATTCATCCCACGTCCTCTATTTAATAACCATTTCCTTGTGGGCAAGACAGGAGGCGACACCTAAATATTTTTTTCTGAGACAAAACACACCAAAACAGAGTTCAGGAGCTGCGGGCTCCTGCTCTTCCCACCCCATGGGATCAGGACATCCACAGACCATATTCTGGGCAGACGTCAAAGTGCTCCCCACTCCAGCAAACCCAACTCAGCAAGAGGAGTGATTCAGTTCCTCGCAGCACGTGGATGCTGAAGTTCAGGCAAGTGCTTCACCAGGCTGGCCAAAAAGCTCATTCCTACACGAGCACACAACCCTGCTGCAGGCGTGAGCTGACAGGGAGCTGGAGAGCCATCAAATTATCCTGTGACTATGGCCGACAACATGAATTTGGGTATGGTATCAGGCCAGGAAAGAGCTCCTGAAGCTTGAGCTTTTCTGCTACTCTGTAGGGAGCTGCCCACAGTCTCCAGATGTGGCAATTCCCTCCCCTATCCTGCATAATAACCCCAAATTTGCTGGTCACATTCTGGGCCTGCTGCAAAAGGCTTTTTATAAAAGCACAACACAGAATCATAGAACATTCTGAGTTGGAAGGGACCCCCCAGGATCATCGAGTCCAACTCCTGACCCTGTGCAGGACACCCCAGAGTCACACCATGTGCCTGAGAGCATCATCCAAACGCTGCTTGAGCTCAGGCAGGCTTGGTGCTGTGACCACTGCCCTGGGGAGCCTGTGCCAGTGCTCAGCCACCCTCTGGGGGAAAAACCTTTTCCTGATATCCAACCTAAACCTCCCCTGATTCAGCTCCTGCTGTTACCCCGAGTCCTGTCATTGGTCACAGGAGTGAAGAGATCGGTCCCTGCCCCTTCTCTTCCCCTCGGGAGGAAGCCACAGACTGCAATGAGGTCACCCCTCAGCCTCCTCTTCTCCAGGCTGAACAATCTAAGTGACCTCAGCTGCTCCTCACAGGTCATCCCTTCTAGGCCCTTCCCCATCCTCGTGGCCTCCTCTGGATGTGTTCCAGCAGTTTGATGTCCTTTTTGAACTGTGGAGCCCCAAACTGCACCCAGCACTCGAGGTGAGGCCGCACCAGTGCGGAGTAGAGTGGGACAATCCCCTCCCTTGACTAAGTGTATTACTGATTTGGCAAATGGTTGGTACGACATTAAAATGGTTGCTGAAAAAGTCACTTTTAATGCTAATTTGTTTTTTTGGGTGGGTTTCCCTCTGCCACCGCCCTGGACTCTATGGAGAACAGACCAGGATATTGATAACATGAAAGGACGAGCCTTTCTGCACGTGAGCTGTACTTCTGGAGCAGGATAAAACCATCCACCACTCCCGTACATGTCCCACTGCGAACAAGGACAAAGGAGCTCCTGTCTGCAGAGGCGTGAGCCTGTCAGGAGCCCTGCATCCTGGCTGACCAGCCAGCAATCTGAGCCTGCTTCAAAGCTCCACCACGCCACGCTGATCTGGTGCCTTTCTGAAGGAGCTTTTGAAGCAGACACACTACAGAAAGCAGGCAAGTATCTGAAAGTCTGGTGCAGTGAGAGGGCAGCCCTTCCTTTGAAGGGATGAATTAGCAGAGGTGCAGTATTAGGCTCCGTTAGACCAGCTGGACTGCCACTCCTTCCTCTTGGAGACTGGGATTAATCTCAGATTTCAAAAGCCTGTAAAACTCATGTACCAATATTAGTCCAGAGGCTCGTGCAAACCATTTATTCAAACATACATCAACATTTTTTTTTCAAATGAATGTGGAAGTGAGACTGGATAATTAGATCCAGGGAGAAGAAAATGCAGGGAGCTGAAATCTCACACACAATCCTCTGGCTGCCCTTGCCACGCTGCCCTCGCTCTCGCCAGTGTCAGATCCAGAAGAATCCCAGTTCTGAGCTGGAAGAGCCATCCCTAGGGCTGAGCAGCAGCACAGTGGTGTGTGCAGCTGCAGGAGGTCTGCGTGGCCAATGGCAGTGGCCTGGATGGAGAGCAGGGGGGCAGCCACGTGTGGAAGAGCTGTTTTGGGCAGCCCTAGCTAGAAGATGCTCATCACTGCTATTAGGACATCTCCAGCTGCTCTTACAGAAACTGCTCAGCAGCAGCCACCACCATGCTTTGTTTAACCCACCAATTTCCAATGTTTTGCAGGAGACTGTTACCAACCCTCAAAAACTCATCAGAAAACCACCACTGATCACTTCTCTAACATGTACGATGGCCTCACAGACCACCTGTGGTTTGCAGATCGCAGCTGGAGAACAAACTCGAGAAAGCATGCAGCGGCTTTCCACCTGCTCCACGACAGCAAGCAGAGAGAGGTCTTCACCTAAGGGTCCAGAAGCCCTTAGTCTTCCTCAGTCTCTCTGTACACCTGTGTTCTTCAATGGGTATGCCCAAATGCAAACTATCTGTCTGCTGCGCTCAACCACAGCAGTAAGTTACATGGGTTTTCTATTGCTTTTATCACAGCTTGGGAACATATCCCTGAAAAGCCAATGGGAAAGCCATGGGAAGGGGAATGTCTTTCCTAATTCACCAATGGTACCATCCATAGCTATCCCCAGAATTGCACATTAGGCCATGACAGGGGGACAGAAACCACGCGCTGCTTGGCTGCGACTGTCCCAATCCACAGATTCATGGAATTAAAGCTCTTGAGTGTAAAAAAGGACTAGTTTCCACCATATTTAATTCTAGCATTTTCTTTATATATCACGGATATTTCACATTTCTGATACTAAAGAAATTGATTAAGATTGTAACACAATGAGCAACTACCTAGTTTATACCAACAAGAAAAACTGGAAAGACTCACGGGAGGCAGTTATCCCAAATCCTGGCAACACAGCCTTATAAAGAAAGAAAACTCATTCTACAAAGTGTGCTTAATGCAGATCTATTCCATAAACATCCACGATGACATCAACAGTACACAAGTGATGTTTTTAAGAGGATTACCTACAAAATATCCAGGTATTTACACAATTGAGGTCTTTAAGACTGCCCCCCTCCTCAGCTCTGCACTATGGAAAAGGCAAAGCATCACTCAGGTTTAAAAGCATAGAGAAAAAGTAAGAGGACAAGAGAGCTCTGTCCCTCCCTTCTTACATAGGAATCAGCCTCCTTCTGCAGACTGCAGCTAAATTCACCGCTAAAAAGAAGAAAAATACTGTAAAATACAAAAAATACTCAAAACCAGTATGCGAACTTGCAGGACAACCCCTTCACCTTTCTGTAAGCAATCCCCTGCCACCCATCAAAACCAGGCAGTAGCCACCTCCGTGACCAGGTACCTGAGAAATTCTCCTGCTAACCATGGCCCCTTAATTGCCATGAGATTTTCCGTATCACATTAACTATAAATAATCTGTGTAGTTCTTGCTCCGAAGATCTCTGAATTCAGCAAGTAAAAGTTATGAAAAAGCAATATTGCACAACGATCTCAACAATTTATCCCCCCCCCTCCCCCGGGCCAAAGATGCAGTAATATCCTGAAGCCAAAAAAAAAAAAAAAAAAAAGAGATAAAATAGCATTATCAAACGGATTATTGTATTATATCCTATGCAAGATGTGGGTTGTGGAGGTTTGGTCTTGTTTTACTTTTACAAGCAACTAAAATTCAGAAGCACCAATTAAGGGCGAGACATTTTTGAAATGATAAAGTGTTTCTCTTCCTCAAATTAATCCTTAATTTATGCAAAAAGCAGAGAGAGAAACCACCTTCCTAAAAACACACCTTGACGATGACTAAACTCCATTCTACTCAACCCAATTTGCTCCTAAAACAGTTTCATAAAAGTGTTCTAAACATTCTAATTTTGTACTTGAGATGCTTCCACAGAACAAAGCATGTTTAGGACTTGGGCATTGTACATCTCTTTCTCACCCCTTTACATCAGAGAAGAACAACCAACAAGGATCAGACTTCTCCTTCATTTGGTTCATGGCAAAGAGAAAACATTTTGGTTTCCTACAAGCACGCCACAATGATGTTATCTGCACTAGAAATGCAGTTCTGGGTATAAAGGCTCATCATCTGCTCAAGTTTATTCATCATGAGGGCTACAAATCAGTCGCTTTACCATGACCAGGCCAGCGGAAGGTTTAAAACGGAATATCCCAGGACACGATTAAGCAACTTTTTTTCCTTAAGCTGTTTTCCAACACCATTATTTCAGTCATGCCTGAGACTTGGAACAACACCCCAGAAACCCACACGTAACTTGTTTTTCCAGAGCAATGCTTGGTATTGCTTCTCCTTTCTTTTCTCAGAAGGATCTGCAGCAAACTCCTAAAGGCAGTAATGATAAAAACCAGAGAGGACAATGGTTTTCCCAAGTGGGTAAGTCCCTCAACTTAAAAGTTGCTGTCAAGAGTAATTTTAAAAACCCACCAGGATACATAAGTATAGGCAGGTACCACACTTGGAAGCCACTTCCAAGATCAATGATATTTGCTTGCATTTACAGGCATGCCAAAACATCTTTCTGCTTTTTTGCCAAACACTGTGCTTCCAGCTTTTAATTGCTGTTTTGCAAATTAAAATATAAGATAGACATTTCCAGCCTGTGTATGCACTGCAGGGCTGGAAAGATTTCTCCAAAATTTAGCAGAAACTGAGTAAGCGTAGGGTCTCGAGTGGAAAGTACCTGGGTGGCCCCTGTACAAAGTCGATGCTGCTTCTTGTATTAGGTCACAATTTCATTCCCAGCCGACCCTACCCTTTGCCCAGTACATGCACAACCAGCCTGAGACCTCCAGCATGAGGCGGGAATCCCCACAGCTCAGATCCTGGCAGAAGTTATTCAACAAAGAGACGTCTCTGCCCATCTTGCATCGTAACCACTTAGCACGAGCACAGCTCCGCACTGGTGGCTGTTTATTTTTTCAGTAGGCATATAGCTGAGTTATTATAAACACTCAAATGGAGTTCAAAGGTTAGAATTCCATAAATCCTGTATGAGTCCATAACACCTTAAAAAAGCCTCCGTCCACCTGCAAAAAACAGAGTCGGAGCACACAGAACTCTACCAACCAGGTTACTCAAGTTGTTACCTAGCACCAGCCTTTGTCCTGAAGTATCACAAAAGAAAACACTAAGAGTAACAAGCAACAAAACAAGAAAAAAACAAACGAAGAGTGAAAGACTTAAACCTATTACATTCACAATACTGGCCATGGATCTACTGACAGAAAAGCGGGCTGTGACTCCTCTTCTGCAGAGCCACAAAATTCAACCTAACACATGGATACAAAATAGGGAGTAAAACCTTTAAGTTGATTTGTGTTACCACGGCAGTCTTAAAACAAGAATCCCTCTCAGGGTTAGGAAAATACAACCTCCCTTACCTGATGGACAAGTTTTGGAGCACAGGGAGGGAAGAGAGATTTCTCAGAATCCAAAGCCAGACACTCATACCTGGTAAGCAGGGATCTCTTCCTTTTTTCCCCAACACAATAGCTCTACCTCCTTAAAAGTTTCCTTTTCCCAATGTGCATTTAAGTCCACAAAAATCTAGGTTAGGTCACAGCCCATTTTTTTCCCCCCTAATCTACTGAAGTTGTTTTGAATAAGCTTAATTTACATTCTTCCAACTTGCATTACCAGAAGCCCTTAGATCTTCTGCGAGATCTTTTCCTTAATATAAAACAACCTAGAGGCATTTTGGACGGCAGCAGAGAAGGGAAAGTTGGGGTTTTGGAAAACTTGAGCTTCTATCTGGAAAGCAGATAATGCTCCCTACGTCCAAGTCATCCCAAGTATAAATGTTTCTTATCTGCTTGCACCTGGAAACCAAATACTTTTGGAAGAGAGAAAGGGGAAGCAAAAGACAGCAGCAGAATGCTTTCCATAGGATTTCATATATTGTGACCAAAACTTTGGTTTCCATCACCTGAAGTACTGCAATTGTGAGCCGTAAAGATCTCTCTCAGTTCCTCAAGGAGCAGCCAGCCTCCAAGATGAACACTGTGGCTGCTTGGCTGGAGGAAGGAGGAGACTCAAGAGGTAGGATCATTAGAAGAGGGAAGGAAAGCGAACAGCCCAAAGGTCAGCATGATAAGGCTTTGATCAGCCTGCGCTTGGCTCCTCACCTCAACATGAGGAGATTTCTCCTTAATGGGAGCAGCAACTCAAAAACCTACTTTGCTCCTTTCAGGCTGTGAAAAGACTCATAAGTTGCTGCTTTGTTCTGCTGTCCTCTCCTTTCTAAGGAAAAACAAGCAGCTGCAACCAGGCTAGGCTCTCCTGAGCCCCCCGTCAAGGCTGAGAGCTGAGCAATTTAAGAATCCCCAGTCTGCTGTGCTCCATCTTCCCTCCACTCCCAAATCCCACTCGTCCAGCCTGGGAAAGTCGATGTGTGCAAGTTCTAACACACTTTGTTCCAGCATTTTGCATTTGCATTCTGCTCTCCCACTTGCAAGATACTGCAGGATACTTCACAGCATTCCCAGAATAAGAACAACATTTAATAAAAGTTTCTTCTTACCAGAGCTAGGCATGTGGTTCACTCTAGGTGGATTCAACAGCTCTACTGGATGGTCTCTGCCAGAAAGCCCATCTGGAAAGAGAAAAAAAAATAAATCACATCAATTCTTTGGCTAGCTGAGCTATTTTTAGACATTTCAAGCAGAAAATAAATAAATAAATAAAATCATTAACCAATTATCAATGCAAAACAGGAACACAAGTAGCACAAATCAATAGAAAGAAGAACATTAACAGGACAGCTGCATAACAACTGCTTACACTAAGACATAAAACAAAAGATACTGTAGTCTGAATCATGCTCAGGTTTTCCCAGTCTTTCAATCCACAACTGGTTCTGATCACAATCCAAGGAAATGAACACGTCAGCTTATAAACCTTACCATACAATAACTAAATTGCCATTCACTCCTTGCTCAGAGAACGGAGTGAGTCAAGAGGGAGATGCGGCTCTGCGAAGTGAAGCTGGAGAATGGCTGTAATATGCCAGAGAGATGCTAAGGAAAACTGACAAATCACTGCAGGAGATTAAAATGCACAGACGTGCATAATAAGACCCATTTTGCATAAGTTTGGATTTCAGAAAGGCATGAAAAACATACTTTGTAAATGATATGCAGAAATCCATCTTGCTGAAGCAGTTCTCTATTTAAAATATTTCCAAGATTGTATCTTGCACTCAGGTAGAGCTAAAGCAGAACACTGTGATGCCTACTGCTGCAGACTGCCAGACCAGATTTTCTAGTCACCCATTCCCCTCCCACCTGACCTCTGCTAATAAAAGTTGAAGCAAGGAAAAAAAATGCCAAATGATGTTTTCAGAATACAGAAAACTTATCTCAAACCCATTTGTTCCACTGTAAATATCTCCACCTTTGCCAGTCCTGTCTCACGTGTTCTCCTCTAGTGCCTTTTCGCACCCAGTGCTGCTGCACAGATACAATCAAGCCAAACCCTGTCTGGAGACATCAAAGAGGCCTCCCCATCTCTCACAGTCAAAGCAAAGGACAGTATTATAAAAATGTTAAGATGTCAGTGGAGCATTAAAAAAAACCCACACAAAGAAAAAAAAAAGTAAATAATTTTAGAAAATCACATGCTGTTTTCCTCTCCCTATTTTGTCCGTTACAGGTTTCTGGAAAGCAAGCACAGTTGGGTCTTCTCCATCACTTGCATGGGTTTGCCTCCAGTGACCACAGCCAAGGACCAGTGCAGCCTCAAGCAGTATGTCAATAAATCGAACTATAACCATGCTGAGTTCTCCTTCTTAAACAAGCCGTATAGATCATTCACTTTGTGATCCTTTGGCTTTGGGCTTGTTACTTCCAGAGCCACGAGAGCGGCTGAGCTTGCTGTCCAGGAGCAGCCAACCTCTGGTTTTGGTGGGATGACACTTGGCCAGCTGAGCTTCACCTACACAAGCAGCAGCGAGCAGCTATAAATGAGGAGGCAACTGGATTGAAGAGGTAGAGTGAAACATTGCTGTTTTAAATAACATTCAGCCATCAGCCTCTCCAGATTCAGAACCCAGTGGTCACGGCAGATCAAAGAGCGTAAATTTATAGCAAAAAAAATATGACCCTCCCTGGTTACTAAAATGTTGGGTTTTACAGCCTTGTTCTCTCCATAAGACAGGCATTTGCTGTCTCAGCCTTCATTAATAATTTTCTAATTCATTGGCTAACTGCACCCTACTTGCTGTTGAAGCCTTCACTATGTTCCCACACTGAACACACCGGCATTGCCCAGGGACCATGAGCAGCTCCCAAAACTCATCTCTTCAGCCTGCCAGCAGCTTAAAAATAATAAATATATATCATTCTGTCGGGTTCTCCTAGCAACGAAGCAGCAGCCGCCCCAGCAGCCAGCCGGCATGGCACAGGGACCCGCTCCGGCGCTGGCTGCGGCTTGGCCGGAGGGAACAGCCGGGAAAAGGGAGTGTGAGCAGGGAGAGGCAAAACCAGCCCTGGGAGCCCACACGTTTTCCTGGGGAACCAAATGTTTTTAGCTGCTTCTATTTCAGCTGAAGATGTGCCTTCAGAGGAGAAGGACCCATCTACAAAACTGAGCAGCCCTGCAGCAGCAGCCTAGGTGTTCCGAGACAAAGCTGGGGCCATTCTGATGTGAACCCCCATGTGCAGTGAGGCTGCTGAAGCGAAGGTGCCCTTCCTCACATCAAACCCACCACTTCCGAACGGGCAAGGTATCAAACCCGCACCTCCAGCGGTACGAAGCTGCTGGCAGAGGACAATTGGCAAGAGCCCACCTATTCCTACCAGGAGGCCGCAGCACTGGCTGTTTCAGTTTTGGTGGAATGACACTTGGCCAGCTGAGCTTCACCTGCACAAGCAACAGCGAATGGCAATAAATGAAAAGGCAACTGGACTGAAAGCTCACCCAGCCAGCCCAGCACCACCAGCAAGCACCTGCACCAAGCAGGCAACCAGCTTCAATGGTGACCAAACCAAGAGTCCTTTATTTTGTTGTCTGTGGACTTCCTACTCCACTGTGAATTCTCAGTCTCACCGGTGCATGGGAGATGACTAACAAAAGTGCTGGTTAATGGGGATTTTTAAGACTTTTTTAATTCTAAGAAATAAAGTACCTACATTTTTCACCCACAAAGCAACACTCTTCAATCTTTGTTTCAAAATGAGTAACAGACTAATCACAGAAGAATGTTTAAGAACATCTTTTAGAGCACTGATGCCTTAAACACTGAAAGTGAAACCAAACTGTGTAAGACTGAGGTTCTGTGTTCACTGTTTTGAGCAATTGAAAAAATAAATCTCTACTTGTTAAAAAAAAAAAGAGGTAGTTGTCAGGAGGTGTCTGTATGAGGCACTACTTCTCCTACGCACCCACAGTCACAGCACAGCAAAATCGCTATCTGCAGAAGTTGGTTACGATATTTTTTTTAAAAAAACCCCTCTGGGTTGGTATGTCCAGACCAAAACCGTTTCATCCTACTTGCTCCCAGTAACCTACCACCTTCTCTCCCAGCCCTCTGTCTCCTCCTCTCTCACATAACTTGTAGGTGGGTACCACAGGGTGCATTGGCTGCAGGAGAGGAGCTTGCACATCCAGGCAGGCCCCCTCTGCCCCATCGGATGAGCCAGGACCTGCCTTGGGCACCTGCATCCACTCCCTCCGACAGTGCATCTCCACCTCTTGATGGGAAGCGGTGAACACGCAAGCCTGTGGGTTGCTGCGTGGAGGTTACAGCACCCAACCACCACAGCTGTGGCACCAGGGCATCCCCGTGCTAGGGCTACAGACAGTAGCCCTGAAATGGCAACAAGCATCCCGGCATCTCCACAGCTAATAAAATGCTGAGAACCAAAGCAATGTTGAAGACATTTCCATTTACTCGCTTTCTAGAGTCTACAGGTGTCTTGGATTTGTTGGGGTTTTTTAAATTGAAGTAGCTGCAAACAAACACACATTGCACTCTACTGCTCCCCATACGCACACCTTCTCTCAGTACAAAACAGTGAAAAACCCAGGACCTCAGGGGGATTTCAAGCTCATTTTATACAGCAACTACGTCTCAGTGCAGAAACTGCAAATGCTTAAGAGAATACTTGCTCTGTAACCAGCCTTTCCAAGCAGGAACTCAAGTGTCGTCCGACTTTTCCCAGCAGCATCCCAACAGCCATAGGCCAAAGCCAAAAACTCTTACTCCAGCCACCTCCATGAAGTACTGACAGAGTCCCTCTGGTTTCAGACTCCACTTGCTGCCAGGATACTGCTGGAGATTCCCAAAAATCACAGTGCTACATTGGATCACCTGCTTGGGGTGTGAAATATTCTCTTGCTCTGGATTGCAGTGGTTGCACGGTATCTGTATTATTCAAAGCTGTGAAGGTTCATGCCATCAATGAGCTTCACTCAACAGAAAAACCTGAGTGTCTTGGACTCAAAACTTTGCTGCCTATGCAGAGTTAGCTTAACTTTTGAACACACACACAAAAAAAAAAAAGAAAAAAGAAAAAACCCCTAGAATATAAACTTAGCCTCTTGAAGCAGATAAACATTCCCGTTGTCTCCTCAGCTTCCTACAATGAGCTAAAGATGCCACAAAAAGCAAAGAAATACTTTCATTTCAAGACACTAGCTGATCAGTTTGTCAGGAAAGTTGAAATCCCATTGCATTTAACAAAGTATCATGTCTACTGCCTACACAATACTGACCAGAAAGACCCAAATTGAAGCAACCAAAACCCTTCCACCTTCTGAAAGGAGCAGAACAGTCCCTGAAGGAAGACTTTAAAATCATAACTGCGCTACATGAAATTTTGATCAAGTACTAAAATCCACACACCCAATCTACCAGGGCTCCTCCTGTGCTGCCCACAAAAGCACTTTCTTTGATTGCTTCCTGCTCTCTCAAACAGATGGGGTAAATTGATGTCAAACTTCTAAAGAATTATCTGAGAAAAAAACCCCTAAGAACTGACCACTGAAAGGTCTGGAGTCCTAGGCTGTGATTATGTGTTCTATATAACTTTAAAAGAGAAATAAACCCTCTGTGTTTTGCATATTCAACCTCATGGCTGCACAGATCCTGTTGTACCATCACACTGAAGATAAACTGGTCACCTGGGGGGACCAACGTCTCAAGAAAAGTGTATTTTCTGCTACTGCTGCACCAGGTTTTCTTACCACCATCACTGGAGACTCTCTCCTAAATCAGCTGCTGTATAATTGACCTTTGTGTGACAAGGGAAAAGCATGATGGCTTATGTCAATGCTTAGTAAGCTCTAGGAGTGGTCTGGGTCTGCAAATGCCAAAATGAACACAATCAGTTTCCATTACACAAACGTTTTACCTCCTACCTTATCACAGCATTCAGCTCCAATCCTCTCCATGCTTCACCATGTATCTACAAAGAAAGCTCTGGCAACTACAAAACTAAAAGAAAACCCCAGAAGACGCTAAAATTATCTGTGCTGCACACAGCTCTAGTTTCATCCCTGTTCCTGCCTAGAAGGGATCACAGGGGTGCTTCTGCAGTCCCCAAAAAGTGGACAGGGATGAGAAGGGGGTTGTCTTACCACAGGTGACAGAAGTGCAAAGAGGTCAAACCATGCCATCGCAATTTGACACTTCTATAAGCCACAACCCCTGATTTGAATAGCACTGAGACAAACCAGAACACCTACAAAATATTTTCGAGCTCTCTACTAAGTAAGTTTTTCCTAAGCCACTAAAAGTAATTGTCAAGAACACATCCTCTTGAATTGGTTCTATATGAATCAATCTAATGATTTCAGAATGGTATCGGAAAAGCGCAGGGGTGAGTTGTCCCAGCTGTCCCAGGGAGGCTGAACTGGGCAAATTAGCCATGGGGCAGCCAGTGAGGAACTGGTGCCTGCAGACGGTCCAGTCCAAGACGCTTGGAGGGGAAAAACAAACTGCACTGTCCATCGAGCCTGGAAGGAGGCACACACCAGCCTGCCTGATTTATGGCTCCAGTTAGAGAACATTTAGTGTAGCTTAATTTCCAGATGGGTATTTCTGCTCATTAATTAATAAGATGAAGCCATTATTCATTGATGGGAACTTGAACACTTTATTTCTGTCCTAGTGTGTTCCAAAGAGTTGTTAAAGTTATTTTAAAAATATAGCCAGAACAGGTTTGGAAGTAGCTGGGTTTCGGGATTTAAACATGTCGAGAACAGCAAAGCAAAGACACGATGGCTCCCGTATACTCCAGACTAAGACAAAACAGGCACTGACAAAAACTCTCAGAAAACATGAAGCAGGGAAACGAACAACATGATCACCATGCAAGGCAAAACCAAAACAGACAGGGCCGGGAAGTACAGCTTTATTACCTCAAAAAACAGAAAGACAAATAATGAACAAATACAGAAGGCTGAAGTACTCAGTGAGGTCTTACAGAAACCCGTAAGCAGCCTTACTGTAATTAACTCTGATAAATTTAAAAGCATAAGGCAGAACTGGGAATGAAGAGGTTATTTAAATAGTTTTCCATGTATTCCGATCTTCAGAGCTGATGCAAATCACCCTGGCCTACTTGAACTCCTTCAGTGAAGTGATGAACAACCAACAATTATCTTTAAAAGACACTCAGAGTAGAAGAAAAGCCCTACAGAGCCATGGAAGTAAAACCTTTAGAGAGGCAGGGGAAAGAGGCAGGAGCAAGAGGTACAGATGGCATTATTGAGTAGGATTTGATTTCCCAAAAGAAAGGACAATTTCAAGAGGCAGAACAAAAAAACTGGGTAACAAGAATAGCAAGACGGATGGATCAAGGTGAAGTTGAAGGCAGGCAAATTATGAGCTCTCTTGTCAGTATGTCTGGCTGGAAGCTGGCAAAAAAGTTTTGATTTCACGCAAGTTTTATAAAACAAATAAAGAAACAAATAAAAGAACACAAAACAAAACCAAACAATTCTCATTTCAGAGGCTACATGAGGCATATCAGTAAGAAAATTAGGTCTGCAGGAATCACCCTAAGCCAGATACACACTTGGTTTAAAAAGTCCCCTCTGTCATCCTCTGCTTCTGGGGATCTACTGTATCCAGTAGATTGCAGCTCACAATTTACTGGTAAGAGCAGTAAAGATGCATTAAAAATTATGTGTGCCCTCACGCCACAGAGATTCCCCTTTGGAGCACGGGATGCAGAATTCAGTGACAAGTTGGCAAACTGGGGTTTTTTTGTTTCTTTGTTAATGGCCAAATGTACAATTACAAGATGAGAAATACCTTGCAAAGTAAGGATGCAACAAAAAAACCCAAAACCCAAAAAACAAAGCACTTCAAAAAATGGAGCATCCACCATTTGGCAACAATGCAGAAGACACAAGTTCGTTCCAGGATGCATTAGCAGGCACATATGCAAGGCAGGGGAGGTCATTACTCAGGGACGTGACAGCCTCTGTGGCCCTCAGTTTCAGATTCAACACCAGAAGATGAATTGTAGGCAATCAAGGAGAAACCTCTGAGAAAAGATTTTTTAAAATGAGATAGATGATCCGCAGAACTCGGTGCTTTTCCTAGCATCAGCCTGTTCTCAGCTGAGGGAAGATGATACAGTGGCCCCGAGACTTTTTCAGGATGAGCGGTTATCTGTTAAACACAGGGAGTTTGAGACCTCTCGACCAAATACATTTCTGGTCTCATTTAGTCGTATACTTCCTGGACAATGCTTCACTACACAGCAGTGACCAGTTATTTCCGAGAAGGCAGGGAATTTTGCATCCTGTAAGAGACAAGTCCTAAAAACTAAGCCCTTGCCACTGAACTGCCAGTCTAAGCCCTCCACACGAGGCAGCTGCTGTCACTTGCAATCCACAGCTTCGGGTTCCTTTCCAAGCCAGTTTTGGGGTGGGCTTGGCACACAAATTGCAAAACCTCAGACGGACTCTACCGTTCCCAGTAATACAGTAGGAACTTGAGCTTCTTGTTTCCATATTTCCAGTTCCTAGATAAGAAAAAGGAGTGCAGAGGAAAACTGTTGAGCAATACATCTCAGTAAGACATCTGAAATAGTTCAAGTGACTGGTGATTAATTCATAAACGTTCCTTTGCAAATCACTCGTGAGGCAGTTTCCAGATTATTTTGGCTATTTTTTCCCCGGGAGGATACAGCTCAAAAGTTTGCCACCGCGCCTTTCGAGCCAGAATATAAAGAAGCTGTAATTTCTCAGTGCCAAATCGATAAAGAGCCTCAGGCAAACCATGGTGGTGGACAGCAAGCCCAGGATAAACAGCCATCAGTTAGCATCCGAGAGACTATTCCAACCACATCCTTCCATGAGCGTGCATCTACATTTAAAATAAAGCTTTTCCTAATGACAGAACTTGTTTCACAAAGAGAAGAGGGAGAACCCTTCCCCTTCTCTGCAGCCACGCCACCTTCCAATCTGATTCACAGCACAACTGAAAGACACTTAAACACAACACTGCACTTCAGAGAAAAGCTCAAAGGCAGGAATCAGCCTCACTGTTATCTTCACTCAAGAGATGAGCTAGCACATGCTTGGGTGACCCTCCCAGCCCGTATGAAGAGGACTGATGGAAGGATCAGCTTGCACTTCGCACTGGGAGCAGGCTCTTGGAGGAGGCCCCTGGCTGCCCCGCTTCCCACGCTTTTCCACATCCCGTATTTGTGGTTGCATCATGGAGCAGTCTGAGCACACAGTTTGGGGGGATACACCTCAAATTCAACCCAAAATGCCCATTCTAACATCCTCCAGCCACTAATGGGGACTTGTATCTGAGGGAGTGGGTGAAATGCAGTCCTAAAGCAAGCTTCTTCTGAACCTCAGGCAGCCCCAGCTACACTCCATCGAGCTGACCCTCTGCATGGTACTCACTGCCACAGTCACGAGCTGCTGTTCTGTGTCACGCCTTCTCCTTCCCTCAGCTTCTTCCCACCAATTAAGGCTGCCTAGAGGTCTACAAGCCAGTGCAGGCCTCATCCCTTGGCACCAGGTTGCTGTCAGCAGCTCACAGGGGGGTACACATGGTGAAAAGTGAGAGCTCCTCACTCTTACCGGCACTGCCCAGGGAGATATGCGCTGTCTCCGTTACACGTGTAACCCCACGGCAATTCCATGGACCTCTTCCAGGGCCAAGGACATCTGGTTTCCCCCTCCACTATCAGTATACAAGTACCACAGTCACATTATAAAAAGTACCTTGGATTTTATACCCGAGTTGGGAGGTTGTTTTGCTGAACAACACGCACACAGAATTTATCTGCGTTACTTCTTGGCAGGATTCGGGGTGGGTTCTGGTCAATTGTATTGCTGTATTCCTAAAACCAGACCACGCACTAACCTTGTAATGTTGGGATACCAGGTGGCTGGAACAGGATCACTGAGGAATAGAAGTCTCCATCTCTGACCGTTACGCACAGTCCACTAAAACATCCTGACTTGCATATTAATGGCTACGGCGTGTAACAACTAGTTAAAATATTAGTAATGAGAATAGTAATTATCACGGACATATTATTTATTTGTCTATTCATTCGAAATTTATAGAGGAAAAAAAAGTCTTCAACATTTACAAGAAAGCAATTAAGGCAGCAAATGGATTATTTCTCTTTAAACCTATGAGAAAATGCTCAGTGCATATTTCCTCTCTAATTTGTCTGCACTCAAGAATCTATTTTTGGAAGTCTCCCTAGACTGTATTGTAGCACCACATGTACTGTAATGGCATTTTAATTAGCCCAGAGAGCTGGAAGATGCACTATGCATCCAAAAGAGAAGCAGCCTAACAAAATGAGAGCATCCTTCTCTTCCCTTCCCCGAGATTTACAGCAGCTATCAAGTCGAAATACCAATTATGGTTTCAATTGGAATCGACTGCAACTGCTATAAAATTCCAGTGCATCGCAACAGCCTATAGAATTCAACAAAAACAAACGTACTATTTAAGCACTATTTACTCATACTTTAAAGGTGGATGGCAAAAATGAAATGCTGCAGATATCCACAGGCAGAACAGGGGATAGAAGGAGAGGAAACAAAATAAATATGCGTCGGAGGTGAGCTCTAAATATGTTAGGTTTTGGCCCCCAAGAATAATCAAGAAAACACTCATTTAGACAAAAGCTTATCCAATCTTGTTTCTATGGGGTTGATTTGTTGGGTTTTTTGTTGGGGTTTTTTTTGGTTTGTTTTGTTTTTAATTATTATTCCTATTATTACATCTAATACCCGAGTTAGATTATCTTCCATTAGCAGTGATGGACTTATATAATGCATAAACATCAGCAGCATGGTCTTCTAGATAATTAATTTGCTGTAATTCTGACTTCTTATTTTTGATGCAGCAGAAACTAGGTCAGGCTGATGTCCATCTCAGTTACAGAAGAGACTGACGTATCTGGAATCCTAAACCTCCTCCATGCTCTTGACAATACTGATTACTCCACAGACACTCGTGGGTTCAGATGTCAGGTGGAGTGTCCCACTGGAGCCAGCAGCAGATCACACACAGAATCAGTATAACACTGAATGTTGGGGATTGGAAGGGACCTTGAAAGATCATCTAGTCTGACCCTCCTGCCAGAGCAGGATCACCTAGAGCAGGTCACACAGGAAGGCATCCAGGCAGGGTTTGAACGTCTCCAGAGGAGACTCCACAACCTCTCTGGGCAGCCTGGCCCAGTGCTCTGTCACTCTCACAGTGAAAAAGTTCTTCCTAATGTTCAACTGGAACCTCCTATGTTCCACCTTGCACCCGTTCCCCCTTCACAGAATCACAGAATCACAGAATTCTAGGGTTGGAAGGGACCTCGAAGGATCATCTAGTCCAACCCCCCTGCCAGAGCAGGGTCGCCTAGAGCACATCACACAGGAACACATCCAGGCGGGTTTTGAATGTCTCCAGTGAAGGAGACTCCCCTTGTCCTATCACTGGCCACCACTGAGAAGAGCCTGTCTCCATCCTCCTGACACCCACCCTTTACATATTTGTAAACATTAATGAGGCTGAGATCACAGCCTTCAGCACTTCACAAGCAGGAACTGTGATGGGTTTCAAGCTTTCTGTTGCATTATAATCCACATGAATATTTCACAAGAGTCAGAAGATACTCAGGTGTAACATCTACATCAGCTCCATACTGCCTTCTTACCCAGAACCGAGTAAAGATAAACCCAGCAGATCCCACTTCGATTAACATCAAGGTAAAAGTAACACTCAGCAACAGTTAATAAGAAAAGCCACCTTCAGTATATTACTAGGAAATTATCCCAGAAGCCTAAGATGCATTTAAAGAGGAAGCACTGTGGACCTCGAGGTGCCTACAGATTAATACCCAAATGACAACACACTACTTTTCAAACGCCAAATTGTAAAAGCATTGTGTTCTACTTCCTACACCATTATTTTCCTTAATTCTTGGTGGTGGAAGGGTAACACAACTCCTAGTAAACATGACAATCTTCAGTCTCTTCAGCAGACTCTGATGACTTCAGCAGCACAAAATTTGAAAGATATGGCATTTTGGAAATCCACGGTAATAAAATAATCCTTTACATATAAATGCAAGTAGCCCAAGGTCTATGGAAACCTATCCATTAGATCAAAGAGATAACGCTCACTGAAAACGGTCTGGTATAATTACAGCCAAAAGGAGCAGCTAGCCATGTCGGTAGACTTGCTGTCCCCTTTGGGCAAGGAAAGTCAGAACCCCCTACAGCCACTGCCTTTCCACCATCCCCTGGACAGACAAAGCATTAGGTGAAGAAAAAATAAAATTCCACAGAAAGAATTACCACATTAAAGAAATACACTTTTGCTGTGTACTTTTCCTTTCAAGCCAAAAATTTCATATTTAATGTTGCTTTTCATTACACTCTTCTGTAACAAGTTCCAAAATCAGTGTATTTTGTACACCGAAAATAACCACAAAGTCCAATTACAGATGAGCTCAAGCTTGCACTTGCAGCAGAAGTAAAACAAGAACCCCGCGTCCTGATCACTTGTCGCACCTCGGCAGTCAGAGGTTACTCAGTCTTACTCTGGCAGGATGGAAAACCAGGAAATACACCTGCTCCGTTCAACACCAAACACCTACCTAGCACACGCAGCCTACCACAAAGGAGTGCTCAACACCAGTGTCCCAGCCGCTCCTGAATGCGCTCCCACTCCAAAGGTACAAGTCAGCTCAGCCTCCATTCGGGAGCTCCAAAACCTCCCGGGGGTGATCTCCTCCTGCACGCAGCCGCTGGTCAGTCTGAACACCCGACAGTGTCACCTCTCTAGTTACAGGCAGAGAAGACAGCTATCTTATTTCATACACACAGTCACAGTAGGCATGTCAGAGACTTGGCTCTATTTTAGGCTTGGCTTGCCCAATCATTTCCCGTAGTCTCTCTTCTGCAGCCAACATCAGAAGGTATTTGGTGGTGGGCATCCAACACCTTCTCCCGCCTAGCACTACTTCGAGCCCCAGCAGGACAGCTCAGCTTTTCCACCACAGGTCGGAGCAACCCCAAGCACAAACAGAGAACAGCCCCAGGAGAAGGACTTGGGGGTGTTGGTTGAGGAGAAGCTCACCATGAGTCAGCAATGTGTGCTTGCAGCCCGGAAAGCCACCGGGATCCTGAGCTGCATCAAAAGCAGTGTGACCAGCAGGGTGAGGGAGGGGATTCTGCCCCTCTACTCTGCTCTTGTGAGATGCCCCCTGCAGTTCTGGGTCCATTTCTGGGGTCCCCAATATGAGAAGGACATGGAGCTGATGGAGTGAGTCCAGAGGAGGCCATAAAGATGCTCCAAGGGCTCAAGCAGCTCTGCTCTGGAGACAAGCTGAGAGAGTTGGGGTTGTTGACCCTGGAGAAGGCGCCAGGGAGACCTCAGAGCACCTTCCAGTACCTGAAGGGGCTCCAGGAAAGTTGGAGAGGGACTGGTGACAAGGGCAGGGAATGATGGGATATGGAGGAATGGGTTCAAACTGACAGAGGGGAGATTGACATTGGATGTGAGGAAGAAATTCTTCCCTGTGAGGATGGTGAGACACTGGCCCAGGCTGCCCAGAGAAGCTGTGGCTGCCCCTCCCTGGCAGCGTCGAAGGCCAGGTTGGATGGGTCTTGGAGCAATGTGGTCTGTTGAGAGGTGTCCCTGCCCATGGCAGGGATTGACGCTGGATGAACTTTAAGGTCCCTTCCAACCCAAACCATTCTATGATTCTATGTAGAATAGAACACATAATTGTGTCCCTGTCTCCCCAGAGTGCTGGGAGACCCAGGGTGGGGTCTGCAGGATCTCACTATGTCCTGATGTTAAATCCATCTCAGGTGAGAAGCTGCACACAGAACCAATCTGGTAATTTGCAGAGCACTTCCCCATTATCCCAGCCCTATCCGATGGAAAGTCAATGACTACCAACACCAGGCAGCAGTAAAATTGTCCCAGTCTGCCTGTCCATGATATAATACCAGCCATTACCTACCAGCCTTAGATAGTCCAACTATAATATCTGAAATTTTAGAAATGAAGATATTTTTAAATCTGGAGGGGAAAAAAAAGCATACCATTTCAAAGCATCTAAAAGTAGATTCCACTTTCACAGACTTGGAGGAACAGCAATTTCCCCACTTGCAACGAAGGAGCCGAGACTGCGCTGTTTATTACTATAAATATATTCATAGATATATTCCCTGGCACGAAGCACTTCAATTTTAAAGGCAAGAGATTCATCAACTCTTATGGATAGCTTCATCCTTACTGCTTTTATTCTGTCAGTGAGCACACGCTCCTGGCAAGAGTGGAGGAGGGTACAATCTGCCACCATCTGCAGGGTGCTATCCATCTGAAAAGGTGACTGTCCTCAACAAATTAGCATAGTCCAAGCATTAAACTTAACTCTGGAATATTATGTTCAACAGACTCTTTAAAGAACCATTCTGCAAAATGCTCCTGTTCCCTGCTAAGCACACACTGCTTTTTTTTTTTTAAGTTTTGACATTGCCTTTTATTGCAAAGTGAATGAAACTTTCCATCCTTCTCAGTACGTGAATGGGGCAAAGCCAGTATTCCACAATCACGGATAAATACTTCTACAGGAGGTCGGTATTATCAGCGAGAGGTGCTTAATCTGCTGAGACAGGTGCCACGAACTTCAGCACACTAAAAAAAGCAAACTCCACAGGACCTCCCTGGCATTCAGCGGGAGAGGTGCTGCTGGCACCCGGCCACTTCACAATCACGGACTATTCAGAACACATGAATTCACGTTTGATAGCTACAAATTCACAGATATAATGCCACTTTTCTCAAAACTAATACTCCAGCAAGCTTTAAAAACTGATTGGTGATACAAAAACGAAGCGAGGAAAGGGAAAAAACTCAAAACCTTGAAATTATGTGCGATTGTCAGCAGAAGGAGACCTACAAAGTGCATTTTAAAGGCAGCAGAGAAGGTTGAATAACCTGCTTAATTTTCCCTTCTCTCTGGTTGAATAAACTGTCAGGAAGAAATCCAGCTGAAAGATATCCCAGCTTTTCTGAGGCTTCGAAGGAGATTTCTGCTGCTGCCCACACGCTCACAGGACACTGTGTTCATGCTAATAAGATACCCAGTGGAAAAAAGACTTGACTTCTAAAGAGGGAATGCACTGTATGTTACACGACTGAAGGGCACAGGCGTCCTTTCTTATCCCAGCCCTGTGTTTTGCTAGCACACACACTAAACAAGGCTCGTCTACAAAGTCCTCCAAGGCGGGCTGTGTCCAAAGGCACTGATCCTGCCCACAGCAGCAGAAGGAAGCAGCAGCAACCCGTTATGCTGGTGCTTCCAGAAAGCAGGCTAAACTGGGGAAAATTCCTGGAAGAAGCAGCGGGCAGGAAGAAGAGAGGCAAAGGAAACATGCACAGACTCCTCCCTGGACACTGCTGGCAATAGGAACCATTTATGATTTCACTACTAACTAGATGCCTTCTCACCTTACACGCTGCAGCTTCCTGAGTGGACGGCAGAATTGGAAAGAACAGAGGAAAAGAGGGAGAATTTTTGTTGAGGAAAATAAATACGGAGACATGGAAACAGGGCCATCAGCAAACAGAGCAGGACTTGGGTTTGATGGAGCTGCTTGGTCCCAGCTGGCTGTCAGAGTGCTAGGGAAAAACCCTACGCAAGTGGAAACATCCTTCAGAGACCTGAGAAAGCTTCCAACCAAAGGCAAAACCCAAACAGCACAGACAGGGAAGTTGGACTGGACACGTCTGCTTTATAGGCAGCTTGCCCGAGACCTACAACTCCAGAAGCTTGAGCAAGACCCCGAGGGGGCTTCTCACATCCCTGCTGTCACACCACAGCATCCATCAGGATGACACATTGGGAAACAACAACTCCACGGGTGCTGGCGCATCACATCTCCATCCTCAGTGTATCACAGTAACCACAGTCCCCCTCTCCCACAGGCTGGGATTCATTAAGACAGTATTGTTTGTATAAAACCCAGCTCCCTCCGTTTTCACACACATCCATCAAACAGTGAGAATTTGTAATTAACCCACCCTGAGTGAGACGAGCCTGCTGCCCACTCACCCACTGCCAGGGCTAGCTCGAGTGTGTTTGAAAGCAAATGCCTTGCCTCCTTCTACCTCTTACCTGTTTTATCCATTAGGTCAAATGCTTTATCCTAAGAACTTATATTTAAATATACATTTGAACTGCAAAGGCAGGGACTCATTTCAGCTCATACCGCTGTCCTGGGGTCAGAGCCAGCAGTCAGACAGAGGGCTGGCCCCTCAGCTGACTTACCCACCTGCATGCATCTACGCCAGGAGCCTGCTCAGCCTCCACAGCTCTGCCTTCCCAGAAACTCATCCTCGCACACTGCAACTTCTCTGCATCCAAACCTGCTACCCTGAGAGCATCAAATCTGTCCCTCTCCAGTGAAAAATCCTTTTGGTCAAACATAGAATAACAGAATCATCAAGGTTGGAAGAGACCTTCAAGCTCATCCAGTCCAACCCCTACCTACATCACCACTAACCCACATCACCCAGCATCACATCCAGACACCTCTTAAACACCTCCAGGGACAGTGACTCCACCACCTCCCTGGGCAACCTATTCCAATGCCCAGTCACCCTCACAGGGAAGAAGTTTTTCCTGATGTCCAATCTGAATCTCCCCTGTTGCAATTTCAGGCCGTTTCCTCTCGTCCTTTCACTGTGGGCACAGCAGAAGAGACCGACCCCCACCTCACTCCAACCTCCTTTCAGGGAGTTGTAGAGAGCGATGAGGTCCCCCCTGAGCCTCCTCTTCTCCAGACTGAACAACCCCAGCTCCCTCAGCCGTTCCCCATAAGACATTTTCCAGTCCCTTCACCAGCTTTGTTGCCCTTCTCTGGCCACGCTCCAGCCCCTCGATGTCTTTTTTGAAGTGAGGGGCCCAAAACTGAACCCAGCACTCGAGGTGCGGCCCCACCAGTGCTGAGCACAGTGGGACAAGGAGCAGAGATAAGCTGACCATGCGTATTAACAGCCTAAACTTCACCCTAAGCTCACTGAAGGCAGGATTCACATGTTTAGAATGTCAGCCTCTCAAAAAGAGAAAAGGACATGTTTTGTTTCCTTGCTTTGCTCCTATTTCAAGTAGACGCACATAAAAAATTAAGAAATTGGTGTACAGTTCTTTCTATGCAGTCATACAACAGACTATCAAGACAAAGCAGTTGCTCCCAGAAATACCCCAGCGAGGAAGAGCTGTAATACCTCCAGCACATGAAGGGATAGTCCACGTGACCGGAGCGAGCACCGTTCTCCAGGGTTTCACACGTACCAAACTCACGGTCCTCAAGACAAAACAGCCAACGGAGACAGTGCCCAGGAGAGGAAAATTTTTTAATCAAAATCATCAGTTCAACTCTGAAACAATCCTGGAAGTATACGACTAAAGTGCAATTAAAACAACACATGCAGTTCAAGACAGCTGTGCCCAGCGTGACCATACTCCAAACTTCACAGCTGGCTCTTCACTCTCAAAATAAACCAAGCCCCCAAAAGTGCCAAAGACAAAGGCTTATTTTTAACCAAAGATAAGAAAGTGGAGCCATTCATCAAAAGGCTCTGTTTTACTTCAAAATACTCAAAGTATTTCTGTGGAAACTATTAGAGACGAGAAGATGACACACACTTTGTACAGAGAGCACTGGATGGAGACCACGAAAGCCAGTACGATAGGCATGGGTGTATGTGCCTGAGCCCGTGCAAGGGGAGGACTGTGGAGGAATTCTTACACTGTTACGATAACGCCAGCAGTGAGAACAGGCCTTTTGCTTCTTGCCAGAAAGGCAGAAATCCCATCAGAGGCATTTATGTACTTTCTGAACTGCTTGTGATTGAATTTTGGTAGCAGTCCATCAATGAAGTTCATAAAGGCTTCCTTCCCAGCTGGCTCTCCCCAGCTCACACCAGAGCTGCGGCAGATCCTTCCAGGATTGTTTTAGTTTTAGGCAGATTTCAACACGCAGACCTTCCGCTCCAAAAAAGTATTTAATGTTTCCTTTCATTGCATTAATCACCAGCATACACATCTGGCAGTCATCTCCAGCCTTGTGCCAGTAACTCAGAGCAAGGTGCGCCAGCAGGTAAGGAACAGAAGCATCATCACTCAGGTGCTCTCTGAAAAGCTGACAGGAGGAGTGCAACTTGTACTACCTCACAACCACTGAAGGCCAAGAAAGCTCCTGAGTACCTGACCTTCTTGCTAAACATGGTTCGTGCCACAAGCCTGGGCTGCTTCCACAGCTTGATCAACAAGCCCAGAGGCAGGCTCCCTCAAGTGAGGCTCTCCAGCTTGCTCCCAGATTTTCTTCTCAGAACAGGATGCATTATTTTAACTGTTGGCTGTATAGCTGGACATCGGAGAAGATGCTAGCAATTACTCAAAGAAAGAAATCTTGACAGAAAGGAAAGCAGAGCTACGACGACAGCCAACTGAAAAGGCATAAGCCACCAGAAGCACAAAGAGATGTTTTGCAGGATGCCACAAGCAGCGTGCCACCATGTGTTCCTCTACAATGTACTCCAGGCACCTCGGATTTTCACTGATGAGGTTACACAGGCTTCATCCTGTGTGCTTCCAGCTCCGACTTTCTGCCAAACGCAGGCCCTGCAGCAATTCCTTCTGCTCTCCACACTTCTCAGGATGAAAGTCTCTCACACTCCGCTCAGATCGGGTGTTTCAGCACACTCGCATCGGTAGGAGCTGGGATGCACGTTTCCATTTGGATAAATTGTGTGTGTTTCAACGGTGCAGAATCTCCACCCTCAGTCTCCAAACTGTTGCATTTCTCATAAACTTGAGACTCTCCTGGATAGCTTTTCTTGTTTAGGAGAAACCCAGGCTGGTTTACACTTTGTCAGTAGTCCCTGTTGTTGGTGAAAGCAAAAGTAGTGTTCTCATGAAACTGAGACTGTTCATAGAAACCAAGTTCAGCCTGCACCTCTGGGAGAGGGACTGTGACTCACCCAGAACCAGCTCCCAACACCTCACCTCGGCGCTCATGTTAATTCACTGATGATGGAAAGAAACAGAAAGCTCTGGCAGAGGAAAACCTTGCCAATGCCACGAGAAAGGTACAATCCACAACTTCTTTGACTCAAAATCTCTATATTTCCCGTTCCACTGCAAACAGGGAGTCAACACAAGCTGAAATGCTCATGTAACACATAATGTTCTTTTAGTGCTTTACAACAATGGATCATTTTTCCATGGCTACTTAATATAGTAATATTAGATAATATTAGTAATACAGATTTGCTATAGTAAAAGCATTTTAAATTGCATTAAACACAGTAACATAAGAATAGCACATTTTGAAACAGAAATTTCTAATCCCTGGTGTGTAGAGGAGCAACTCCAGTTTCCAAGCCAAGGAAAAGCAAGTCCATCTTATCACAGAGCCAACCCAAAATGATGGACTTTGTGTATGTTCAAGATAACATCAGGCCCTCACTACTGGAGGGGGTGCAAAATCTGCCATCCTCCCTGCCTTTTACCTTGAAGTCCGTATTTTGGTGGCTGCACATAGCCAAAATGCCCACCCATTGTGCCAGGCTGCTTCAATAAAACCACACACGAGTCTCTGCTCCCTACCTGACCGGGACAGACTCCGTTCACCCCTAAGAGTTGGTGAGATAGTTAGACTCACCTAACAGATAGTGCTGAGCAGCTTCAGACACCAAAAAGGCACGTTAACAGCAAAACACACTGAAGGAAATCCACAACTCTGCTCCGTGCCAAAGTTTCCTTGACAAATAGGATGAAAGCAGTGATAATGTAGGTTAAGGAGTACCACCTGCCCACTCCTTTTGAGCATGGAAGCTTTTAGCTGCAACATGCAGTCTCACAGAGGACTAAAAAGTGGCAAACAACCCCCTGGATGGCACTTGCGTAAATGCCGCAGCACCCAGATGCGCACAGAGCACGAGGTCTGTCTGGAGACAGAGTTAACGCGCAGTAAGAAACCTCCCGGGTTTTAACACCAAGGTGAGGTCTGAAATCTGTGAGGACTTATCTGAACGCACAATCAGATGACTGCATGATGAAATATTTTCTGTGTGTTACAAAAGCAAAGAAAAAAAAATATTTTGTAGAGGTCTCCAAATCTTACAGCGGGTTTGCTGTACGCTTCTAACATCTGATCCCCCTCCCAGCCAACGGCACTGCTCAGCTTGCTCCAGTGCAGCTGGCCAGGTTTCACCTTCATAAGCAGGGAAACTATGCAGATGAACTGCAAGCAACATGCTGTGAACCACCTAAACATCATGCAACCTAAAGTGTGTTGGACCGACAGCGAAGTCCCCCCACATCCTCAGCTCGGGAAAGTCCAGATGAGCAGCTGCAGCAGCCCAACAGCTTACTTACCATCAAAAGACTTCTTAGGTTGTTCTAAGGTCTTCCCAACCCTTCTCCTCTTCCCTCCAAACCCAAAAAATACCATTCCAAAAATGAAATCTATACATTTGTTTCAAAACCGAATTAACTCGACAAAGATAAGGCATTAGCAAGAACACATTTGGGATTTCAAAGCTTACTCCCAAGTTCAAGCAAAGCTCAACACTCATTTGTGACCACTGAAAACACCAGGGTTTAAGCCACACACAAGTTGATGGGAGCTGCTGAGATACTGTCAACTTGCACACCGAACTGTCTGCGAAGCAAACGCCGCTGTAAGCCGGTAACGGCAAGCGGAAAGGCAAGCCACACGGTCCCAGCTATGGGGCGCTTGACAAACACGTACCCCACCACAAGCAGGAAATTAAAAACCACAGCTAAGTAAAACAAAGACTGAGAGTTGCAAGCAATGCAATAAGCCAACTTGTAAAGGCAGCAATGCCAAGAAGTGTCATCATTCTTAGCAATCAAAAATATCTGAAAAAATGGGGAAAAAAGTGTTTTTTTAAGTCATTCCTGTTTTGTTATATTAGTTTTTGTTTGATGACTGCAAGTAGAAAAGTCTAAACTAAGAGACTTGTTTTTACTACTTAAGATGCTCCTTTAAGGCACCGTTTACTCAGCAGTAATCAGAAAAAAATTAAAAAAGGATTTCAGGTTTTGGTTGGTTTGTTGCTTTGGGGTTTTTTTAATCTGAAGTTATTTATTTCCCATTTCTCATCTTAAAGCCAAGCCTTCCACAGTGTTCTGTGTACCCCAGCCAAAAGCCAAGTGACACCTCCCAGAAAGCCACTAGGAGTGCATTAGAGCTTCACCCAGCTGCAGGGTCTCTCCTTCCCATGGGGAAGGACACTGAAAAAATATTGTGACCAAATGGGGGAGTGGAGAAATCAAAATTAATCTCTCATACTACTGTGCAACATATTTTCAAAGAGTGAGGCAAACATGGCCACACAATAATCTATTCTCAATGCTGTAGGAGTCTGGGGCCTTCGCCACCGATCTGGTAGACACAGCACGTGTGGCACAGGCCATCCCACTGCTCCTACTGTGTTCAGTTTTGGGCCCCTCACTTCAAAAAAGACATCGAGGGGCTGGAGCGTGTCCAGAGAAGGGCAACAAAGCTGGGGAAGGGACTGGAAAATGTCTGATGGGGAATGGCTGAGGGGGCTGGGGGTGTTCAGTCTGCAGAAGAGGAGGCTCAGGGGGCACCTCATCGCTCTCTACAACTCCCTGAAAGGAGGTTGGAGTGAGGCGGGGGTCGGTCTCTTCTGCTGTGCCCACAGTGAAAGGACGAGAGGAAACGGCCTTAAATTGCAGCAGGGGAGATTCAGATTGGACATCAGGAAAAATTTCTTCTCTGTGAGGGTGATTGGGTGTTGGAATAGGTTGCCCAGGGAGGTGGTTGAGTCACCGTCCCTGGAAGTGTTCAAGAGGTGTCTGGATGTGATGCTGGGTGATGTGGGTTAGTGGTGATATAGGCAGGGGTTGGACTGGATGAGCTTGAAGGTCTCTTCCAACCTTGATGATTCTGTGATTCTATGATTCCAATCCACTTGGAAGCTGCGCCAAAGCCCTGCAGACATTACAATGGTCAGAGAACGATCTGACGTGTACATTTAGGAAAGCCACAAAACAAATTCAAGACTTCTTGGGCGGGTTGGAAACATGTAGGAAGATGGCAGCTTGAAATCAGCAAATTATTAATTGGGAATTGGTAAAAGAACATCTAGAACCCCGACGCTGGTGCAACCAAAAGTGTCCATGCCAAGTCTGAGCATTCACTCCTCTCACATGCTGCTGGTGAAATTTTTTTTCAGCAGAGAACACAGATATGAGTCTCTGGGTTCTAGCTCTGCTAAATAGCCACGAAGATAAAAAGGCTCTGAACTGGGGCAGATCTGATAAAATAAGCCAGTCTTTTTCAAGTCAGTGATTTCCTCCCGCATGAGCAATGCTGCTTTCACAAGTAGGGCTCTCTGGAAAGGAGACATATGCTGCCTGGAGTTACGAGCTAGTATCTTTAAAGAATATTTTTGTTTAATGCATAACAGGCCTTGAACTCTCTCTCTCTCTCTTTAAATAAATTTAAAAGTAATGCCTTTCCCTTCGTAACACTTTTCCAAACCCATATTATATATGTTGAGGATCATAAAAAAAAGGCTTATTATAGAGAAGACAACGTTATCACATCAATTAACACATTTATATAAATGCATGTGTATGTGTTGATGTGTATATACAAATATTGTCCTAATATAATAATATATTCCATTAGTTTACATGAACAGCACGTAACAGCATTTTCAATAAACACCACATCGCAAAAAAAAACAGTAAGAGTAACTAGAAATGGTACAAAGAGGACCTGAATTTATTTGGAGATGTTTCAGCTGGAAATGCCTTTCCCTAAGTTTTATCCTCCGCTCTCTCAGGGTGGGAAAGAGTGACTGCAAACTGACAGTTTCCTTAAATGGTGGGTTTCTGGTTTCCCACTACAAAACTGCCTTCCCTGCTTACTGGTGACACTGGTGGCCCATAGAAACTACCTCTCCCTGCCCAGCAACAGGGACACTTTTTGTGCACTGCACAGCCTGCAGAAGGAAAGCCCAAGGTGGGCACCAAACAGAGATGGACAACCCCAAAACAGCCCACGTATGAAACAAGGCTGAGGTGGGGGCACAGGGGTCTGCTTGCTCTCCCATTGTGTTTGGGGAGCGCAACCATCCCTCTGCCCAGCTCAGGAACCACAGCGTGCAACCTAACCTTTGGTTACCAGTCCGGTGCACGGCACCCCCCAGCACCTCTCGCCCTTCATTTTGGGGAATGACCTGAGCTAGAAATTATTTAAATACCCTAAGTATGAGATTTTCTCCTTGTGCCAAGTCACCTCAAGACACTGACAGCAAGGTGGGATCTCAGGATGACAAAGCTGGCAGTGGCTAAGCAGCGCTGGTGTTGGCAAGGGAAGAGGAGTCTGCCGGTGCTTCCCCGGCTCCGAGGCATTCACCACTGGCAAAATGTTCATATTCTCAGTTTCTCATTTCCCAGAAACACTGCACGTTATTATCCTGAGCATATTATCCTACCTGTTTGTTGTTTAAAACAAAACCCCCCATGATTTCATACTTTGCTAAATAAGAAATGCCTCCATCAGCTTTGGCAGCATCTTTCGGTGTGTTACACAGACAGCTATTTGTGTTTCTCTTTCCTCCAGCCAGTGACGGAGAAACCAGCCCAGTTCATCTCCTGTAACATCGTCATGCTGGTGAAACAGCATCCGGAGGCAGCTAAGAAGTGGCAGCCCCATCAAACCAGCAGTGCCAATCAACGGCCTCCCTGAAAAATCAATCCCGGCCCACATTTCGGTATGCTGAACACCCAGCCAGCAGAACTGTTCCTTCTTTGTACACCACGAGCAAAGGAGCAGCTGAAAACACTTGACACTTGTCAGTTCTGTTACTCTGGATGAGATTTCCCCCTGTGCTGTGCACAGTTTTTCACTTCTTGAATTGGAAATTCAAGCTGGGTCTTTTTAGCTTGGAGAAGACTGGGGGGCGACCTCATTAATGTTTCTAAATATGTAAAGGGTGAGTGTCAGGAGGATGAAGACAGGCTCTGCTCAGTGATGGCCAGTGATAGGACAAGGGGGAACGGGTGCAAGGTGGAACATAGGAGGTTCCGGGTAAACATAAGGAAGAACTTTTTCACTGTGAGAGTGACAGAGCACTGGGCCAGGCTGCCCAGAGAGGTGGTGGAGTCTCCTTCTCTGGAGACATTCAAACCCCACCTGGATGCATTCCTGTGTGACCTGCTCTAGGTGGTCCTGCTCTGGCAGCGGGCTGGACTGGATGATCTTTCGAGGTCCCTTCCAACCCCTAACATTCAGTGATTCTGTGAAATGCCTCAAAGCAAAGCCAATCCCACCCTTACCGCGGTGCCATACAAGAAGGCCACCATCTGAACTGAAGCTTTTGGACAGGCTTTCAGCACAAGACTGGCAAGCTCACATGCGAAGGGACATGGACTGGATGATCTTGAAGGTATCTTCCAACCTCGATGATTCTACGATTCTATGACCCACAGAACAGACACGGGCTGCAGCTGCGAGACCTGCACCAACCCTTGCCCAGAACAGCGCAGTCAACAGCTTTGGCCAACACCACTGTGATCCCAGGCAAAGCAAGCAGAAACAAACAACCACCGGGTTTATGCAGCTCTTACCCTTTCCTAGCCATAAATCCTGTGTCTTGATCCCTCTCTGCTGTATGTTAAGAAGTTACCAAGTAATGCAAGAGAAATCCTCTCTGCTTTACCTCTAATTCCTCCTCAATACTCAAGACATGTGCTTTGACAGCTCTCTACGAGTGGATTGTTCCCAATCCAGCATTTAAAATTCATGTGTGCCCGTGCATCCTTGTCACCCTGTACTTCTGTCTCTGGCATACACGAGGTTTGACCTTTTCAGATTTACATTTACAGCATTCAGAATCTTTGTGAGCTTTGATACAGAATAAAATGAACCAAGAGGAATTTCTGGAATGGTGACTGGACTACTGATGTTTCCCGGGGCAAAACACACACTGCTTGCATTCCAGCTCCCTAATACCCTGGTAAACAAGAGAAAATTGAATGACAAAAGCAAACTAACTAGCTGGAAAACAGACTTCCATGGCTGCCCAGGAAGTTAAGAGCATCTGCAGTTGATGTTCAAGGGTAGCACAAACAATGCTCCAAATGAAGAATGCAGCAAAATATAAATAAATAAAAAATACAGACCAGTGATCATATTTCCATGTGAAGAAAAGCCAGGCACTTACTTCCAAAAGCATCTCACCATGTATCCAGCCTCACGTTTCTCCTTTCCCTCTATGCTGCAGATGCCATATTTATTTTCATGGTGTACTTAATTTACAGAATCACAGAATTGTTTTGATTGGAAAAGCCCTTTCAGATCACCCAGTCCAACCACTAACCCAGCACTGCCAAGGCCACCACTAACCCATGGCCCTCAGCACCACATCTACGCAGCTTTTAAACCCCTCCAGTGGTGGGGACTCCGTCACTGCCCTGGTGATGAAAAAAAACCAAACAACACAATAATCACCTCTCTCACAAACACTTCTACATCACCCTAGACTTAAACCCATAAAAGAAATATTTGGAAGAGTTAAAAACCACCCAAAGAATATTTGCTCACCTTGCCTCTGGTTGAGGGCATCTCTCGTGCTGCAATGCATATGGCCTGGAATAAGGCTGTTGACTCTTGGGTGCAGGCCTTGAGATTACACAGAAAACAGCTTAGTACAAAGCTGACAAGATTTCCAGAAGCTACAGGGCTCTCAGTGTTCTGCAGAAAGCCTGCACAGTTTGTGTTGTAACGTTAATCTGAACTCATAATTCATGGGGTTTTCGTAACACCTTGGGAAAAAATTCATCCCCAAGAGACTCAGGACAAAACCAGTGACAGAGCATTAGGAACAGCACATGTGTGCCCAGTTTCACTAAGTGCTTTGAAAAAAAAGTCACCAAATAGCACGTATACAGTTCTGTGCCTCATTCGATATTTAATAATTGCATTGGTGACTGAATTTGAATGACTCACGCAGATGCTTTGAGCTTCAGAAGAGAGAGGGTTTGGGGTGGGCTTTTTGGGATTCTTTACGTGCTACCTGTTGGAAACACAAGGAGCGGCAGAGCAAAGAAAGTTTAAATCACATAAACTCAGATTTCACCCAAAGGAGTAAAAGACAACATAAATACTTTGACCTGAAGCCCATAACCAGCCCCGAGACACGCGTGCTGTCAGACATTGGGTGAGGACCTGCAGTGATGTTTGGAAGAAGACATATATGTTAGCAGTGTGAACACATTCCCGACTGCCAGAGAGTCTGGAGGGAATAGCTTCTGCACCCCAGTCACAGGCAGAAGCAAAACCGAAAGGGCAGCCAATAAAAGGCAGTTCAGACCACGAGCTACCATTGCTAGCAGATGACGTGGTAGGTTCTCCAGACACCCGCTGTCCTCAGAAAGGGCCCGCCAGCCTGGTCTCTCCTTGGTTCACTTCATTTTCACTGAAACAAATCAAAACCATTCATAGGTAGGAGCAACTTCACAGGGTTAACTCCCACACCTCAATGCAGCCAATCCAGTCTGTGTCTGTAGCTGCAGCCTGGAGGTACAGGTGAAGACCTGGAACCCAGAGCCCCAGGCAGCTTTATGAGGTGGTGCAACTGAAACCCTTAAGTGGCAACTCAGGATAATTGAAAGACAAAAAAAAAAATAATATGTGGTTTCCTTTTCTGTAATCATGCAGCTGTGACCACGTGGGCACCTCTGTGCCCAGGAGCGCTGGAAGCGAGCAGCTCTGCATTTCACTGCAGCTCAGGGGGAAGGACAAAGCAAAGAAACACCAGGACGAGAATGTGTGTCTTTACAGCAGGGCTTCTCCAAAAGCCCACAAGCCTCACACACCGCTCTGCCCAGACTCACTTCTTCCTCTACAGGGTGTACCAACACAGTGATACACAGCAGAGAGGGCAAATACTGCAAGGCGGTTTGGGTTTCAGTCTGCTGGGGAGAACTGGAAAGAGAGGGTTCTTGAGGCATAGCTCTGGTGGCTCTCAGAGGTGAGGAGCTGGGCCAGCCCTCGCCTCGGGGACGGGCAGTCAATCTGCTCCTGCTATGCTGGCGGCACCTGATGCCAGGTTCCCTAGACACACATCAAATGATTAACAAAACCAGGTAAGGCAAAGCTATTTTTACTCCAGTGGACACCATTACAAATGCAAGCCATCCCTTGCAATACAGTGGTTTCTACTATTCACGTAAAATTAATATCTGTCCTCGAAAGTAAACACTATATATAAAAGTAATCAGAAAGGACTTTGAACATGCAGTTTGGAAACACACAGATCGACAGGGCTCCTGTTTACCCACAGTTTAGGCATCTTCCCTCTTAAGGAGGCACTGCACTAATCTGGTGCTGAGCTTTTCTGTAGGTACTGCCAGGCAGCAGCTCCTCCACACCGAGTAACACACACTCCCTACACGAGCCCATGCTGCTGCAATGCACACATGTATGTACATAGCGCAAGATGCAACTGCTTGAGACTAATCCAAAAAAAACCCCAAAACCCCAGAAAACACAGCATAAAACTGACAGAGCCATGCAGTCAACATTTGCTGTAGAGACCTGCTTTGAAAAATTACACAGCAGAGTAAGGAAAGCACAGCAAGCAGATTTTTAAACTCTCAGGACTTTCAATGAGTGGTATGAAAGAGAATAAGTTGCTTTTGTTTCTGCCAGCGAGTGTTTCATTGGACAATGACTGCCACAAAAAGGAAAGGGGGAGGAAGCACGTGGATATTGGCAGGGACTGAATAGAAAGATGCTAGCCCTTAGGTTTGACAGTACTTCAGCCCAAGAGGGAAAACTGGAGTTCCTAGTACGGTTCAGGGCAAGATTTTACTGTCATTAACTAATACCAAAAAGGAAGTAATTCTTTTCAAGGCAGAATGAGAGCAGCCCCACTGCAAACCCTTTGTACTGTAGGGCCAGAGCCACCAAGACAACCCAAGCTATAACCTCCTCTCCTCCACGGGACAGTCACCTCCAGGTAAGGGTACCACACACCTATGCTTAAGGCATGCGAGGAGCTCAGGGCCCCAGAGCAGAAAGCTCATGGGTTGTCCGACAGGCTTTACCACCAGTATCTCCTCTGCCATGAGTACTCACTTCAGCAAGTCCCATTTCCTTCCCCTTCCTGCTCCTGCATCTCATTCCTGCCTCTGCACCCACTTCCTGGTTGAAGCGTAGCAACTGTTCCCACAGACATACGGTGAACCAGACCCACACGTGGATTAAATGACCAAAATATACACTAATATGAAACAAGACCCCTGTTTTCAGGTACTACTAACTGACAGTAAGTCAGCTGAGGGTTAGGTTAAATTTCCAAAGGACCAAGCTTCTACAGGCTCCAGTCAAAACCAAACCACTTTCACCTAAAATCAAAATCCCAGCTACAAATTTCTACCCTTTTCTGTCTGCATAATCCCAGAGGAGATCCAAGAGCCAGGCTTGAGACTGCTCTCTGAAAGCACTTCAGCTGCTATGCTGCCGAAATGCAGAAAGGTTTTTGAAACACATGTAGTTATCTAATAAAATCAAACTTCACTCATAAACCCGCATAAAACAGCGGGCATTGGCCTATGGATTTTGTGTTAACTTAATATTGGCAGTTTCTAGCCCATAAGTATTACCTACAAAGAGCTAAAAAAAGAAAAAAAGAAAACAACATGAAGATTTTTTCTTTGTGAAGATCTTCAAAAAGTTGACGAGCAACTCAAGCACTCTGAAAGCTGGTAAAGAAGAGCAAAATTGTCCCGAAAAACTTCCAGCTGCAGTCTTAGGTTGCAGGATGCCAGCATCCCGTAGTATTTAACAGTTTCCACTTAAGTCAAGCTAATAGAAAGTTTTAACTTGAATTTCCACTGAATTACTACCAAAAGCTTTCCTTTAGTTTAGGATGGAAAAAATATTTCCTCTCCTACTCTTACAGCTTGCTCAGGATGGAGTTAGGAAAGGAGATGAAGCACAAGGAAGGTGCCAAAATTAATCATGGTTTGACTGACGGCAGCTTTCCCCTCACATCTGGGCCTTCTCAGGGAGGCCGGTTTCCTCCTTGGCACAGCTTTCCGCCACCCTGCCTGCCAGGCCACAAGCTATCACAAAAGCCAGGGAAAACCTGAAACATGCCCTGCTTTGACTGTGGGCTTCGGGCAAACAGGGCAAGTTCTTTTATGAAATGCCTCCTCTCTTCCCCCGCTCTAGATTTTCCTTGAGCAGACACACTTGTGCCAAGCAGCCCTCCTCCAGACAAGCCTCTAGCAGCACTGTTCAAGAGCACGCTCCGACAGCCATCTCCCATCTTTTTTGGAGGCAGAAGTGTCCCTGGCACAGCTTGCGGTGGCAACGGAGCAGAATCGAAGCCTGGGTGAGCTCATCACCACAGTGAAGTCTCACCCACACCACTGGCACCATCCTCTTAGTCATGTGGAAAAGGAGACACCAAAACACGCTCGGGAAGGGACTGACACCATGCAACTGCACCAACTGTTTGCCAAATCAGAAATACACTTCCTCAAGGGAGGGGATTGTCCCGCTCTACTCCGCACTGGTGTGGCCTCACCTCGAGTGCTGGGTGCAGTTTGGGGCTCCACAGTTCAAAATGGACATCAAACTGCTGGAGCACATCCAGAGGAGGCCACGAGGATGGTGAAGGGCCTAGAAGGGATGACCTGTGAGGAGCAGCTGAGGTCACTTGGATTGTTCAGCCTGGAGAAGAGGAGGCTGAGGGGTGACCTCATTGCAGTCTATGGCTTCCTCCCGAGGGGAAGAGAAGGGGCAGGGACCAATCTCTTCATTCCTGTGACCAATGACAGGACTCGGGGTGACAGCAGGAGCTGAATCAGGGGAGGTTTAGGTTGGATATCAGGAAAAGGTTTTTCCCCCAGAGGGTGGCTGAGCACTGGCACAGGCTGCCCAGGGCAGTGGTCACAGCACCAAGCCTGCCTGACCTCGAGCTGCGTTTGGGTGATGCTCTCAGGCACATGGTGTGACTCTGGGGGGTCCTGCACAGGGACAGGAGTTGGACTCGATGATCCTGGAGGGTCCCTTCCAACTTGGCATGTTCTGTGATTCTATGGTTACAAAGCAGCTGCTGGATTAAGACTTGCATTCTTAAATACTTCAAAGCTTGCATGGGTAGAAGATATCTGTAGACAAAATCACTGGACGGGGCGCATGCAGCCTTAAAAAACCCCAGCCCAGTACCATGCTGGTTTTGCGTGTCCTCCCTTCTCCAAGTCCAAGAACAGCCTCCGTTTCTTCAAAGCCTTTTGTAACACACTGCACTTTTACTCACTCATTAGCTTTAAGTGCAGCCGTTTGCTAATTTTGAAATGCAGTTGTTCATAAATCAAAGTTTAAAAGGTGCTTACAAACTATTCAGCCACTGCAGCCCATGACCGCTGATCTTTATAACTTGGGTAACTGCTTAGCAGGAAAATACTCTCCCAACAGCAGCTGCAGCCTCGGTGTGTCACCAACTCCTCTCAGGTTTTAGGCTATGTTCTTGGGGTTTTGTGAGCCTGTGAAAACAGGGCTAGGCGGCCAAGTACCAGTGAAAGCACCAGAGGTTAAGCAGCCACTCGTCAGCTCAGCCAACAAAGGTGCTCATCTTAAGGCAAGGGGATTTCTGATGTCCAACCAAAAGACAACTAGGAATCCACGTGTACTTCATTAAACAACTGGAATTTGTCAAATATTCCACAAACTAGAGGAGAATTTCTGCTACAGGGAACTGCCTGACTTCAGTTGACTATTCTGTCACATTGCCCACCCCACACACCTACAAGTGCAACCAGACTAAGGCCACCTCCCCAAAGTGCTCCTGAACACCAGGGTGGAATTCACATTGCAACTTTCAAACATTTTTTTTTCTCTTGATATAAAAGCTTTGTCTGCATCTGGTTGTCTGGCTCAATGATAGAACAGGTCCCTTCTTAAAGCTGTCCTCCTCAAACACATGAACACAGGATGCTGTCACTTAGAAACCTCAAGAACAGAAGGATACAGTTCCCACACAGCCCCCAAACATCTCCTAGGACACATCTTTAAGCAAAGAGAAGGGATCAATACAAGATTTCAAACAGATAAAGGACCTATTTCCCCCACTTTCAAGAGATGTTTTTATTTTTTTAATTATTTTTAACTTTCTCTGTTTTACATTTACCTTTCCTGTATGAAAGGTGTTTGAGTAGCAGAAACGCTGCAGAGGAAACGCACCTGGACAAGAGCATCATGGTAAGCACCAACACTGTCCACAACATAGCTCTGCCTTCACTAGACCAGGAGGATCAAGACAAGCCACTTCTGTTTTATTTATAGCATATAAAGAAAAACAGTTTTCTCAGTCATATAAGAGTTAACAAATGCATGGATCACCTCTCTGCCACCATGCTTAACGTGGACAAGACTCCCACCAAGTTGACCAGTAAAACAATACTGAAGAGCGTGGCAATGACTGTTGTAACAACCCCCAAAAAGAGCTTTGCTTAAGGAAAAAAAAAGTAACAGTTGGGCACATGAGGGTGTTCTGCAACATTCAGGAAGATTCTTCCCTCTGTACCTCGGAGTATATGATGTAATGAACTGGTAAGGCAGCTACCTCCTCGCTGGTCAACCTCCCAGGATTAAAAACAGCTAGCAGTGACATCCCCAAGTCTGGAGAAAGAGGCAAGCAGGCCTGTTAGCATTCATTTCCACAGGGAAACACTAAGATGGTCCAAAACCCAGACAGTTAAAACCAGTCAAAATTTACAATCGGAGAATCCAGATGAGGAAAATATTGGTAGAGAAAAAAAAAACAAACCTGCATCTCTCTGGTGTTTTATCAACATTTATTGATTTATTTTTAAAGTTGGGTGGAACATGAGTAATTAATAGACTGCCATATGCCCATGTGCTGCATCTGCTACGGCAATTTATTCTTATAGTTATTTTATTACCTTCTCTGGCAACTGAATGAGATAAGGATCAGCATCCTGACACTTGGAAATTAGCTTGTTTCCATGACTGTCAGTAGGAAAACAGGAATTAATCCTCTAATTTCAGCCTGAAAAATAGCGAAAGCAAGTCCAATGAAGAAAAAAAAATGTTTCTGTGTTTGCAAGAGGGAGGAAAAAAAAGTATTTGGAAGAGCAGTGGCCTTATTATGCTGGCAAGCCCACAGCCCATGAGATCAATGTTTTGATGAGCGAAAGGACTGGTGCCAGAGGGGGACGGGAAGGAGGAGAAGAGACTTCAATGAGCTGAAAGCGTGGGGAGAGGAAGAGGCAGGGAAGTGGTTTGAGAATGAACTAGGTCAAGGGTGGGTTTAGGACAAGGGAAAGCAGAGCATGCTTTCATAGGAACATCAGAGCTAGGGAAGACCTCAGTTATTGGTCATGAAGGCTGGGAGGGGACAAGAAAGGGGGAAAAATGGTCACTCTTGCCTACAAATGGAAGATTTACTTTGGACCTTGCATACAACAAGACAGCATGCACCTCCCAGTTTGCCTAACTGCTAGGCAGAGCTTCACCAAGAGGGCTTCAAAACAGAACAAGAAAAACCTCGGTGTATCTCCAGGAATAGCTCTGCAACTATTTTAAAGATCTCTAGCTAGGTACCAGTGAAGGGCAGGTAGACTGTTGTGGGTTTTGGGGTTCTTGCTTTTTTTTGTAAGACCTCTCCAAAAGACTTTCTGCTCATCAGCAGCATGAAGTTGTGTCCCACCCCAAGGCTGAGTTTGCCAAAGGAATTTATTTCTGGGCTTGCAATCTGCTCCGAGGTGGGAGCTCCATTTCGGCACTGACATTGCCTGGCTCACAATCCTGCTGCAGTCACAGTTTCTAGGTCAGAAAGTACAGGCTTACCAGCTAAAAGTATAGATAACTCTGCAAGAAAGGACTCCCGCATTTGGAGCTATGGGAAGATGATTCTGTAATGAATGTAACTTAAGTTCTTATTAAAAAAAACCAAAACAAACTAACAAAAAATAACAAATAATTAAGCGTACAGACAAATCTGTCTCCCTGTACATAAAACCATGATCACAGCAACCTTGCGGATAAACCCTGTGTTTGCAAAAAGAAACGTGCACAGATAGATGTCTCAAACACAAGCCCAAACCTATACACTCGAAGAGTTCAGTGACACCTCAGTGCACCAGCAGGAGTGGTCTGGGGAACGGGAAGGAAGAGAACATAAACTTTTCATCTTCCACCAGAGCCACAGGCTCTCCCCCCAGAGTTCGAGCCTGGATCACTGAGCCTGGTTTCAAGAGGATCTGCTCGAAGCAGTTACTTGCACACTTGCCTTGGTCTCATGTTCCAAACTGCGAACAAAGCCTCTCTTAAGTGTGGTTTGATTGACACAAATCAAGAGCTGAGTGGTGATTCATAGTTGTCAGACCGTAACACTTGCACAAAAACAGCATGTGGATTAACTTGCTGATGCACTCAAACGCTCGGCACCATCGCGAAAGGCATCACAGTCAAATGCAGACCAATCGCAATGAGGTCTTTCTTGTTCCCCCTCCTCCCCCAAAAGACACTTTGGATTTTCCTAGGTAAGAGTTGTAATAAATCTTCAGGCATAAATGTGCAATTAGCATATTGCTGTACTTCCCCACAGCTTGGCAGCAAGGATTAGTGTGTCAAACAGAGTTACAGCATAATCCCAGTGGAGTTAAGGGATAACCCATAACCAGACCCCAATGTCTCCTGCAGTTTGACAGCAGGGCTGCCGCACTGTCAGCCATGCCTTCTGACCTTTCTATTCCCAACCTAAGTCTACTCCCTCTTCCTCCACAGCAAAGATACTTTCTGTCCTCTTTTCACAGAATCACAGAATAGCCCAAGCTGAAAGGGACCTTAAAGCTCATCCAGACCCAACCCCCTGCCATGTGCAGGGACATCCCCCACCAGACCAGGTTGCTCAGAGCCCTGTCCAACCTGGCTTTGAATGTCTCCAGGGACAGAGAATCCACCACCTCTCTGGGCAACCTGTGCCACTGTTTCACCACCCTCATGGTGAAAAACTTCTTCCTTATCTCTAACCTAGATCTCCCCTCCTTCAGTTTAAAACCATCACCCCTCATCCTATCACAACAGGCTCTGCTAAAAAGCCTGTCCCCATCTTTCTTACAGGCCCCCTTTAGGTACTGAAAGGCAGCAATGAGGTCTCCTGGGAGCCTTCTCTCCTCCAGGCTGAACAGCCCCAACTCTCTCAGCCTTTCCTTGTAGCACAGGTGTTCCAGGCCTCTGAGCATTTTTGTGGCCCTTCTCTGGACTCATTCCAACAGGTCCATGTCCTTCCTGTGCTGAGGGCTCTAGAGATGGACACAGGGGGTCCTGTTGACTTATTCCTTGAAGAGGAGGAAGTCAGCTTTCCTAAAATTCAGGGTCCTGACTTTACTTCTGGCCTGACCCACACCCCTCAGGACAGTGAACTCCACCAGCTCATGGTCACTGCCGCCTAGGTTGCCTCCTACCTTGACGTCACCAGTTAGCTCACTTGTGTTGGTGACCACCAAACCAGTATCACATCTCCTCTGGTAGGGCTGTCTACTACCTGGTTTAGAAAATGATCTTCCATGCTCTTCAGAAATCTCCTAGATTGTCTACAGCTTGCCGTGCCACTTTTCCAACAGATGTCAGGGTGATTGAAGTCCCCCAGCAGGATGAGAGCCTGTGACCACGATCTCTCTCGCAACTGGAGTAGAAAGGCTTCATCAATAGGCTCCCCTTGATCAGGTGGCCTGTAGCAGACACCAACCACAAGGTTCCTTTTGTTGCCTTGGTCTCTGATTCTCACCCATAAGCTTTCAACCTGCTCATGATTATTCTTCAGAGACAGCTCTTCATACTCCATCCATCTCTTGATATAGAGGGCAACCCCTCCACCTCTTCTTCCTTGCCTGTCCCTTCTAAACAGGCAGTAGCCATCGATGGCCACATTCCAGTTATGGGATTCATTTCACCAAATTTCAGTAATTGCAACCAGATCATAGTTTTCTAGCAGCACAGTGGCTTCTAGCTCATCCTGCTTGTTGCCCACGCTGTGTGCATTGGTGTATAGACACTTCAGCATGAAGAGCACAACCAGACAGGTCTGTGGCTGGGAAAGAAACATTTTGCTCCATTTCATAGGGGTGCCTTCAGGAAAGAGACAAAAGCAGCATCTCACCTGACCCCAAGCTACAGCTCTCCTTCTTGCTGACCTTGAACTGGTCCCACTTTCCCCGTACTTCATGCAGGCTCTACATAGGGTGTTCACAAATGTAGACAAAGCTGGGATCTTTCTACGTTCTCCATGCATCTCAGTCCAACGTATCGAGAAGAGACATCGTGAAAAGCAAACGCAGCCTGACTCCATGCCTTCATCCTCTGAGCAGTCCAATTAGAAATTCTGCAGACTAGAATCATGCTGTGACACAGCCAGAAGAGACACCAGGAATGGCAAACATGACTTGACTCCATGTCTTCACCCTCAAAGCAGCCCAACTGGAAAGTCTTCAGTCTAGAGCCATGCCACAAGACAGCTGCAGCCTTCTCTTGAAGGAGCTGCCATGCTTTCACAGGGAGATGGTTGAGTCAGAAGCATGCCTCCTACTTCAGTAAGGCTACATCTGCTCCAAAAGTAGGGACACGTATCCCACCTCTGCACCCACAGGGCTTACCCAAGCACTCAAGGAAGTCAGACCTTGTGATTAGACTCTGGATTTGCAAATTTGGGAGAAACAGCGTGGATGACACAGACCTCAGTTCTCCTCCTAGCTGGAAGAGGGTGGGAACTGAGAGAATGAGCTGCTGGGCACAGGAGGATCCCTGCCACAAGCAGCAGGCTGGTGCTGTGCTGCTGTAGCTCTCCCCACCACACGCAAAGAGAGCATACCAACTTCTACCATAATTAACTCATTAAAATGACACCATTATGTTCCTGCAAACAATTAGGAAACAAAAGAGAATATACAAAGATCCTGCCAACAGCACAAAATAAACTGAAGATCCTGTTTCACACTAATCTTTTCATAAACTATTTCAAGACAAACACAACTGTAGGCAAGACAATCCAAACACGTATGACTTTGTAAGTAACTCTTCAATCCAAGATGCACCTTGATGATACTCAGGTTCCCAAGGTACCTAAAACAACACACATCCAGCAGTCTAACTAAACAAGACACTGCCTTTCCCTCTTAGGGGCTAAAAAAGGGTGTCAAGATCTGCCCAGTGGCCTGCACCAAACCTATGCTGCTTAACCTTCAGCTCTGCTAGCATGGCAATCCATCCTGAAGCCTCTGGATCCTGATCTAGCTTTGCTGGAACAAGCCTATGTTCTGCACCTGAGCTCCCACAAGATACTTCCTGACCCATGCATCACCCACAGCCCTCCAGCTCCAGGTGTTTTGAGGTCTCCCCCACCACCACCTGCATTTCCCAGGCCCTCACCTCTTCTTCCAGCTGGGATCTGGACACAGCTGCCTCACAATGACCCAGGGAAAGTAGCTCTGTTCAGGAATGGGTGAAGAAAAGGCTAAGCAATGGAAGCATCTACCATCCCAAGTTCACAAGGCTCACCTCCTCCCACCAGGTTCTTAAAGTTAGCTGGAAAAAGCAAACAAAAAACCCAAACTGCTAAACCAAGCTGGCAGCTCTCATCCAGGATCCCAGTGGGAAACAGAACCAAAACAGCGAGTACCTTGGACACAGTGTACATCCACATCAGCATTTCAGTTTGGGCCAGCACACTCCAGAAGGGCATCTCCTGGGACACACTGCTTAAACCGTGCCTCTGGACTGTATCTCGGAGACATTTCAGCACACAAACTAGATTTCTCTGCAGAAAAATTAACCCAGAAGAGGTACTCCAGGAGCAACTTAATGGACTTTCTCCACTCGTGGATATTCAGTTCACACAACTAGATCAGAGTCAGCACAAAGTGAGCCCCTGTGAGACACGAGCACGTGTTGCAGTACCAGCCCCTTCCCAGCACAGACACAGTTCATGTCACCAGCTCTGCTCCTGCACCAAACTGTCCACCCAGAGCCCCTCCACAGCCTGGACCCACTCCTGCCTTTCCTACTTACCCATTGCCACGTTTAAACAGTGCTGCTCCACTACAGAGGAGCTGTTTTAACTGAAGGGTAAGACCTAGAAGACCTGCCAGTATAACACACACCTTCCAGCTGGCTCAGAAGGAACAAGCGTGAACGGTTGGAGGCACTCAACATTCAATATCTCCTCATTAATGCGGTTGAGACCAACCTAGGAGAAGTTGCTCCACCAGCACAAGAACATCAGATCTCACTTGCTAGGATGAAAATAGTTAGAGAGTGGGGCAGAAAACAGGTAAAGAAGATTTCTCAGAAAGACATCATCATGACAGAGTGAATTATCGCAAGTTTAATACCGCAGCACTGCAGTTGTCAACGCTTCTCGGTTTCTGGTTTAGTCATCATTTAAAAAACACTAGTCAAAGCACAAAACCCTCGTGAAGTTAGCTGATGAAGCACTGCAGTATGTTTGCTGGGAAGGAAATTAAAAAGCTAATTTGACTTAGTATTTTTCAGTATAAACATACTGAGTTCCATGTTGTTTTTAAGCGTTTTGTGGAATACACAAGCCAGTGGAGCTGAATATCCTCTAGAGCTCCCAGTATTCCAAGCCACTAAAATAACTGATGCTCCAAAACCTTCTAGAGGCTCGTACTTGAGAGAAGGTAAAAATGCAAGTAAACCGCAATGGGATGCTATTAAAAGGACAGCACTAGAACAAACCATTTAAATCCGAGCTTCAAAAACCTAAGAACAGCTACTTTTTTGTAGTTAGATCCCAGGAAACTCCCCTTTCTCTGTTTATGGTAAGTTAACACTACTTTAAAAAGTCTTCCAACCAGGTAAGTTGTAGAATCATAGACGTTGGAAGAGACCTTCAAGCTCATCCAGTCCAACCCCTACCTACATCACACCACTAACCCGTATCACCCAGTGCCACATCCAGACGCCTCTTGAACACCTCCAGGGACGGTGACTCCACCACCTCCCTGGGCAACCTATTCCAACACCCAATCACCCTCACAGGGAAGAAATTTTTCCAAATGTCCAATCTGAATCTCCCTTGCTGAGAGAAAGTTCTCAATTACTATGAGCAAACTAGTAAGTGCCCATGCAGTCATGGCAGGATTTTCTCCCCCCTTACATTGATGCCGAGAACCTGGCAGGATGCAACTTCAGCTGTGCTCTCCAAACAACAGATCACTTCTTATTTCGTTGGCGAAATAGAGAGAGGAAGGGATTTTTCAGGCAGGACTCTACAAGCAGCTGTCTGCAAGTCCCAACAGCTGGAAGTTGAAGCACATTATCTTAAAAATAGAGAAGGCAGAAGATCAACATGTGAAGATCAGGAGGAGGTGACAGACAAGAGCAAGTAAGTATAGTCCCCACGGTAAATTTCAATAGCTCTTCTGGTTTGGGTTTTAGGAAACCATCAGCGTGACTAACAGATTTAGGAAGTCCAGAAATGAAATCTTGCGTTGTTTTTGGCTTAATCCAGGAAATCAGCTTTAATGACAACCTACGGTTAGCTCTGTAGTAATTTTCTTTCTGCTTCAATGACATACATGACAAGACTTTATTAGCAGGGCTAAAATTAAAAACAAAACAGCTTTTTCCCAGCTGCAAAGAATGCTTAAGCATTCATTGACACCTCATGAAAAGAGACAAAAAAAAATTATTTCAAAGCAATTCCATCACCTTTTTGTATTTCAGCTTTTCCTCGTACTTTTCATCAGAAGTTTGGTACTTTGTATGCCCGTGACCACAGATTTTTTCATCCTCAGGATCAACTGCTATGAAAAATGACTGCTATAAAAGGCAGCTTGTATTGTTCTATCACAAATAAAATTATGACTTTAACTGAGAAAACCAGTATGAACACACTCAGAGGAATACCATTGGGCAACACGGTTCTGACTTTGCTCAACATCCTTCAGATTCCACACAATCCAGTGACCAGCATTAGAGGAAGCGCCTGAACAGATTCAAAATTTTTTTAGTGTGGGAAGAGATTTTGATTTAAAGTGCTTTCCCCGTATTTGCCACCTAAACACCATACACCTGATGTTTATTGTACAGGGCGTGGGGGAAACCCCACACACCATTCACACCATGATTTAAGCTTGAAGATCTCAAAGTTCTGCCCACCTCCAGCCTGAAACAGAGTTTGCGCAGCATCACCCCAATTACTTTGTCCCTCATTATCCCTCAATCAAGATCATTATTATTGTACATTTTTCTTGCTTTATGTCAAATACCTCATTTCATCAGTTTTAGTGCTATTTTGAGCTACCCTGGACTGCCTCCGAGAAGCCAGATGCTGTTTGGGATCCCCAGCATCACACAGCTCGGGAGCTCCCTGTAGGGCTCACCTAAACCATAAGCAGCACTCAGAGGCCCCCGAAGTCCTGTGGTTGGGACCTTGCTGAACAGCCCCTCAAGGAGCTCATTTCTCCACTGCCCTAGGTGGGCACAAAGCATGGTTTAGGGAACTCTGCAGAAAGATTTTAAAAAACAAAACAAAGTATGCCTGGCAGGCCAAAACCTTCGCTAGATGCAGCTGTCTCCTTCAAAAACCGTGTCAGAGTTATCAGGTATCAAACAGTAAACTAGTTCAGAGTGGTCTAAAACAATTTCACTTTTTAAAACCTTTTTTTTTTAATGTCTATTATTTAACAGAGAACAGACATGGTGCAATCTAAGGCAATTACTCCTGAATTTGATTTTTTTGAAGGCTTACATCACAAGAGTTGTGATCCTGGAGGGTCCCTTCCAACTTGGCATGTTCTATGATTCTAAGATGGAGTTTAACCCTGTTGAAGAATATAATTCAAAATACAGTTCTCCCAAGCAAATCCTACTTGGGCCATGCTTCCAGTTCCCTTAAGACAGTCTTCCAGACAAGACTAGCACCCCAGTAGTCCTACCAGCAGAGCGTTTTTGCACACTAAAAAAAAAAATTTAAAAAAAAGAAAGCACTGTTCAGAACCAAAGCCAGTCAAAGAGCTCACCACCAGTAACTAGGTTATGGTACCAGGATCAGCTTATAAAAAAGCTGGGGTTTTTATTTAGAAAGGGTCTTGTTTCTAACAGACATTTTCTTCTTGTTAAATCCTGTGCAGTAACAACCTACCTTCCTCTCTCCCAAGTACCTGTCTTTTTTCTAACGGACTTGAATGCTTAAAAAAAAATTACATATTACAGCATCTAGCGATTAATGTCGTCGGCAGCTTTACTGACACTTGTCTGGCACGACCAGGATGGCTCCTACAGCTTTACCACCTCTGAGTAACAGACACATTTGAAAACTAAAGTCAATAAAACATGTTTGTTACATAAACACGAGAAGTATATTCAGAGTGCAGATCTTTTTTAGGGTGTTCCCCCATCACCTTAATTAACGTTAGGAGTTGGTGAGAAGTTGTTAAGCAGCAAGAGCAGCACTAGATCATTTATTGCTGTGTTGGATATCTCAGAAGAGCAAACAAGATGAAAGAGACACCAGCACAAGGAACCATGCTCACACCATTGGAAGAGTTGCGCATAGATAATTTCAGATTCTCAAATCCGAAGCAGAAGTACGGGTTGGTTTTTTGTTTTGTTTTAGAAATGTAAAGCAGGAGTGGTGTTTGAAAACCTTCAGAGATTTGGGAAAAAATGCAAAATCTGCAGCAGATCTTGCTCGAGCCCTTCTCTGACATTACAGAGCCTCTGCTTTAGAAGTAGAAAGGAGGAATAGAGAAAGGAATAAGAAAAAATATTATGGAAAGGAAACTTAGTTTTGCTAAATTGCCAGCGTGGTGTTGGGGAGGGAAGTTATCAAAGCAAGTAAACCTGCAGCACAGCAAAGCCCTCCCAGGACTTCACAATCCAGCTTCAACGGGAATGCTCATGTAAATGCTTCCCAAACCCCTGCACAGTGAAGAGGAAGATCCCAATTTACTGGAAGTCAGCAAAGGCAGAGTCCTTGACATGGTCACCAGTGTCTTCACTTGGCTTCAAAAAGCTTACTATGGAAGCACAGCTCATAGTATGATCCAGGGAAAAGCAAGCCTTGCTGCCTATGTAGTGAGTTACTAGACTGTGAGGGGAAAATATGATGAAGCAATTAAAAAAAAATAAATCAGGGATCACCATAAATGCCGTGGCTCAAGGTTGCAACACCTTGACTCCTCTGTACCTTGTACAGTACTGGTTTGTTTATTTTTTGCACGCTAGTCAACAATTCTGATTAAAAACATGTCAACCACTTGAATGAAGCAAGTATTGCAACTGCTGAGCAGAAATGTATCTGCAGAGCTGACCTCACATGTCCCGAACACACATGGTTAAAATTGTGACTTTAAGTATTCAGAGTTGCTGATTCTTTATGTAAAGCTGGAGAGAATTTTCTAGATGCAATAGAAATAGGATTTGCTGCAAGAGTCCCAGAAGAGCTTCAGCTGATAAATCATTTATATTGCTTGAATACCAATTTGGCAATTAGAGTAAGAAATAAGGAGGAAGTGTTATCGTACACATGAACTTCTGTACAGCAGCATTCCAGGTAAGGAAGAGGCACTTTTCAAACCCCAAACAAACAAACAAATAAATAGGAGCAGAGAGACTCTTGCAACACCAGCTTTCACAGAATCACGGAATGTCAGGGGTTGGAAGGGACCTCGAAAGATCATCCAGTCCAACGACCCTGCCAGAGCAGGACCACCTAGAGCAGGTCACACAGGAATGCATCCAGGCGGGGTTTGAATGTCTCCAGAGAAGGAGACTCCACAACCTCCCTGGGCAGCCTGGCCCAGTGCTCTGTCACTCTGACAGTGAAAAAGTTCTTCCTTATGTTTACCCGGAACCTCCTGTGTTCCCACTTGCACCCGTTCCCCCTTGTCCCGTCACTGGCCATCACTGAGCAGAGCCTGTCTCCATCCTCCTGACCCTCACCCTTTACATATTTATAAACATTAATGAGATCACCCCTCAGTCTCCTCTTCTCCAAGCTAAAGAGCCCCAGCTCCCTCAGCCTCTCCTCATAAGGGAGATGTTCCACTCCCTTAATCATCTTTGTGGCTCTGCACTGGACTCTCTCAAGCAGTTCCCTGTCCTTCTTCTGTCCTCCTTGTCCTTTCCTGACTGCAGGAACTCCTCGCACGTAAAGGAGCGTTTCACCAGGTCCCTGCTCACCCCAGGAACACACAGGCACTGAAGCTGGCACTCCTCGGAAGATGCTGCTGCGCGGCGTTGCAGTTATTTATAGCGAGCGTGGTTCAAGGTGCGCGCTGCTGCAGACAAGCGAGCGGCGTGTTTTCACAGTAATTGATCTATCGGGCACGGATTATATAAACAGTTGTTTCTTGCTCATTTCCACTCCACCGGCATCTCCCATGATAAAAACGCACTTGTCAATACAGCAGCTGCTATCAGAAGGCAGAACTGGCAGCAGCTGCGAGGTCTCTAAGTGGGGGCTCTAGGTGAGTTTTGGGAAGGCGTTCAGAAAATACAGCTGCAAGGCCTTGGTGTGCAGCTGCATGCAGACACAGAGGAGAGCAGTAATCTCTCTCCATGCTATTCTTCCATGGTTTAAAAAAAACAAAGCCAGTTTTCTCAGTTTCACTCAGCATAAATCCTTGTTTAAGCATATCTGCACAGGTCTTCGAGTATTTTGATGGCAAACTTGGTATCCAGATTCTGTTTTTAGAAAAGACAGTCCAATTTCTTTTACAGCTATTACTTCTAATTCAGCATGTTACTTTTTTCTGTAAATCTACCCTTACCTTTCTGCACCTCTGCATAGAAGACACGGCTATATTGTGCCCTGAGGGCAAACACAGCCGTCTGAAGCTGACCACCTCTCCCTTCTCAGTGCTGCAGGACTGTAGCATACAGCCTGCCCTCAAACAGCCTTGTTCAGGGCCAACCCCTGAATGTTTCAGTTCACAGAATCACAGAATTCTAGGGGTTGGAAGGGACCTCGAAGGATCATCTAGTCCAACCCCCATGTTGGGAGAAGCATTTTGCTTCTAAAGACTATGAAAAATCCCCATCGTCAGTGAGAAGACAAAGCACCACATGCAAGACATCCGTCTTCTGGGCACCACTGCTGGTCAGGCTCAGAGCACCGGGAGTAGCTGGTGACTGGCCAGAGATCAGTGGGTGAGGTGGTGGAAGGTACGTGTAAACCCAACTCACTACGGCTGGAGCTCACGTTTAGTGCTGAAGTGTGTATGCGCAGACCAGAACTAAATCTGCCTTTGCAATTGACACCAGTCCCCAAACAAAATGAAATGCAGACAACCTCCCTTTCCTCCCCAACCCCTTGGGAGGGAGGAAAAAAATGTCTTCCTGCATTTACTTATCACACCAAGCTTGACACAGAGCCAACAGCTGCCTTCACAACCAATGCATCCTCCCACAAGGACCAGGATACCAGGCTGGAGGCACATCTCCTGCACGCTGCCCTACACCACTCACTTCAACAATATCTGTGTCAATGAAGACTGGGAAGCTGCTATAAAACAGGTAGAGAAGAAACAGTTGAGTTGTTCCCTGCACGTGTGAGCACTTTGTCCTACCTGGCATCAGCCAGGGCACACCTCATCCCTTTCAGGTTAATCAGATTTTCCGTGGTTCATCGGAGCAGGACCCAAAAGCTGCAGCTTAACTCTATGGTAGGAGGAGTGTCCCATGCACAATGATTCCTTATCATAGAACTTCTCCATTTTAAAATTGGATTACAACTTGGAGAAGAGAACCAAGACTCAAACCTGGTTAGCATTCACTCAGAGCTCAGAGCTCTGAAACGCACTTTAATCTACAGACAGAAGCATTAGAAATGAGAAAAAGAAGGAGAAAAACAAACCCCCCAAACCTTTGTTTTCCCATCGGTGATTTACCCAGTTTAATTTTGCTAGCTGTGAATTGCAAAATCAATGCTTACCTAAAGAGCTGCCTGCCTGTTGAGCAATGAGGTCTACAGCTCTGTTGCAAGTGAAGCCGAGAGCATGGGAAGGCACACTCGTACCCCCCTTCTCTCCTCGTAATCCCCTGCCGGGTCAGCTCGGACAATTCAACTCTGCTTTGCAAAACTACAGAAGGGAGGGGCGGAGCACACCGAGGGCAGAGCCAACTGCAACAAACACGAAGCACTGCGCATCAGCGTTCAGCTCTGCTCTCAGCAAGGATTTCTCTGCCCTCACGGCCTCGCTCCACCATCCGTAACCGCAAGCATTGCTTCTGTGCTAAGCGTGCACATCACGCCTGACCCTGGCAACAGGTCCACGGGCCTTTGCAGAGCTCCTCCGAGGAAAGAGGTGGGAAGCCTGTGGACATCGCTGCTCAGGAATGACATTGCAGGGAGACAGCTGAACCTCCTTTCTGTTGGGGATCCAGGCGAGGACAGGTGACACGGCACCAATCCGACGGCAAGCCACCTTGGAGTGCGCGGAGCCGGCCGCACTCCCAGCACTTGATGTCCTGGCTGGTATTGTAGGTCCAACAGCCTTCAATGTCCACCACACAGAGCACGCACTGCTCTCTCCCCTGGTGCTCAGGCGCTGAGGCCCTGTAGTCCTCCCAGCCCTGCCTTTTAAAGTCCTTAGCCTTGTTAAGTAATCAACCTTAGTACAAAGCAATTTTCACCTGGGAGTGCAATGATTGGTGGGGCTGCCCTATCAACCAATCAGTTAAGACTCTGTTAAATACTCTGTTCAACCTCTACACCTTTCTTTGCTGTGTCTCGAGACTGGAAGTCCATCCCATGGAGTTAAATCGAGTCCTGGCTCTATCCTGCAACAGCTTCACTGATTGAGGTGTTGAAAAACAGTACCCAACAACCAAATGCAAAGGTTAATACTGGATGTTGCTTGAGAAAACTCGCCTCTTCAAGTCAAGGCAGCAGTGTACATTAGCTTAGTTGAGAAAAAAAAAAAACGTGGAGGCTCTCTTGCAGTTAGTTCAAATGTAAACACCTTAGAACAGCAGCTTATTCCGAGATGTGGTATGGAAAGCACAGCTGCACCACAAGGCTGTGCCCCGTGCAGAAGATGCCAGGTCAGAGGTCTAGTGCCCAAACCCACCATCAATAATGCCAGACTCGCACCAAAGTGCCTTTGAACAGAAGAACATCATTTCACAGTTTGAACATTTTTAAGTCCCGCACAGAAGCTGGAGGCTATTTTTCATCAATTTTAAACACAATAATTAAACTAAAGGCATTGCATTAGTCAGGAACATACATTCACTCCCCTGACGTCTTCTGGAGTCCTCAAGGTTCTCATCTGAGCATTTGCTTTAAAACCCAGAGGATCTCGATGGAGCAGCCAGCACCACGAAGCAGGCTGACTTGAGCAGAAACACAGAGATACCCTCTGAGCCTGAAAGCCGCCTTCCCAAAGAGCCAGAAACCCTTCCACCCCCACGCCAAGGCAGGCTCCACAAATGGTTTTGCTGCAGCCTCAGCAGGTGAGAAGTCACTGGCCTCTTCACAGTCGGTATCTGAACAAGTGCCCGGAAGGCTTTTTGTTTCCTTTGTGCTCAAAAGGAGCAAGCTCAAGTCAGGCCTGGCTGACCGTAGGCAGAGATCTGTGTGTAAAGGAGCAGTTCTGTTTAACCACTGTTGCCGCTCCCCGGGGCAAACAGGGTACAGAGACAAGATGTTTCTGCACAGGAGATGCATGCATGCACTTGTATATATGTACATACACGCCTGTTCAATAGGTACTTTGTATATATAAGCATGTTTAGCAGCAGCAGTAATTCCCATTTATCATGAGAACCCATTAGCTGCTGTTGCTGCTTCAATTCAGACAGACCTTTGTATTTGCCAGAGACTGCAGAGATACAGACAAACCGTCATATTCCACGTCCTTTACCTGGTACCTGCCCCTGCTGTGGGAAGCTCCCAGCTTGCTCAAGCCCCTGAGCCCAGCAGCAGAGAAGACAGCACTGCATTTGCCCGCACCGCGCTGGCGTTTGGAAGATGCTCTGTGCACCCATCACGGCAAGGTGGTGCTTCCCCCTCCTCCTGTCAGTGATGAAAGGTGCATTTATTCAGGAACCGAACACAGTGAGCTCTAGCCTACCTGGGAAAGCTTCCCATTCACCACAGGCAAGCGGAGCTTTCAAGACATGAATGTCTGTTTTATGAACATCTGCACTCCACGAATGCTCAGAGTACAAGATTTATAAATGCAAGGATTGTGCATAGGGGCAACACATCGTATCGCTAAGGGAAAAAACCATGAGATGCAGAACAGTACAAAAGCCTAACCCAGCACTGGCCCAAGATTGTACTACCTCATCTCCTAAAATCCACAGGAGAATACCCCTAACGACTTGCTCCTTATGACAGCTCTCCAATGTACTCTCTCAGCCATCACAGGCCAAAAATCACCCTATTCCAGGTGTGCCACAGATATCCAAAGCACAGACTACAGCCCCACCTTGCACAAGCCCACCCTGTGCCATGCTGAGCAGCTAACCACGAGGCACAGACCTTCAAGTGAAAGATGTGTGGTATGGGAAGCCCCATGTCCTTAATAACCGTTCAGAACATGTGGCCTCAACCCCTTCTTCAGCAAGACCAAAATTCCCGCTACGCTATTCCACCTAGTGCCCTGTAATGGTGTAACTATGGGCTTATCTTACAGACCTCCTCAGACACTTACCAAGCAAGATACTGGAAGAGCTGGATTTTGGGGTGAGGGAATGAAAGCCAGCCCACTCCCTGCCGTGGATGCCATGGGACAGCAGCTCTTCTGAGTCCCCTCCTCTTTTTAAGGGGAAGATTACAAAGAAACCAGCAGCTGCCTCAGGGCGAGGTGTGAAATGATGGGCTTGCCTCTGTGCCATGCTTTGGCTCACAGAGAAAACATTGTTTTCAGCAGCAGCAGTGAGCCTGCAGGTGAGTGCAGGTTAAAAAATTGCTGTTTGGAAGAAAATCCCCAAACACGCAAGGGTTAGCAGCAGAGAGAACAGCATTTTACTCCGCAGGTTTCATCCACTATGAAATCTGGGGAAAATAGTCCACGAGCACATTATCCGCTGTCTGAAACCAGCTCCAGAATTCAGTCCTCTACCAGTGGGGTAGCATTCCTCTCCCTCCTGCCACAGGGCGAGGGCCAGGTAAAAGCTATGCAAAAGTCACTGCGAATAATCTGCTGAAGTGTGACGTGGTGCCCACCACAGAGGAGTGAATCAGAGAATTTCACACCTTCAGAAAACAGCTACAAATTCCATGCCTTCCTGAAGCAAGCAGGCACCAGCCACCCCCTCCCCTGCAGGGCTGGAAGGGCTTGCAGATTTAAACCCACATTTCATTTGGAAATAGACTGCCACAGCAGCGCAGCAGCATGATAAACTGACAAGGCTACAGGTGCATTTGTATCAGCCTCTAATCAAGACAGTTTCTAGTGGTTTTCCTTTATGGTCTCAGTGCCAAAGACAAGTTGAAAGTTACAACAGAGATGCCAAGCACAGCCCTGTAACGACAAACATCTTTGAGATTCACCACCACTGACATCTACGCATTTCCACAGTGCAGCTCACAGACACGTAACCAAAGGGCACACGTGCACATCCAAATAACGCCACCGCCTTTCCACTGCACACACACGAAAGCTACTCCTACCCATGGGATCTTCTAGCTGTGGGCTTTCTCCTGGGGCTGCCCAGAAGAGGGCAAGAGACCAACAGCCAAAGTCCTGCAAACACTAATGCTCTCCTCAAAGTCTGCGTAGGCAGAACCTGACAGCCCTTGAGTACCACCCACCGCAGACATGGGCTTCAGAAGCTTGCCTCCCTTGGGCCAGCAGTTTGAGTTTGCGGCTCCTTGCAGCAGCAGTCCAGCAGCCCCCTCTCAGCTTTTCCCCTTAGCCCAGATGGAATTTTCCCTGGAAGGCCGAGACTTACAAAAGCCAATAACAAACAAACATCCTCATTATTATAGGAGGGGATTCAATCCTACTTTAAAGAAAACTTCATGCATTTCTTTGAATTTTTAACAAATCCGTACAACTTATATAATAAAGTCTCCTTTTATTTTGCAAAAGTCTTAGATGTTGTGTGATAAAAACAGCTATTGTCATAGGATAAACACAAAGGACAGAGAACCAGCTGGCTGCATCAGATCAAACGCATCCCCTCAAATTGTACTTTCCTGCCTGTTTTCACTGGAGGTTGGATGTTTCTGTGTGCAAAACACACGGCACATCTTAGAAAAATTCACTCTAGACAACAGGGCCATTTTCACAGCTGACCTTGCATGGATTAGTAGTGGGAGGTGTGTTAAATCCTTCACCCTACAGTTCTGTAGGGCATCACCTTACAGAAAGGCAATGCCAAAAAAAAAACCCCAGCAAATATTACGACACTACTGAATGAACACTTCCAAGACAGAAAGAGCGAGGTTTGGGGAAGCTGTGATAAGACAGAGGGGTTTTCTCCCTGCTTTCACCACCATCCTTGCTCCCCAGCCAGCTCACCTGCTCTGGCAGGACAAGTCCAAGCCCTGAGAAGATATGCAACACAAGGTGGTGCTGGGACTCTTTTCCAGATGTGGACCAAGGGATCCATGCTAGACTTGCTCCCTTGGGGATTAGGATTATACCAGCCTGACACTGGGGAAGTAGTGCTGGTGTTTTACGGGATGGGCAGACACAGACCTGATGGACAGAGCTGATGTAGGGGCTGCACACTCACTGCATGACTATGGGCTGGGGTGGGATGGATACGGGAGGACAGCTTCCAGATTTGAAGCCTGGAGCACAGAGAGAAGCTGCATCACAGCTAATGACAGCACGTGCAGTTGAAACCAAATCTACCTGATCTCCAGAAACGTGGAGTTGTGCCTTCCGAGTTGTGCCTTCATCCCCCCCCGCTGTGAGATCAAAGAGGAAGCCCTCCATACAACAAAACCCTTATACCAAAGGATGGAATTGCTGATGAACTTCTTGGAGCCTAAACCACAAGCCTTGTACTTCTCACAGCCTGACCTATGAGCTGTTGCCTAATGCAGTTACAATACCAAAAACCTGGAGACAAAGCTCTTTCTCTTTTGAGCTTCAACTAAGCACCCTATCCCAGGTTTCCAGACTAAGAGCACTTTTTACCTTAGCTTTTTTTGTGGACAGGAAACAAGGAAGGTACTGATGCTTCCTCTCCATTTTCCACACTCATTTCAGCAAGATGACAGCCCTGTGGGGCCCAGTATTGCACTTGGCTTGCAACAGCTCTCGCCTACAGATTTACCAGGGCAGGGACACAAGCCTTGACAAGCTATGACACTAAAATCAACACCTGTACAGGAAAACTTACTGCACAGGAGGACTGTCTGTTGGGCCAGCTTTGTCCTCCACACGCCAAACAATACAGGACTCTGCAGTAACCACTGAAGTCATACAGGCAACTATGCTCTGATCGTGCACTTCTGACTGTGAGGAGCTACCAGAGCTTACAGAGAAAGGGCAAGCAGGGACAGCCATCAGCTGCCTCCACCCCGGCAGAGATTGAGCACAGGGGCCCAGCCTGGGACACAAGGACACCATGTCAGTAGGTCAGCACAGCCCCAGGACATGTGTGCAAGCTCCTTATCCCTCAGTGGGGACCAACACACCAGCCCAAGCTGCATCCTTTGAAGAACTACCTAGCTCTGGATTAGAAAGCTGTCAAGATCAATGAAGCAGCAGCTCTGCAAAACAGACAAAGCCCCAGTGGGACATCTAATGGCTCTCCAGGTAAGCGTATCAGGTGTATGGCAATTGGCTAACCTCAGCAGGAGAGCAGAACTTGCTTCTTAATACCAGCAACTCAATTCTTTGGCGTTAGCTGGTTTGTTTAATCAGGTATTACAATTCCAGAAGCCTTAGCATCCCTAGACATAGCTTAAACTTTTCCATAAAAGTCAACCTAAGTACAAGACTGATATGAGGTTCAAAGACAAACCCCAGGGTGGACTTTCTTCAACTTGTTCAATGCAAATCATTTAAGATGTGCTTGAAAACACGATTTGGTGGTTGGGGGTGGACAGGTATGTGGGTTTTTTGTGTGGACACAACCATGAGTTTGCTGATCAACACAGTCCAAACAGATCCTACACCCCTCCAGTACATAAACCCATTCAGCATTTTGTTTAACTCATGCTGATGCTTTGGTTGCTCTATACTTACAATGATTCCTCTCTCCCAGCCACACTGCATATTCAGGTAAGCACCACGAGGTAGACTCTTTCTTATAACCGTAAGATTTTGGAGCATCTTTCAGGCCATATTTAGGGAATTTAGTATGATGCACTGCAGCTTCAGTGTCCTGTTGATCAGGCAAAGCATTGAAGAGCTTTGGGTTCAGTCAGTTTGATTTCTAAGAAGCATTGCTTTCACAGCCTCAACACCTCTTCTCCATGAGCTGCTCCTGCTTGCACATGAATACATGCAAAAAACCCCAAACCAGTACGTGAAAATAAAAACTGGGCCAGAGCTGCACTCAAGTTTCAAACTGCAAAAACAGAATTCCCATAGAGCAGGTTAAATTTTTCAATAGGTTTTGAATTTCAAATCTGCCCAAGTACTTCAAAAGCGACATGGTGGGAGCAGAGTGGAATATTCACCTTTTCTTAGAAAGGTTTGTGTATTTGCAAAACAAAAACACCACCAAAGCAAAAACCCTAAACAGAACTAAGAATCCAATCTGCTAAAAGGTCAGTGCACTGAGCTGGTCAGCAAGGTTCCTACAAGCTCCCCAGAAGGAAAGAGTATGCTAGAGGGTTTTAGGTTTAAAACCTTTTAGATTTAGATTTAAAACCTTTTAAAAAAAATAAATTAAACATTCAAGCAGTCATTCTACCTCCACCTGTTCACCTGCTCTAGAATCCACCCATCCCTTTATTCCCTCCCCACTCTTCAGTCTGCCTTTCTAATCAAAGAAAGGTAAAAAGCAGAAAATGAAATATAAGCAATGGGTGCACTGAGGTGGCACTGTGCATTTGGTCCTGAGTGCAGCCTGACCTGCTGCAGGGGTGCTCTGGGATATGTCATTTATTTGATCCGAAGAGGACTGATTGCTGCAGCAACACTTCATTTTCTGGATGATTGTGATGGCACTGGAAAATTTATTGGGGCTTTATCTCAACAGCAAGGACATCCAAGATGGTACCTTCCCCAACCAACCGCAGCACCGCATTCCACAGAGGGATCTTTTCCCTGCAGAATGCTTCCCCATGCCACAGCAGTTTACAGCTGAAAAATTACTGAAAAACAGTGATTTTAATTTGCAGTAGGTCAGGCTGAGCTGCAGCTGCTCTGGCTCCCCCTCAGCCTGTGCTCAGCTGCACTTGCAGCCAAGCTGAGGCATGTGGCAGAGACACTGAACCTCCTCCTGTCTCACCGTTGGTCACCTCCACTCGAGAGCCAGAGCCCCTCCGCCTCACATCACACTCTGCATGAACACAGATGGTCAGGGAAGGACACCACACACCACTGCTTCACACAGCTCCCTTATTGAGCACCACGAGAGAGCAAGAGACAAGTTCTACATGGATACACAACAGTTACACCGGCAATACACACTGCTGCTAACGGAATGGAGTACTGCTTCTCTGCCCTTTCATTTCAACTGCATTTATGTTCCCCAAAAAAACCCTACTTTTGGGAAACCACATGCTCCAGGAACTAGATTTTAGCTACAGAAAGCTTAGCTTATGGAAAACTACTTGGGTATTTCTGCCGCTGTTACAAACAGTGGGATGTGGGGCCAGGGAAACCCCAAGTATTGCTTTAAGGAGAGGGGAAAGGACTAAGAAGCTGCAGCAGCTGAACATCCAAGCGATATTTGACAGATTAAAAGCTTTATGTTCGGCCTCCCTATAAAAAGAGATTTTTTTACTCTGCACTAATTAGAGTTTAAAAAAAAAAGTATCAGTTTGAATTACAGCAAGCTGTGTGAATAAACACATTGAATGATAAATGGTGGAGAAATACGGGTGCTACACTCAAAACCATGGTGATCTGAAACTGCTCACTGCTTTCACATTTGCAGGATGCATTTTCTGCAATTCCTACTTGTAGAATATTCATTACCTGTCTATTAATGAAGCCATCCAGTAAGGACCAGTATGGGCTCACACCTTATGTTATACCTCTCCAAGTCAAGTTCAGCATTGCTCTACCAGTGTGCTTCTCCACCAAGCCAGCATCCTACTGTCTGGCAATGATAACAAATACCTAAAACTCACCCTTCGACACAAAAAAATCCCTGCTGCCATCTCAATATAAAAATTCAGCAGTTGCAGAGAAAGCCAGGCTTCAAACAACACTAAGGGCAAGGACAGAACTTGAGCAGAGCCGTTCATCATTTCCCTCATGGCGAGCAGAAATATCCCTGTTTGTGTAAACACAGCCTTAGTCAACAGGGCGACAAATCCGCACGCAGATAAATGGCACATGCTGACGTCGGTGCTGGAGCAGCCTCATCAAAGTACAGCTTTGGCTATTTTTAAACCCTAGTAAAAGTATTTTTCATAAGAAACAAAAAAAAAACAGAACAAAAAAAAAATTAAGACTCATCTTCTTTAAAAATCCCTTTTAAAAATTGTACGTAGCAGCAAAGCAGAGCTGAAGTGTTCCTTTCCCTCCGGTACCGCAGACACAGAGTGGGGCAATGCCCAACCCCGAAACCGGCTGTGCCGACCAGTGTGTCACTGCACTAGAAAGCAGAAGATAAGGATTTGGGAAAGCGCACGCATCAGATTGGCACTGGCAGTTGTATTGGAAATTTATCCAGACAGGTTAAAAATAACACGCAGCCATGCTGAAGGTCGCTTTCGGCAGCGCTGCTGTTTTTATAGTAAAAGCTCCTGGTGACACGTGACTCGCTATCGCTAGTATTTCTGAACCCAGAAAACACGGCGCACAATCAGGTTCCCTTGGCCGAGAATTAAGGTCACGGAGGCTGGTCACAACCAATACGACAGTGCCACAGCAGAGAAATCAAGCCCAACGTCTACTTGATTGACTTGTTTTCCTTCCTAAACCTAATCCTCCACTGACTTACACTGAAAAAAGTCACTTCTGTCTACCAGCCAACATTCCCGTTATGCATTTCCATGGTTTCAAGCCCCATTACCACAGGGTCCAGTTTCAATAATGTGAGAGTCAGTGTTTCCATGGACCAAGCCACAGAGCTTCCCAATATTCTGGCCTTGCAGAGCACCAGCATAGAGAGAAGAGCATCGTTGCCTTCGGAAAGGTGCCTTTAAGCAAGATGGCCGAACGCCCACCATAACTAACTTGAGGGGATGTCCTCCGTGATGACCCTGGGGACTCAGGCTGGGCTCCACAGTCTCCAGTGATTCCAACTGGGAATGCCTTCACTGCCATCTCAAGGATTTCACAGGTGCAAGAGGCCTCACACCTTATCTGTAGTTGTAAAGTTTTCTATAAATGCTTCATATGGGAGGAAAGAAAGTGCCTTCAATAACTACAATCTTCAATTTAGGAGAATGGAGTCTATCATGAAATTTCATCCTTACTGGAGACAACAGGAGTAGACAACTGGCCGATGGGCAGGAGAGAAAAGGCAGGCCACACAAAGTTACAACACAAGCCACACTGCAAATTAGTATTTCAAGGTTGAATCCAAATACTCAGATCAGAATCGAGTTACAGGAGGAAACAACCAAATACCTTTTAACAGCCAAGTCTCTGTTTCCAACTGAACTTTCTCAGAGGATTTTGCAGTTCTTTTTTTGAAGAGCATACGAGGAACATAGATCACTTTTCGCATTTCCATCCCATCCAGCCTCCTTTCCCTAGTGTTTGCCACCTTCCATACCAGCCACGCTCAGTACAGACTCAACACCGGACAAAGCTTGAGCATACATTTCTATAGGGTAACTGGAACAAAAGTGAAACTACACCAAGTCCTCAAGTCCCCTCTGTCTTCATCTCCAGCAGTCCGGTTACAGGACTTGTTACCATTTCACATGGCAGCTGTCTCATTTTCAAAAGATGGTTGTCCACCCTCCAGCAACTTGCAAGAGCACCAGCTACGAAAGCCCTGAGGCAAAGTCAGTCTTGCTGCTGGTTTTCCAGGAATGGGAGAATCCCATTTTCTTTTCTAAGGGCGGCTTCCTCGCAAACATTAACAACTTCTTCACATGTGAGCTTACATCCCTCGTCACTGGAACTTGCCAAAGTCATTGCTTGGTATTAGTAGAGATGAGCAGTAACCACATATAATGAAGCCAAATCCTCTTTCCAGGTTGTCCTTGGAAGGAGAGGTGGTATGAAAGGGATGCTATCTGTAACAGCTAGCAGCAAGAGTTCACATTTAGCTCTTACCCTTATTCTTTGCTGAGCTTTAAAGGAAAAAAAGTGCTGTCTGAAAGGAGCGAGAATCTTTAACTCTGTGCCAGCACTTTCTTTAGCTGGAAAATACACCTGATTTAAGAGTTTCTTGAAGTTATCTATACTTAACAACCCCACGCACCGATCCAGGCTTGGGGAAGAGTGGCTGGAGCTGCTCAGCAGAAAGGGACCTGGGGGTGCTGGATGACAGCTGGCTGGGGATGAGCCAGCAGTGGTGCCCAGGTGGCCAAGAAGGCCAATGGCATCTNCTCGCTTCAAAAAAGCCACCGAGGGGCTGGGGGGTGTCCAGAGAAGGGCAACAAAGCTGGGAAAGGGACTGGGACATGTCTGATGGGGAACGGCTGAGGGAGCTGGGGGTGTTCAGTCTGCAGAAGAGAAGGCTCAGGGGGGACCTCATCGCTCTCTACAACTCCCTGAAAGGAGGTTGTGGTGAGGCGGGGGTCGGTCTCTTCTGCCATGCCCATAGTGAAAGGACGAGAGGAAACGGCCTGAAATTGCAGCAGGGGAGATTCAGATTGGACATCAGGAAAATTTCTTCCCTGTGAGGGTGACTGGGCATTGGAATAGGTTGCCCAGGGAGGTGGTGGAGTCACCGTCCCTGGAGGTGTTCAAGAGGCATCTGGATGTGGCGCTGGGTGATGTGGGTTAGTGGTGATGTTGGTAGGGGTTGGACTGGATGAGCTTGAAGGTCTCTACCAACCTCGATGATTCTGTGATTAACAGATAAATGAAGACACCAGCTTCACAAAGGATTTCTGACTTATTCCTCACAGAGACACAGAAAGAGAAGGCCTGTTTAGCACCTAAGGTATGCTACACAGCAGCCACCCGGTGAAAAGCTGGAAGTGCAGAACAAAGATTTTTATTCAGGGAAACATGAAAGCTTCAGCCTTATCATACCCTCAGCTGCCAGTGAAAGAGCAGGCCGAGGGGAGTCGTAAATCAGTGGTGCCAAACCCGGCCCACAGGCTGCAGCCGGGATGCCTGACACGCTCCCGGCACTCTCCTGCTCCCACAGAAAAGCTCCAGCCCCCATGGTCTCCTCCAAGTATGAACCCCACCAGCAAGGTGCTGCTGGCTTCTGAGCTTAACCAGGCAAGGCAATACAGAAGGGAAAAGCATAATCCTTCAGCAACAACAACAACAAAAAACAAACCCAGGAGGTTAAAAACAAGAGAGGAGGAAAGAGGAGTATTAAAATCAGCTCCCACTCAGTGAGACCATATAGATAATCTTGTGAAGATGCGTATGAAGATAGATGTTCATCAATTCCTCTCTGAGCCAAGGGGTTGCCTTATTCAATGGCAGACAGCAGAGATAAACCTTTTGGATAAACTCGCAGTGGAAGAATCCATTTCCCCACAGAACAGATCAATGATTACCCATTTTCCCTTTTATCCTCCTAGACACAGAGCAAATTTGAGAAAACAAGCTAACCACAGCTCCCATCTGCTCTCTTCCCAGACGTTTCTTGAGGTGAAGAATCCATGGCAGAGTCTGCACCAAACCTGTTTTGATAGGATTTTCTTACAAAACTTAATCAAGCATGATAAGTGAAGCAGCTTCACTCTGAATGCTAAATTTAGTGCAAGCCTGCAGCTTGACCGTATAACCTATGGAGCTGGACATGCAGAGGTGGTTTCCTGGGACTAAGCAGTTTTGTCCGGCTCATTTTAAATTGGAAATACGTTAGCTCGCAGATCTGGAGTAGCACACAGACCTTAATTACATGAAAGAACACAAGTACTAAATAACAAAGTCTTTAAGCAAGAACCACGCTGAGAGCTCTGAAGTCCCCCGCAGCACTTTCCCAACCCCCCAACAAATAAAAACTCCGTAATCGGGAGGGGGAAAGGAATACAAAGTACATTTACTGTAATACTCACGGATGAAAAATTGTAATTGCTCTGCCTTGACATCTGGTTTCTATTTCACTTCCATTATATCAGATTACATAACAAACAGATGATGCACTACAGCTAGAGAGTTCTTCTGCAAGTCTTGCTCAGATTTGGTGTTTACATTCTTGTTCATAAAAATTTAAGCTATGCCACACGTACAGCGGCGTGTTTGAGGCAGACAAAGACAAACGAGCAGTTTT